>JACBWW010000016.1:18532116-18661435 GCA_020086605.1 Lanius collurio
GCCCGCCCGCGCCTCCCGCCGCCAGCGGCCGCCGCCAGGGGGCGATGGCGCCCCAGCGGCAGCCGCGGCTGAGGGGCGGTGGCGCTCCCCACTCGCCCGCCCGTCCCGCGGCACCTGCGCGGCGCGTCCCGCTCGTTGAACACCAGCAGCGCGAAACCGAGGAGTTCCGACATCCCCAAACTCCGTAAATGTGACAGAGTCAGTCGGACGGGGCTTGTCACGGGCAGGAACTGAGGGCAGCCGGCTCCCCGGGGGATGCCCTGCGGCGCCCCCGCTGAACCCTCGCCGGCTGCGCTGACCCTCGCGGTCAGGACACGCCCGGCTTTCCCCGGCCCCTCCGAGCCCGGCGTGGAGGGCAGGACGTGTCCGCATGGAGCGGGCAGCACCATACCCCGTACCTCAGCTGTCCGCACCGGGACCCCCGCCTCCTCAGCCTCACAGGAGGATGGAAGGAAGGAAACTTGTGTAGTTTCAAACACGCATCGTTAGCGATCCAGCTTCCAGACCGAAAAGCCTCAGCAACTCGACCCGAGGGGATTCTTGGTGACGGGAGCACTTCCAGGCTCCCTGAAGGTCTGGAACCCTCGCTGGAGGTCGTTGCAGAAGGCATTTGAGTTCAGCAGCTCCAACTCACACCACCTGCCGTGTGTTTAAAGGGTTTCAGAGCAGAGGACAGGCGGACAGTGCCTGTCACCGTCACATGCAAGAACTCCTGCCTTTTCAGATCCATTCTGGGCAGGGATGGGAGTCAGGGCGCCGGACATAGCCCATTCTCCCTGCAGGACACTGCCCAGCCCAGGGTATCCCCCTGATCCTGCTGTGTGCAGCAGAGCCAATTTGTATCCTGGCTTTCCCATCACCTCCGCGACTGCAGACTCATTCCAAAAGCATGATGTTCCTCACTGTATTGACAATGATCAAAACTACCAAGATTTATGTGATAAACCGCAGTCACTATTATTATGATGCACAGTGCATGCTCTGGCAAACCTCAGAGTGGAGCCAGCAGAGTTTTGCCAAGGACAGTGACAGACTCAGGCCCACCTGGATGTAAAACGTGGCTTTCTGAGAGCCCTGTGAAGACTGTAAGGGACACCAGTTGCTGTGGTGACTGATGGACAAAAGCAGCCACACAGGTTACTGAGAGGCACTTCGGAACCACTGTGTGTGCCTCCCCTGCACACTGCTCCTGGCAGGAGCGGTTCACCATTGTCAGAAACAGCCACTCCTTTCTAAGTAATGACGCTCATCCTCTTCTCTCTCCTCCCAGATCTCCCAGACAGGTAAAAATCAGGCGGAGTAGGGGACTGATTTTTCTTCATTGTGTGCCTTGTTCTTTAACATTTCAAATAAATATTTCATTTTCTGGTTTTTCACCCTGAGAGATATGGTTCAGATAAGAGAAAAAATACAGAAGCACAGAAAGGCAGAAGGTTTTTTAGCACATAGGGTGTCCCATTGCTGCAGCACAGGATGGTCCAGTGAGACAACCAAGCTATGGCTACACTGGGTGCTGGTGGCTTGGAGTCACCTGTGGCTCTGTGCTGTTGGGATAGGGAATGGCAGCAGTGTGTGTGTGTGTTGCTTTGTAGGCAGTGAGTTCTCACGTGGCCTCCCCACCAGCTTGCTTCCCTGGCATTGCTGGTGTGATGGCACAATCCCACAAGGACTGGGAGGGCAGGGCCTGGCTTCGTGTACCCACGCCATCTTTCTCTCTGCAGCAGCCCCACCTTTATCCCAAGTGTGCCTCAGCACTCGTTCTCAGCCCACCCATCCCAGGGTCACTGTTGGTGACCACACCTGAAATGAAGGTCCTGAGCAGGAAATGTTGTGCAGCCCTTGTCCCAGCAGATACCACATGACAAGGGCTAAGTGGAGTCACAACACAGTATCCTGTTGCTTTTCCCTAAGCTACTACAAACCTTTTAAAAGCTATAGGCTTGATGCTGTCATGACACTATAACACAGAGCTGCATTTGCTCCAGCTGGATCAAACTCTCCTTGTGTTCAGCAAGTGCCTCTTCCAAAATGACGTGGCTGCACTTGCCTGGCGTAGTTGCCTTGACATGGTTTACCCTTTCTCTAGCTCCTTCCCAATTCCCTTCCAAAGCAGTGAGAGAACAGAGGGGCCTTGTCAGGAGGCTGGTATGGACATCAGGAGTGACATGACCCAGCATCTCACACCCTGGAGAAGACGCCTGGGAGGTCTGTGAGGATGTGAGGCCCTGCTCAGAGCTGGGTGCTGTGCTGTGAGGGAGGCGATTGCCCTCATCGATAGCGTACATATCAAAGCACCCAGGGCAAGAATAAACAAACATCTTTGGCACTGTGCTCATCTTCCATGAGCCAAAAGGCAGGTGTGGGGGGGTGTGTAAGGATAGCAAGTTTTCCAGCCGTTTCCCTGAACTCAGCCCTGATGTTGCAAGAACTGTCTAGCTGTGAAAACACGGCCTCGCCTTGATTTATGCCGCTTGTGGGTAAGATGACTAAGAAGAAGGGGGGGGGGGGAAAAAGAGCAGAACAGGAACAGAAATCCCAGTGGGAGCACGATGAGGGTGTGTAAGGATTTGGTGGGACAGTCAGGTTGGGGAAACTGCAACCAGAGCTTCAGGCAGTAGGAAGAAGAGACCACAAAACCACAAGATGTGTGTCATGATGTTCCACCTAAGATACAAAAGCATGCCACAAGCTTTATGAAGGCAACTCTTTAGTAACAGTAAAGAAATTAATTCTTTTGTGAAATTGTAACATTTTTTTCTCCTTCAGATGAGTTCCATATGTCCTCATGATTTTTTACTTTTAAACACAGCAGTTTAGAACAAATCTTGAGTAACATTTAGCCTGCTTCTAAAGTAAATATTTACAAAAACATTAAATAATGGTGCTGATCTTTGGAAAATGTGTATTGCTCCCTACCTGCTACTGTTTTGTGCCTATCTGGAGTAATAGAGAAGCTTTGTAATAAAGCCCAAGGCTCTAAAAGCAGCATAACAGTGTGATTAGAAGTAATTAGATGGCAAATACTGACTGACTGTTAAAAACTGTGAAGAGATAAGAGGGCTAAGATGCAAAGAGAAGGTTATGTTAATTTGGTTTCACAAATTTTGAGAAAATGAATAGGGGAATTGTTTTTTAATTTTACAAAAGCTGTATTATTTTTGTGGAAGCATAATGAATAGTTTTAGCTGTTACTTATGTCATGTATCATTTTCAAAGAACCTTAATAAATATTAATCATTTCACCAACCACTTAAAGGCAACCACTTTTAGGGGTGCGGTGAGGCAGCAACTTACCAAGTGAGTTGTGCTAAAACAGGACATGAAGACAGCCAGATTCAGTAAGAAGTCCGTGTGGGTATAAAAAATATGTGTGGAGGCTTTAACAATATCTTTAATGATGCAAAACAAACCCTCATGAAATAGAGGGTAAATTTCTTTGTTAATGAGAAGCTTGCATTGGAACTTGTGATTACAGCGAGTTTCCAACAGGTAAAGAAGATTATTAGCTCTGAGAGAAAACAGCTTGAGAGGGATCAGTATTTTCATGCAGGGAAGTGTAACATTTCTTTTAAAGAACATGCTCCTCTCCATTCACTTTCCTTACAGGAAAAACACCATATTGTTGGCCTGAGATGTATTAGTATTTCCCTATCTCCACCATGGTGTACTTTCTTTTGAAGGCACCCAGTGGATTTCAGCCTTTGCATTTCTCACAACCTTCCTGCAAGGAGGAACTCTGCTGGCCAATGACTCTGCCCAAACCTGTCCTGTGTCAAAACTGGAAGAGTAAGAACCCAGCTTTTCCTTCTTCCATAAATGAAGCTGAAAGTGTCTTCTGCTCCTTCCAGAGATGCCAGATGAGATTCAATCTTCTTGTATGCTACAGATCACAGAACAATTAATTTTGGAAGGAACTTCCTGAGGTCTCTGGTCCAACCACTCTGAGCACGGTTAATTTCAATATTAGATCATGCTGCTGAAATCCAAGAAAGATGCTAATTAGATTTCTTTATTCTTATACACAGGTGGCTTTCTCTGTAGCTGCCCTGGACTCAAAAAAGTATGAAGCCTAAAGCAGTTGCACCGCTAGCTGTCATGCCATGACTTGTTATTTGCTGTGACACCTGTGCTGTGATGTGTCTGGCAAATACATTTTCCTGCAGAAGATTGATTTCGATGTTGTAGTCACATAAAACATCATTGCTCAGTCATGCAATTCATGATTTGAAACATGCAGTTGTC
Organism: Lanius collurio; assembly: GCA_020086605.1. Classification (NCBI taxonomy): domain Eukaryota; kingdom Metazoa; phylum Chordata; class Aves; order Passeriformes; family Laniidae; genus Lanius; species Lanius collurio. Next base: position 18,536,359 of record JACBWW010000016.1, read on the forward strand.
AGAGGAACAAGCCTCCACTACTTAAGGCTGTCACGTTGAAACTGCTGAATTATCACTGCTGTTTTAATGTTTCACATCTTTTTTTTCATGTGTGTTGCAAGCAATACAATGTAGACACTGTAGTCAGGCTTAGAGTTCCTTGCTTTTTGTCCTCCTGTGTCCAATTCAGTGTCTTTTGTCTCAGTGTAGCAAAAACAACCAATCTAGTTCTTGAAAATAATCCCCTCAGTCGTGACATCCTCCCTCCTAAGAACGAGGTATGAATTTTGCAGACCAACCAGCATTAATAGCTTGTATTACATTTTGCAAAGTCTCACCTTGTGCTGTGGCCTCTGCAATGACAGACCACATCCTGCCTGAGACTAGGCATGTAAATAGCTGAAGAAAACCTTTCCCAGTGTCAGACTCTGGAATGCATTCTCCCTCTGTATAAAGTTTAGTCTGTGCTTGTGTATGTATATAATATTACCTATGCACACCTCTAAGAAGGTGTATGTAGCTCTGTGTGTGTATGTTTATATATATTAGTGCATTTATACACACACATATATATATCTGTATATCTATATCTATATCTATATATATATATATGCATACACACACACAAGATGATGGGATAGGTGAGTACTATTAGTGCTCCCTTAAATGCTTTTCAGTTCTCTTTTCCATCCTCTCAAAAATGTTCTGAATTTTAGCCCATGGAGGCAGAAGCCTGTCCTTCTCTGATGTCCTACCACAAGTGTGGTGGATTGTGTCTTTTCAAGATCTTCTGTCTGCACCTTAAGCAGAACATTACTGTTCCATTCCTAAAGCGTATTAAATCAGAGAGATTGTGAAAAAAGAGATCTGAAAGCAGCTCATCCACCTGAACAGAAGTAATCTCCCTGCTGCATAGAAAAGGCTGTAGCTGTTTCCATAGCACAATAGATTATCTCCTTGAGCCTTAATAAGCAAAGAGATTTCTTCCTGTTCAGCATAGTTCAGTGTGCAGTTCCAGAAGTTCCACTTAATTTCATAAATAGTTGAAGCCTCTTTCATGTTTGGAGAATAATTAGGAGTTCAGCTGCTCAGGAGTCCTCTAAATGCTCCACTCTTTATTGTCATTTATTCTATTTTCTTTTACTGGTTTCTAGATTGCCACTGATTAATACAACCTGGGTATCATATTATGTTCATTGGCATTTATTAATGAGAAGCCTCAGAGGGTTTTTTAAGTGGGATGAGTCTTTATTATAAGGCAGCTAATCCAGCCCTCCAAGACAGCACTTCTGAAAGAGGAGTCTCTGTGTCTTTGGCCTAACCTGGAGCAGAATATTCCAAGCAAATGCAATAATGTTGTGTATATGTCTGAAGTAGTTCATTTGCTAACAGCATTCCTATTCCAGTGGCTTGGAACACATAATAGACATGAAAAATGTGCCAATATTTTGGTAATTTGGTGTAAAAAGTGCTGCTTTTTACTTTTGGAGCTGGTAGAATATGGCTCACATTTGTTGTGTGTGTGTGGGCCTGCTCCTTATTAAACTCGTGGTCCTTTTTTCCAGTAACCACTTCAGTGCTGTGAATCAACATAACCAGTTCAGAAAAACACCATCTGTCGATTGGATAAACAAAAGTCTAGTTAGCTGGAAGTTTAATAGATCACAAAGTCTCACCAAGTCCATTTTTATGTTAATAAATTCCACCATGGAATATTTTCTGATGTCACATGGTAAAAGTGCTCCAAATAAATAGCAGCTGAAGCATTTTCCATTATTTATCGCAGTGTTTTGTGAGCTTAACAATAGAAATTGGTCAGGATCTGAACTTCCCTAATCTCAGAATGCCATATGAGTGTGTATATTGGGTTTCATGAATCTTAGACAAGTAGATTTAGAAGGGATCTCATCTAGCCTGACCAGAGCTGGGTCAGCTGGGCTGCTACTATCCCAACCAGATGTTCATCTCACTTAGGAGTGGAGGCTGGGGGTAGCACTCTGTAATAGCCACTGACTTAATTTCATCCATCCTCTGCCATGCATTCTTTTGGTTCAGGTCATCTGCATTACTTTTTTACTAGTGGTCCAGCACAAAGCTATTGCTCCTCTGGACCGGTGTGCAAATACTTAGTGAGACCTTCCAAGTCATCCTGAGTCCCTTAAAAAAGATGAATAACAGATTTGCCTACAAAATTATACAATTACTTCTGAGTAAGACTAAGGAGGAGAACTCTGCTTTAGTGCTAGTGGTGCTGAGAGACTCTGAGGCACAAAGTTCATGCCAGCACTGCAGCAATGCTTTTGCAGGGTCATCATAGGGATGGTCTTCTCTCTGGATTTCAACACAGCCTGTGACAGAGTTTCCTGATAAATGGGCTATGAGGATGCTGCTGCCAGTATGTGCTACCCTCTCACAGCCTTCTAGGGCACCTGCTGCAGGAGAAATCTGGCTGCCTCCTTTTGTGAGAAATCTGGTTGTGGTTATTAGAAGGGAATCCTACCCATCTCTATTCTGTATCCCCTGTCCTCTCCCCCAGGAGGAAAATGATAGGGAGCTTTTTCAATACCTATATTTTTCTTGTAGCACTTCCAGTTCCCTGTCCAAATCATGATTGTTTCCTGCTTTTAGGAAGTCTGAGGCGAGGAGCAGTGCAAATCTATATTGTACACCCACATACCTAGTGTGGGGTCCTACTCATTTCTGTTGCTGGGAAACAACTTCTACTGGTTTGAGTAGAACAGGTAAATGCACTTAATCATGTGGCAGAAGCTTTGACATTTCAGATCATCGTTATCTTCCCCTTTCCTTCCTCATGTGCAACTCAAAGTGGCTTATGCATTTGAGATCCAGCTGTGCATACCTGGATCTGTGATACTCAGACCACACTTTGAAGCTACTCCTGCCCTGAAATCACACTGTGTATATCCTTTACAAGCTGTAGGGAAGAATTATTCTAATAAAACCTGATGCTAAAGCCCATCACAACTTTCCTATCTCTTCTTACATATCTTCTGATTATTGCAGAACTATAAAGCTCATCTGTTGTTTCTTAGAAACAAATTTAAAATAGTCCGAGTAATCCTTTTGGACTTGAGAAAAAATAAGTATTTCACACTATGGCCAGTCCCTGAAATACCTACAAGGGCTCCTCTGCTGAGCTGTCCTAGGGATATCGAGTTTGCTGTGAACTGGAAGGCTGTGACCAGGTCATCTTTTATTTATGTGGTAGGATCCCTTTATCAGTTTATCACAGAGTTTAGTGTTTTCAGGGCTTTTTTCAGTGCGCTCTTCCCCAAACATTTTCAGCCAACAAAGAGAAAAAACTGTCTGTTTTGGAAGTGTGTCTATAGTGCATGTTGCAGTGTGTGTCTAATCACTTTTAGTCTGCCTGCATGAGGAGTTAAGACTCGTCTCTCCTCTTGTTAGCACTGATCATGTGGAAAGCACCAAGAAAGCAGGGAAAAAAGCATCAAATAAGAGAAATGTCATAATTTGGCAAGCAGAATGAACTCCCCCTTCTCATTAGAAAATAGGTTTGTTTTCATGTGGAAGTAGATCTTGCAGGCACCGTGCTTTCTGAGCACATCTTATTGCATCTCTCTCTGTATGTGCCTAGCCCTGTGATGATAACTAGTCTCTAAACATGAAACAAAAGGATGAATTCTGTCTGTATTTCTGTCAAGAGCAGAAAAATATAGCCACAACAAACCTAGAAGTTTGTAGGGTGAAGTAAGAAGAGAGACTTTCTTTTCAGAAGCAAAAAGTTATGACTATTTAAATCTCATTGGGATGATGTTCATTGGGGTCATCAGTCACACTTTTTGTTGATGTTGCTAACTTACACATGCACGTAGAAACTGCCTTTCATGGGTGAAAAATGTCTTGCTTATTCACAAGCCTTGTAGAAATAAACATTATTTTATATATATCTGTACTGCTGGCAGCGAGGATTTTATTTGTCATGCCATGTGCCAAGATTTCATTAGTCAAAGTGTGAAAAATCCCATTTGCTGTGTTTTGGAGAGTTCCCATTGGAAGCATTTAGAGAGCAATTCATTGATCTTTCAGTCACTGGAAAGGAGAAGGGACTGGGCACTGGCCAACAACATGGGACTCAGGGGTTTCTGCTTTAGTCCTCAACTTTGTAACCCATCCTCTTTTTGACTCTGAGCAAATTGCTTCATCTGTCCACATCTTGAATCCCCAGTGACAAGGATCAGGCTTTCAAGTCATAAATTTGTTCAGTAGCATAAACTTAATATCTCAGATATTAATATGGTGGTAACCACACGGTCAGACTCTTTGAGCTAAGTAAGTTTGATAAATGGAGGCAGGTCTGGGTCTCAACATAAGTTTTGGAGAAGCTCCAGAGCACAAACAGCATGACTCTTTAATTTCACTCTACACTGTCACAAAAAACCAAGCATACTTTTCTGCACACTTGGATCTCTGCCACTGCTGAAGTCCAGGTCCTGCTCTCTTAATCCCAAGCCTACCTCATTTGGGGGTTTATACAGGGAGGTAAGATCCCCGTGGTGTCCTTTCTGAATGAGGTCACTGTGAAGATAGTAAAGAATCACGGAATAAGAGCTGCCAAAGAAATGGCTTTGGCTTGATGGATTTAACTTTGTGAAGCTGTGCATGTACCCATGAATGGGTAAACTCAAGAGTTTGAGGTCCTGCTCCTACCTGTGCTGGTGAACTGTCTCTACTACCCCTATTCCTCTGTGTAAAATAGCAAGACCCTGAAAGCCAACATGAGTAAGATCAAGCTCAGCTTATTCAGATGGAAAGTATTGCTTTAGTTCCCTGAGAGTTTGCTTTACTTTTTTTAGGATGGGGTTGCCAAGTTCTGGACAGAATTTACAGAACAAATCTCTTGGCATTGTAATTCATTGCAGAGGAGACCTAAGTTTATCAACTGAATTATAGTCGATGGAGCCTTATATCAGTTCTCCAAGTGTCCTTTTGGCTTCTTTTTGTGTTCCTTCTCCACCCTCATCAAGATGCTCAATGAAAGACTTAAATCTATTTTCACCTTATTTAGAGGCACCAACGATAAAGCAAATGAAATATTATTCTTTCTGAGTAGTAAATTTATAGCAAGCAATAACAAATCCATGAGAATTTATATGGCCTTTTTCCAAAGAAACCAAGGATTTGAATCCATATACTGAAAAATATATGTATATCTATTCCGGTGTTTAAAGAGCTGTGAGAAATCCTTTTCTTTAGTGAAATGAGAGGAAAGTCTCCCAAATCACCTATGACTGTCCTTTTAAAGCCTGAGTGTCGTAAGACGTTTAAAACTTTATTAAGCCTTTCTCATGCTTTTAGCTCCCTGACATATCTAAGAGGATGCAGGTATGAGAAGAAGGAAAGTACTGTAGCATCAAACAGGCAAGCTTCCATTATGCATGCATGGGACAATGTGACTGAAGGCTCAGTGTCCATGTCTGCCCATGGAGATAAGGACTAGAAGCCTGACCAGATCTTCCCCTGAAGGAGCCATGGAAGATGTCAAGATACTCCCTTTGAACTGGAACAATGTCAGTGTTCCTAAAACCAAGCTGCCCCAGTCTCCTGCTGCCTCTGTTCATTATCTGTTGGTAGCTGTCACTTTGCTGCCGTTCTCTCAGCCAGCTCCCCACAAAAGGCACTGTGCTCTCTCCTCCCAGGAAGCCCTGTGTTCAGTAGCTAAACACTGTTGGAGTTCTTTTGTTCTTTCTGTTCTCCTCTGTTCCTTCTCCTGTGATTTGGTCATGTTGGAGGATAAATGAGGTATCAGTATCAAACCAGCCTGGACTCCACTGAGGTTTCTTCCTCTAGTCTTGGATTTGAACTCTCTGTTCTGAGAAGCCTCTCAAGAATGACTGCCCATCACAGTGTCTTGCTTGTTTGACAGCTCAGGTGTCTGTGGCTCAATGGTAAAAGGGAATCTACCGCATTTCTAGATGGGCATTTCCCAGGCTGCCTGCTAGGGCACAGTTGGGGATCATGGGCCTGCAGAGCTTGCTTCAATATTGCTGGCAAATTCCTCCATGTCCTCACCAGTCCTCTTTTGACTACGCATGTGGAAGTCTTCAGACATGTCTGCAGTCAGATGCTTGCCGTGTTTTCAATCAACACAATTCAGTTTTAAATTATAGCTCTAAGAGTTTTTCAGGCTGTGCCGACAAGCCTGATACTTAAAAAAAAAGAAACAAACAGCAAACAACCAAGCTCCAAACCAGTGTGCTTTGAGAAGAACGGAGGGAAAGTGACATCCATTCTGGGAAGGAAGAAGCAAGAATAACAAAACCTGGCACCCTGGTCTGTGTTTGCTCTAATGATGCATCTCCATGTGCTTCGTGTCCTTTGGTGACACTGCCCTTTCTGTGCCATGTAGTGGATCGTCAGATGAGGAAGCTTGGCCCAAAATAAACGCCAGGCTGCTTTTCATCTCAGGGATTTGTTTGTGCCAAGTGAACAAAGTAACTTCTTTGTGGCTGTTTGCATTTGTCGTTCCAAGTTGTCTGAGCACTGGGTTATAAATACACACCACCAATTGATAGCCTCAATATGTCCAGTCGGACGAGCTTTGCGTGCTGGCAAGGAAAGCATTTGGCTTGCCTTAATTATTTTTGTTTTAATATTTTTTTTAAATGTTTGATATAAATCAAAGATACTGTAAATATAGCACAAGAGGAGTGGGTTCCTTCCTTATCCATGTTTTAGACTGGGTTTCTGTCCAATGATTTTAGGTAAATTTTGTTTCATATGTGTATTCTTTGCAGCAATGTATGTAAAGGAGCGATGCCAAGCTGCATGTGGCATTTAATATTATTGACATTTTAAATGCAGAAATAAAATGAAGTCAGGATTTTACCAATTTACTTCCTCTTAAAGGAGATGTGAGGTACGAGAGGAACATGAAAGGCTGAGTTATTCTAAGCTCTGTCTTAGGAGTGCTCATGGTAAGCCAAGACCTGCTGTCCTGGGCCTGTGACAACAAGGCCCCTTAATCACCGGTGACTCTGAGCAGCCTGAGCTAAACCCTGAGTCTGGGGGACTCTCAGCCAAATCCTGACTCCTTCATCAAGGAATGTTCAGCTTTCTAGACTTGCTTTATTTCTGCACCCACCCCCAACCCCTACCGCTGAAAAACAATGCTGGTGAAAAATGCCTCCTTGGGAATTTAATTTGTATGGAAAGTATCTTATTTTTGTATCCAAATCTTCCAGTCTGTGTAGGTTTTCCATTTGCTTTCAGAAAAGACACTTTTTCATTGTTTTTCTCGTCCAAAATTCTTATTAAGAAACTGAATGCTTTTACCAAAAATGGGCATCTTTTCCTTCTCCTTTACCCCCTTCTTCATTCACAACATCCCTAAAAACAAGCTAAATTAAAGAAAACACATTTCTCTTTAAGAAATTCCCATGGAATTGATTTTGTTGTGGTTAATGTCTGCTTTGTCTGTGTTCTGTCTGGGGCTGGAAGAAAATTCCTTGAAACATTATCAGACAGTGCATCTCTGCAGCCCAAATGAGGTTCTAAACATCTCATTTATTCATTTATATGATAATCCAGTAACCATAATTGCGGTCACTGGCTTATTTGCAATTTGTATATTGAAACAGTTGAGCACAGTCATTTGAAAACTGGATTCCTTTTCACAGGTCTCAGTCTCAGACACATTTCAGGAAAAATGTGCTTACTGGATGCAGTGAGATGCTGTGTGTTGTTACGTATACATGCACACGTATTTCTTTACTAATAACCACATATCTATATAGAGAATATATGCATGTGGTTGGAAGTAAAAAAATCACAAGGTCTTGTGCCTGATTTTAAGTTTTGCTTTGAACCAGACTTTTCCAGGGTGACCTGGAAGCAATGTCCATGCAGAGCAGGAGGCAATTTTACACAGTGATGAGCCAGTTTCAGGTTCTGGTGCAAAAGGTGAGTCTGGGGCCATGTCCATGTGTCCATGTCCATGTGTGACCTACCTACCTGTGCTGGATCTGCATGGACTGAACTGGCCAGCATCAGTCTGTTCCAGACAGTCTGGTAGTGAACGAGCCTTCACAAAGTCTGGTTCACACTGAAAAAGCATGAAAGAAAATAGAGCTGTGGGTCTATGTCCCTTTGTAAATCCGGTTTGCAGGAGTGGGCTTCTTACTTGCACTTATTCCTGTGTGAGTGAGTTAAGGGCGAGTAATATAAATTGAAGCCTAATTTTTTCTTTGAAGCCGTTAACACCCACCCACAAGCAACAGGAAACAGACTTCAACTTTAATTAGTACCAACACATTCAAAATTCCCCCTATATTTGCCTTCAAGTGCAGCAAAGCAGCTTCAAAGCTAAAAGCTTCTTCACTTTCTAAGTAATAATGAGGTATTAATGAGGCAATTAGGGGCTTGTAAACATGGTGTCAAAGAGATATGAACTAATCACTAGCAACAGGAAAAAGACAGATCCCTCTGACTTCAGTGCTCTGTGCTCTCCCTAGGCCCCTGAGGCATTCTGTGCTTGTAAACTAATCCACAAAAATGTTCTAGATTAATTCAAAACACTATCCTCTTTTTAATTCCCTGACTGTCTTCGGGCTTGTTTCTGAATAGATGCTCTGTGTGAAGGCTTTTAAATACACACTTTTGTTATGGCAATAAAACCCAGATTGAAGTTCTCTTGTGCTAAGATGTCAATTTATATTTGGTTCTCTTCTTAGATACATATGAAATACTTCTAAATAATTTGTTAGAGTATTTCTTCCAGTTTATTTCCTTTTAGGCTATTTAATTAAATAAAATAAAGCACATAATTTAATTAGAACTGACAAACACCACTTTTTTTTTAGCCCCTAGAATTTGAAATGTTTGCATTGAAAGTGAAGGATTAAATACACCAGTTAAATCTTGGAGTGATGCAGAAAGGGCAGGGACAAACATTTCCCCTCACAGATTTGTTAGCTTGAATGTTGGACTGGGATTAGTACAGTCTGATTTTATGAGAGTTGCTTTTTCGATTCTCATTTCCTTGTAGCAATAGAGTTCAGATCTCATCTATCTAATGCTGAAATCAACCTGTCATGCTGCTTTCTGTTGCTAAAGGAAAGCTCACAGCAGGTTTATCCACAGTAATATATCAAATGTTGTTCTGCTGTCGTGATAGATTTTGAGGTTATCCCTATTAGAAAACCCTAAAATCACAGAATGATTTGCATTTGAAGGAACCTTACAGATCATCTTGTTCCACCCCCACTACCGTGGGCAGAGCCACCTTCCATTAGACCAGGTTGCTCAAAGTCCCATCCAGCCTGGCCTTGAGCACTTCCAGGGATAGGGCATCCACAGCTTCTCTGGACAACCTGTGTCAGTGTCTCACCACCCTCACAGGGAAGGTTTTTCTCTTAATGATTCCAAAATTTTGTATTTTCTAGGTGCAAGTAGAAAAAGAAAAAAAAAAAGAAAAATCCCCTTACAATACAAAAAATGTCACAGATATTCACATGACTCTAGATGGTGAAGCTTTAGGAAAAGCATAGACTGAAGAATTTCATAAGCTGGGAGCAAACACATACAACATCCCTGATATGTACTCTCCAAATGTTCACATGACAGCTGAAATTCTGACCTTCAAATTATCTCCACAGATGGTATAGCTCCACAACTGGAAGTACTACTGATTTGAGAGAGGATTTTTGGATATGGCATGTTGTCTCCTGGAGATTAGTGTGAAACTCCATATCCTTTCTCTGTGTGATCTCATTATAGTCAGCTCTCTAGGGGTGAAAAGTGAGTTCACTAAACCAACTTATTGTGAAAAAATATTGTGAAACATAACACACTGTGGTTTGATCCTGCATTCTCACAGGTATATGTTGGAAATCACTTGGTTGAAGTCAGTAACATGTGTGTTAAGCTCTCAGAAGTAAAAACAGAATGGAGGCCCTAATAGTTTTTCCTACATCAGGAATTTGATCTAATCCACGGGAAAATTGTACATGAGTTCAACAATCCAGCACTTTGCCTAGTAGTGTGCAGCTGATTATAACTCTGGAATTGTCCCTCAGCAGACCAGTCAAAAATGCTCTCCAAACATTTCTGAGAAGAATTCTTACAACAATGATGGTGGTAAATCATGTCTGCAAATATGAAAGCCAGTACTGGCATCTCCAGAAATACAGTTTATTGTTTGCATTTTCAGCAGCATTTTCTTCTGGACATTACTCACCTCTCATAGCAGCTGGTTATTGTTGCAGTAGAGATTAATGAGTGTTCAATGCTGTCACAATTGGCTCTTCTAGAGGTTAGCTTGCAGAACTTCATCGACTGTCTCCTTCACCTAAGTCCACCTAATTTATGGCTAGTTTAGAAAATTCCAAGTTTTATTAAAACCTTTGCACATTGAAGAATCAGCCTCCCCCAGTGGTACTGTGCAGTCTAATAATGTCCTTCCCCTCAATATTGACTCTTGCAAGGCTTTAGTTTGTACTTGGATATGACCAAATCTTTTTCTTCTGGATATGAGATTTTGTTACAGCATCTCTGGCCAAGCGAAGCAGCCCTCGGGTATCCCATTGTGCTTGTGGCAGGTTTTGGGCAAGACACCACCCCTTCCAGGCTGCATGTAAATTCCCAGACCACAAGCACACACACTCCTGGCTTTCACCCAGAGCTTTGTGCCTGGGAGCTCACAGCCCAATGAAGATTTTGGTGTGTAGTTGTAGGGCCAGGAAGGTTGACACTTGGGTGAAGATTTCATCAGCTCTCATTAAGCAAGCACACATAGGCCAGTGTCACAACCTTTCTAGTATTTCTTTCCTCAAGCACAAGAGCCATCAGTATCTGTGATGCTGTTGGGAAGAGACCACAGCTACAGACATCAGCTGCAAACACATCTTGGGTGGTTCCTCCTGGGCATACAAAGTGCCTGAAACCTCTGACTCCTACTGAAAATTGAAAGGAGTTTGGGACTGGTGACCCTAAATGCAGCTGGTCAGTAAATCACAGCTCTGGCCCAGAGTCCCAGAGAGGAGGGAATCCCCGGCATCCTGCCGTGAGTGCCTGGAGCAGAGGCCGAGGTGTGGGGAGGGGGGCAGCCACAGCATCCCCTTTTCAATGTGTGAGACAGCAGACCTGCCTTGTTAGCTCAGACCTGTGGTGCTTGGGACATTGCCTTTCCTTCACCTCTTTCCTTCCTCTCCTCCTGTGTTAATCCTACATAACTCTCTCTGCTCTTTCCATCTGGGCAGGGATCTTAAAAGACCCCTACAGTTCTGCAGGGCCTCTCCTGTTTGTGTGTAATAATACAGGATGGCTGGACCATTAACACCTTCTCCGAGCACAGCATGTTAGAGCTGCAACATTTTCCAGCTTGGGCTCCTTTGCCAAAGGGTATTGTGTGTGCATGCTCAACTTTTCTTTTAAAATCCCAAATAGGGTTTTCTTTTCTCTCTTCCTTCCAGGTTGTGTGTGTTTTTGCTATTGGTATCCATGGGACTTTTCCTCTCGTGTTTCCTTTAGAGGTAATATAGTCTGGAGTTGGGTTTTTTTGTTTCTTCTCCTTCTCCCCACCAAACTACGGTTTCTGGGAGGGTGGTAACTGAGAAGGAGAGGCTGAGTGAGTCTGTAGACTCATAGGTGAACCTTTACGTGGAGCACTTTGCTTTGAGGTCGTTAGTTCAAAGAGAACTGAAGTGACATCTACAGGGTTCTGCCGTCTGAGAGCTAGGAGCTGGGTTTCCATTACAAAAACATGATGCAGGCAGGTTACTAGGGACTTATGACTGAGTTGGATTCCCTGGAACATAACAGAGAGTTACCACCGAAAAGTTTTTCAAACTTGAGACATTCCTAGTAGCTCTGTCACATACATAATTTTGAGGATCTAAGAAGGGCCAGCTCAAATCCCAGCTGTGCCTCCTGGATTGGTAACTCAAGGATAGGGGAGAGGAGCTTTGTAAAGAAGGTACGGCAAGTAAAGAAAATGAGGTTTCACTCCAAGGACACAGCTTCATGCATTGACATGAATATATCGTAAGTGTATAAACAAATTTCTGTGACCAAGAGATACATGGCAAAGAATGACTTGCAAGTGCATGTGAAGTTGGTCTGAAATCCAGATAAGCAGTGAGCAAAAAGCAGTATGAGGGGGAGGGATCTCTACAACAGCAGAGGTGTCTTCTCCTTCCCTTCATGTGAAACTCCTGCCAGCAAAACTGACGGGAGGAACTTCAGATGGACCAGGATGTGTCTTGTGGTTAGTGACAACCCAGCTTTGTTTCTAAGTGGATAGGCACATCTTTTTAAGAAGATTTTACTGTCTGCCTGTAGCTTTCTGAGGTGAAATCTTACTCCACCAAAACTGGGAGTCATTCTCCTCAGCTGGGTGGGGACAGGAGTTCCCCATCTCCGACCTTAAAACAAAAATGACACAAGAAACTGGGATCAGCCAAAAGCAGCTGTAATATAACACTAGTGAGAGAGAGCAGTTGCCACGAGTGATTTTGTCACCTGCACTGAAGAGTGCTGGAGATGATGTGACCAGAAACAAGTCAGGCCAGTGACCTTTCACCTGAGCTTGGGCCTGCCCTAAATCACACAAAGAGCTGTGGAAGCTGTAAACCTGGAGCGCTGTTGACTGTGAGGTGAGCCATGAGCTAAAATGTGGAACACCATCGATGACTCTCTCAGGAGTGGAGAGTCTCTCAAGGATCTCCTCGTGTCAGAATGGTCACCTGAGACACAGCGAGAAATGACCAGTGCCACTTATGAGCTTTGTTCCCTTTCTGCCCTCAGCTCCGCAGGGGCTGTTGCTGAACTGCTGGAGTTTTCCGTGCTGCAGTTCCCTGGCATGGGAACGTGTTAACAGTCTGTTTAGCTGGTCTTTGTAGGCTACAAGCTTTGTGTATGCATATGCTCTGAGAGATTTGTCAGAGCCTTTCCTGGAATGGGGTGCTGATTAGCCAGGGCCTCCTAAGAGCTCGTAATGGAAATCAATATAATGGTTGTTATAACTAATGATAACAAAGTCAAGAATGGCAACAAAAAGCTTCAGAGCACAATGTCCTTTGATTTTGAGGCTTTTTAAGGGGAGCAGAAAAGAATTATTTGAGGACATAATAAAGGAACCCCCTCCCTTTCATAGAACTTCTCCTGGGAAAAATATTTTATTGAGAGAGGGTATGTTAGCCAAAGCAAGACATAAATATTTTACTTATTAGAGCACAGGCTGTTTCTCTTCTCGTTGGCTTCTTTGCCAAGGCTGGCCTCAGACAGAAATTTGCAGTGTCCGTTTCTGTACTGTGTGGAGGGGGAACTGGAGGCATGGAGACCCAGGACTGAAAGCCTGCCAAAAAAAAAAGAAAAAAAACCCAAAACTTTTGTTAGAGAAATTGTCTTGCTCATAAAATGTGACATTTGCATGGCAGTCACCAAGATTGTTTTTTTCCTTATAGACAGGGCTTTGGAGCAAGATGTGGAAAGCACACTGTGTATTGAATTGGGCAAAGGTATCAGATCTCAGCAGCCAACTTGACAACAAAACTGATTACTGTGTGAGGGCAGAGCACATACTGCCATCTTTCTAATACACACTGCCCTGTGTGAGTTCTCTGATGTCTAATAGGGCTTAGGCTGAGCATGATTTCTCTCCCTGGGAGGGCTAATAAGATTTCATTCCCTTCTACCTGACTGTTTCCACAAGATGTGGAGAAATGTGGCATCACTGAGCTCTCCATCATCATTGCACTTCATTGTGTCAGATAATCTTCAAAAAGGAGAGAGACAGGAAGGCAGAGATGCGCAGGCAGCTGAACTCATGTAACACCTGAAATCATAGGTGCATTTCTTCCCCTTAGAGCTGTTCAATGACTTTTAAAATCTGTCAAGGACAACACCTGTAAGTCTCCATCTCAGTGTCCTTACACTGGAGATTCTGAGAACCTGAGTGCAGGGGGCAGTTGCTGAGAGAAGTGGGGCTGTATTTCTTTCATGTGCTGACTCCTGTAGCATAAGTGTCTGGTTCTGAGCACAGATGGATCCAGAGTAACAGTTTTTATCTTTTTATACCCATTTTTTAAGGATGCTGTCTGCACTGGTAGTTTATAACAGATGTCCAAGGAAAAGTATAAAGACAAGACAGATGATATCCATAGTTCTCCAAGGTGTTCTTTCTCAGCCTCTGGAAAATTGTTGTTCAGAGACATTGAGCCAGATGTGATGGCTGTTGTATTTTGATACCTCTGCAACTGATTTTTCTTCTGTGCTTTTGTTTATCTAACTGTTGAGCCCGTGTAAAGGGCTGGCACTTGCCAAAGAGCTCCAGAGTTTAACAACCTCTGTGACTGTGTAAAAAACCTCCTTCCCCTCTTCTGCTCTCTACACACCTCCAGCTTATTCTGGCTGGCTCTTTGAAGCCACCACCTCTTGGAATTCACAAAGTGCTGTCCATCCCTCACTGCTCACGTAATTCTCTCTTGGGTTTTATAGGACTTGAGTATATCTATTTTCTTTTCTACCCTCTAGCATCTTAGTGCATTCTCACACAAAAGTTCTCCACCCATTTTCTCCCATATCTCCTATTCCAGTTTTACTATATTCTTGGATATATTCAGTGGAAAAGCATGGATAAAAACTGCCAGTTTCCCAGGGCCAAGCCAAGGGTTGTTTGGCTTGTAGCATCACTTAGAGAAGTTTAGCATTTGTTCCATGCTTGAATTCTTACTGGTGAGCTGAAAGAGGGCAAGAAAAGGTGATCCAGAACCTGATATGGCTGGTTTCTGCTCTATCATGTTAACTCTCCAGCTGCACTGTCTGGAATGAAAGCAGGTTCAATTGAATTAGAAGTGGAGAAAGTTTGTCAGTGAGTTGGCAGATAAATTTTGCTTTACACCATGGAAACAGATATGGTAGTAGAAATCCTTGCCAGTCAGTGTGCATTCTCTCCAGCTCTCTCTGCCAGTGAGAAGATACAGCAAAAACCAACATTTTTCTTGCCTGCTATTGCATTGTGAATCTGCTTAGCCACATATTCATCCTCTGGTCTGTGAATGCTTTTCAGATTGAGTATCTGTTGGTGAAAATAGTTCAGAGGTGACTGGTTTATGTTTAACCCCTTGAAACTGTTTTCAAAAAGTTTTTTTGCAAATGCTGGCTTTTTTAGCCCCTTTTTTTCCCACCCAGGGAATTCAGTCTGGGTACAGGGTATCTGCAAGGGGTTTGCAGAAGGTTACACTCCAAAGCTGAGCATGTGTTTTTATGAAATGCATGAATAGCTTTGACCACACTGAGGAAAAATACTCTCTGTAAAACTTCAGCCATTGCAAGGCAAGCTGTGAAGCTGGAAATGTGGTGCTGTCAAGAAAAAAGAGTTCCTACCGTCTTTCAAGGTGAAATCCTAGCCTTCATCTAACTATACAAAGCTGGTGGCAGATTTCCTGGATTTGAACAGGCCATGATTTCACCTACAGTTGTCATGCACAGCAGGGGCTGAATTGGACTGGACAGAGTTAACTCTGATGTCATCCAGGCAGTGGGATTTTTCCCAGTGTTTTCTGCATGTGGGTCTAGGAACTTGGTATTGAATTAGAATCTGTCTAGGAGGAGTGCTGGTAATTGCAGAAACAAATCCCAGGGGTTGCCATTTAATCTACAAGCTCAGTTTTGTTTCAATTAGCTGTAAAGTTGGCAATGAGCACAAATGGGTAACCATGAAATGAAAGCTCCTCCAGTGAACACTGTGTCCACAAACTCTCCAAATTGCTGACTCTCATTAGAAAGCAAAGGGAGGGGAGAAAATAAAACCACAAACAGTGAGATCCAATTATGGTCTTTCTTCTTTGTTCTTCCACCATCTGGAAATGGCTGGTTTATATTCCAGAAAAGGAGCATGTTCTAGACCTGGTTGTGCAGTCACTCTGCAGCAGTGTCCTCTGGACTGAGAGAGACCGAGTGCTGAGATTTCATTTACATGCAGCAGTGGAGCTCTCCCATTTCTTCACTCAGGATTTCTGTGCCCACTCAGGCTGACAGCAGATCGTGCTGTTCCCATGTGTGGAATCAGCTTCAGAACAGAACTTAAGCCAGTTAATGTTGTGTCCAGCTTCCTCCAAAGAGCAGAGCCTACCCTCAGCATATTTGAAGATGTAGGATCTGAGAGCTCTTCCCAGTGGCATTTACTTGTTGAGTCAAACTGGATGTTTAATATAAATAGAAGCATACCATCCATTTTCTCTGATCATAACTCCTTCTGGGCTGCCACCTGCTGCTTGTCCCTAACACCTGAGTGAACCCAGCAGACAGAGCACAGCCAGGCTGTGCTCAGAGCCCCCTGATTGGAAGTGACCATGCTCACTATGATCAGCTTGCAAGAGATATCTCTGCTTTGCAAACAGCAGAGCCAACTTACTTGAATGAGCAAGCCCTGAGCTTGGGCTTCAGTAGAATTTTTCAAGTCAAGTAGAATTCAGGTAAATACTTCCTAAAAACCAAAAATGTTGCTTCACTGGCAGCTTTTACCTGACTTTGTTTAAAGAAAATGTTTTGTTTTCCTGGCTTTTTAAATCAAGCCTTTAGTCATTCAAGAGGGGCTAAATATACCCTCAATTATTTTAGTAACTTTTATTTTCAAAGTTCACTTGTGGAGATCTTCATCAGAACATTTTAAAGGACATTCTGCAGATGAAAGGAAAAGCAGGACACAGAAGTAAATTGTCTGAGGTGATAGAGCAAGCCAGGATCAGAGCAGGAATCAGGATTCCTGACTCCTGGATAGTTTTTTATCCAGTGAAAACAGATCTCTGTTACTGCTGTTGAAGAGGATGATAGCATTTTCATTAGGCAATTCAAAGGGAACAATTGTTCTCTTCAGTGCTATATGGCAAAAGAATGTATATTCAAAACAGAGCCAAGACTGGTAATACCTTGTTTCCAGCTCTGGATGCTGGTGCCTTATGAAGACACCCTTAGTTTCCCTAACAGGAAAAGCAATAAACCCATCCTAATCATCAAAGCTGTTGCTATTTACAGTTTCCAGAGTTATCTCCTTCATATTATCTTTCCTTTTCCTCCAGACAGGTCCTGGTGGAACCCATCAAAGCCTTGAGGTGTGAACTGAGTCAGAAACCACCAAAGTCCGGTCTAAATTATTCTCTGATTTTACAGGCTAAGGGTCATCTAATCAGCCTCTGTAAGAAATTTCCCGGGCCAGAAAATACTTGTTTCAGAATACTGAAGTCTGCAAGGTTTATCTTCAAATAATGCAACTGCCGAAAACTTGGCTAGAAACAGTTCACCACTATGGCTTTTTTAAAGCTTTTCCCAGAATCCTTTGCAACCATAAGCACTTTTTTTTTTCCTAAATTCCATTTGCAGGCTGTTTACTCTGTGAAAAAGTGGTGGGTGAGCTCATGTCATTCCCATACCAGGTTTTCAGAATGAGAAAGCTGTGTGTTACCTCATGTTCCTGTGGCTTTGACCAAAGCAGCAGTCCCTGACAGATGTTAGTTCAGAGATCACAGGGTGGAGTTACTAAAAAAATGTGGTTCAGGATAGATTTACCATGTAGTATTTCAGATGTAGCAGTAAGATTTTGGGGCCAAAGAACAAGTGGCAAGGGTTGAGGGCCTGGTAAAAAATAGTGCACCTTTCATGTGCCTTCACCTATTAATGCAGATAATGCTCAGAGGGGAGTAAAGAAACACAGAGAATTCCCAGAGCTTTGTTTCAATTGATTATAAGCTCTTATGGCTTCCATGATATCTTATCTTTACCAGGACATTAGAGACAACCTAGTGTCTAACACTTTCTCCTTGCTGCATTCCTGTGGAGGAACTCTGTGATACCCTGCCCATTTTACAAATGAAACACTGCAGGGTTGAGGGACAGCCTCAGGGTCATGCAGGGAACCAGTCTTAGAGCAGAGAATTAAACAAAGCTCTCCCAAATCCTGATGAGTGCCTTAACTGCCTTTGCCTCCCTATCTAGTGTGTTTTAGCACAGAGCAAAGTTTAATTTGATGCTGAGATAGGCAAAAGCACCTCAGGCACTCTATTAAATGGAGCATGGGAGTCCTTTCAGAAAAGTCTTTATCTGGTGACTAGTTACTCTTTCAATCCTGTTGACTTCCGAAAGTCCCTGGTGTCAAGGGTGGTTCAGCATTGGCCTTGCTCCACAAGCAGTCTCACCAGTCAAGAGGACCACTGAAGTCAAAATGCTCTGGAGAGTAATGAGTGGGGCCAGAATCCAGCCCAAGCAAAGAGAAAAGAGCGTCAGTGTTTGTCAGGGAAACTCATCTGAACACCTCTAGCAATTTAAGGGAAGTCCTACAGACAGGCCAGCAAAGCATTTCACTGGTTTCCATTAAATAGTTATCACAGATCCTGCTTGCAAGCAGATCTATTTCTTAATATATAAAGCAGTTAAGTCCCAACCATTATATATTAAAAAAAAAAAAAAAAAAAATCTGAGAGCAAATCAGGAGCACTTGAGCAAAGCAATAAATTCTCCTTTGAACTATTAAAATTTTTGTTAGGCAACATCATAGCAAGAACATCACCTTGTCTTCTGACAGTGGGTTAGTTCCACGAGCCTTCCTATGCTCTTTGGGTCACTAATGAGCTACTTAGCCCTCACTAAATAAACCCTATGGCAATCCTTACCCAGGAACTTCCACACCCCTTTCATAAATACATTTATTCCCATGTTACAAGTGTGATAATACAGGTCAAGCTGTAAACGAGATTCTTGTTTCATTAATCTAATTGGACAGCAAGGTGGATTAAAGGCTTAAACTAATAAATGGAGATAACAGACTTTTCAGCTGTTTTGGACTGGCAGAGCAAGTTCATTCTAGCATGGCTTAACCCTGTAAGCCACATTTTTACCACTTTGTGGCTGTCTGAGGTGATGGTTCTCTGACATCCTGCAATGCTCTGCTAATTCCCATGCCAAAATATTAGCTGCCATCCTTTACCCTCTGTAAGTTACTGGGTCTGAGCCAAGAATCTGTCAGCATAAGCGAAGCAAAATCAGATGGTGCAAGCCTGATTACAGTCCATTGCTGTCTCACCCTGGCCTCCCACTGGTCGTTTCTCAGCAGACTCACTGCTCCACCAGATTGTTCTCCTGCCAGTTCATCAGTCGACAACATTAATAAATGGTTATAAAGATAAGTTCCATCTTATACTGTGGGCCTGCAGGTGATAGAAAAGATCCCAGCAAAGAGAAAGAGATGCAAGTGTAGTCTCGGCTTGAGACCTTTTTGGTAGAGCAGAGGTAGGCAAGACCTCCCTGGGAAGCAGTATTGTCTCACAGTCAGTGAGACTGTGATGTGTGAGCTCAGTAAAACCCTTCTGTCTCTGATTGTTCTCTAATTCTGGTACCTGCATCAAGTAAATGAAAATTGTCACACTACACAACTCCCATTTCCCTCCTGAGGTCTTTGCTACAGCAAAAAACAGATGTCTGCAGCAGACCCAAGCACTTTTTTACTTTTCCACATCCAATCCAAGTTATTTACATTTTATCACATTTAAAAAAATGTGAAAGTCTTCATCCTTTGAGTGGCATCCCCATGTGTTAAAGTTTCTAAGATACTCACAGGTTAAAGGTAGTGGGGTCCTTGGATTACAGAAGCATTCTCACAGTTCTCTGTAAAACAAGACTGTGCTTATCTTTACTGGTGGCTCTGGTAAAAGTGTAAATGATTTTGCTGACAACCTGGCATTTCATCACAAGTTTTTTAAGTATAGATGATTTCTTTATGGAACACAAATTTCAGTGAATTAACCTTAAAATTCCTATAGACCTTTTTCTTCCTCCTCCCCCCTCTAATTTGTTCTGGGTAGAATTAATCTCATCTCCCACAGTGGCTTTTCTCTCCTGTTCCTAGGAGGACCCTTAGGCTCACACTGCCTTTCCTGACTGAATGTTCCTCCTTATGCAGAAGACTCAATGTTTTGGCCCATGAACCAATTTCATCTGGGCTCCTGTAGCAAAGCATGTGCCTTGTAGTATTCTCCCTGTCTGCACAGCCAGTCACCAACGTTGGGAACATGAGAGGAAAGCTGGTGTTCCTGCACCACATGATGTACAGCTCCACATTCCCTCTGCTTTTAGCTTGGGCCAGTGGCCAATCCTCCTCCCTGTAAGCCAAAGAGTCTTGGATCTGTCTCATTTCTGGGTGGGACCAGATAATGAAGATACCAGCCAAGGTGTCATGTCCTAATGCCAGACCACAGGCATAGAGTAAGTCTTAATTTAGTCTGATTGTCACCACAGAGCTGTCAGACTAGGAATAGCTCTGTGTACAGACAACACAGCTTCCTGTGAATCCATACAGGAAATA
This sequence comes from Lanius collurio, assembly GCA_020086605.1. Classification (NCBI taxonomy): domain Eukaryota; kingdom Metazoa; phylum Chordata; class Aves; order Passeriformes; family Laniidae; genus Lanius; species Lanius collurio. The sequence continues at coordinate 18,556,670 of JACBWW010000016.1, forward strand.
TTTTCCCAGGCAGGACCCATTTCAGCCAAGCCATTTCTAAATGAGTGCCTCAGGAAAAGGCTGTGGTCAAATCTCCCCTAGCTTGCCATAGCATTGGGGAGGCCTAAGCAGCGACAGCAGACTTTACCTCCCAGCTGGCAGAGACACCACCACAAATTTCTCTCCAGCTCCTCAGGTAGAACTGAGAACAGGAGCCAGAATATGGTGGATGTGAACTCTCTCTGGGACCTTGGCAGAGAAGACAAACTCCTTTATCAACTTATCACAACTTGTGGTGGTAATGACCTATTAAACCTCTGCTATTCCTACTGTCCTCACCATGGGCTCTTCCTTTCATAGGTCTGTTAATGCTTTGTCAAAAGGCAGAAACACTGCTTTGACATAAAAAGCTGCTGTTTACAGTTGACAGAAAGCTTACATTAGACTGGGCCACCTGAACCTCCTCACCCAACATAAACAGAATCTATCAACACTGCTTAAGCCATTAACCCTGACAACTGAGGTTTTCCAGGGAAAGCCCTTATCAAAAGGGGGCTGCACATGAAACCCAATGAGAAAAATCCTCATTGCCCCAAATGAACTCAACTTCCATGGGAAGATGTGGATTTGGGTGAGCCTTGTTAGGCTCACCCTAATCCCTTTGACAAGCCAGCGGTTCCTTCAGGTTGGAACACAAATCCTCCCGGAATCTTCCTCTGCTCTCCATTTGTATGGCAGCTACAATTTTTTAAAGATCATTATCTGATCAACATGGGATAGGAATGTTTGGAGTTGAGCAAGTGAGTCATTAGTGGAGAGGCCCTTCCTTATCTGGTGAATTCTGTTCAGAGAAACCTCCCCTTGTGTGCTCCCCACAAGGTTTGTGGTGCTTCTTGCATGTGCCCCGACACCAATAATCTCCTGGCAAAGCCCTGGGAAGAGGCTGTTGGAGGGAGCCCACATGAAGAATGTCTCCTGAAACTCTTCCTTCTCACAAGTGTTTAGAGCAAAGGGTGAAGCCAAGGGAAGAAGCCTGTAAAGAAAGCTTCACATGGGCTTTCCAAATGTAATCAGGCTCTTACCTCAAACATTTGGCCCTTGTTTGTAAGGCAGAAGGCTTCTGGAAAAAGTCATTTTCCATCACAGTGCTGACTTTCCATCTCCAAATTGGGACTCTGGAAAAAACTGAGAGTTAGAGAGAACAAATAAAGAGTAATAGGAACTTGTTCAACTTCGTAATGAATTTTTAATTTTATCTACACAAGATTTTTTAAGTTTCAAGGGAGACAAGGTAATTTTACATTACAAATGCAGAAGTATTTTTCCTTTTCATTCTCTCTACTTCTCCTTCTTTTGAGAAGAAGACAAAAGGGAGTCGTAGATAAAGAGATCATATAGCAGCTATTGGAAACATTGTTTAGATGCACTTAAAATTGCTTTCTGAGCTATAGATCTCACTTGTTTTCCCAAAGGAAAATCTAACACACATCTACCTCCACCTGCTGGAAGAAGATTAAAAATGTTAACAGTTATAATTTTCAGTTAACAGACCAAAGATCTTCTACATACTGTGTGAGGCTTGCAGTGGGAAAAAGATCATAGTGAGGGAAAATGTCCCAAATCCACAGTTTCTGGATTTAGCAAGCCTTCATTACATAGTATTAGTAAATGTTTAGCACTGTAGGGCAGAAGGAGACTTGGTTTTGTACTGGGTAAGTTTTTGACTGACTTTTTTTCCATGTTGGATAGATATTTAGGGATCAGTATTAACCTCACTGGACAGTGGTGGAAATCCAAAGGAATTTAGTTTGAGGCAGAAGCAGGCCATTGGTATGTGAGCTGTGAAGGCAACTGAGCCTTTTCTTCTCTGCAGATGGTAAATTCACAGACATTCAGGACAGAAATATTCTCATTTTAATGTTTTCACTGCTGGCTGCAAAAATGCAATATGTTTAAATCACAGAGTAATCTTTTTGATCTAGGTTTGAAAACCAAAAAAAAGAAAAAAAAAAAAGAAAAAAGAAAAAGGCTTTTGTAGTTTTAAAGAAGGTTGGAATTTTCCTCCTTTTTTTTTTTTTTTATTTTACTTTTATGACAGTTATAAAGAATATCAGATTGGTCCTGAGGAAAGGATTCTTCATGACAGTATGCAAGCCTGGACTTTGGAAGGTTCAGTTTTGGGTCTGTATTTTACCACTGATTTCCCTTGTGGTGGCAGTGGCATCTGTAAAGCATTTTGTGAGATCAGTGACACTTCTAGAAGAAATATCTTTTTCTCCCAAGTTTTCCACAGGCATTTTAACTAAAGATGCAGAATGCAAAAAGACATTATCCAGATGATTAAGAAAATAGCCTAAAAAGAGATTTGCTAGCCCTGTCCCTCAAATTAGGACTTTACAACTCCCAGAACATGTTTTCAACCTTCTGGATTCGAACATGGCCAGAAAGGCAGGCTGACTGTATGGGGATATCACTGGATTCTTTGAATTTATGCCTTGTACCTTAAAAGTAACCCCAGCAACAGGAAAATTCAGACTCAAGGGAGAAGGGGAAGGGGTTGGTGGGATAACAGGGCTGCCAAATATAATTTCCAAATCTTTTCTCTGCTCTCTGTGGATGGACTTCGCCATGAGTGTTACCAATTAAATGCTACATTTTTGCACAAAGCATCCATGAGTTGTCAACATCTTCTTTCCTGATCCCAGGAGGAGCATGGAGAAACCAATAATCTGACAGATCCTCCTAAATCCAAGGACTCTCCCACCAGATGGCTGATCCACAAAGTACATCATCCAACCACAGCCTCTGAGCAATTCTGAAGGTCTGACAAGGGAATGCCAGTATTTTATTGCTGCCACATCCCGCCCCGCTGTTTTCTTTCCAATCAGTTAAACATTGCATCTGTCAAAGCTCAGCTTAGGTGACCTTGAGTATCCATTTGAAATTGAGGTTTAAAAATCTTAGAAAGAAAGTGTGGATACTTTTTTTTTTTTTCTTGCAAGTCTCCAGAGAATCTTCCACAAACCAGAGTGTGTTTTTTATTATAGTTTACATCAACTGGCTGATCTTGGGGACTTCTGTCTGTGTGTGCTTCTGTTACTGATTTTTTTTGGAGGGTTGTGTGTTTATGTGTGTGTGTGTGTGTGTGTGTGTGTGTGTCTATCGTGGGCCTTGTTTCCTCTGGAGAAAGGAGACAGTAAAACCCACTTGAAAATTTATACACAAAGTGTCAGGAGCCCAGTTCATTCATCTGAAGACTCTCCTGCTGTGTTGGGTAAAATGCCCAGAAATATTCAAGTTTGTGTTAACCACAATTCTCCGCTTCCACGTTGTGCCTGATGCCATATTTGGAAGCTGGGATTCCTTTGCTCCATGTGGCTGACTCAGAATTTGCATTTGCTTGATACCAGCATCGATTTCCTGTCCCTTTGGGTAGCTGTAATGGATGGAGTGGCCACGAAGAGTTCAGCAGGACAAGTAGTGAGAGTTAGTAAGCTCAGTGGAGCAGTATCAGATGTCAGCCAGTGGCTGCTCAGATGTCAGGGATGCAGATTCAGATGCTGGAGTCTGGCAGACACATGACCCATGGGCTGCAGTGCGTTGTTAAAAAAATGAAACCTACCCAAGTTATTCATACGAACTCTGACATATTGCAATTGGCAGCCTCATGCTGGGTCTGCCCTAATCACTTGCCAGCATAAGTTAAGAATGTGATTTCACATCTAATGATATTTCTAGACTAGCAAAAGACTTCTTTGAGGGAGTGGCCTACTTTCCCAACCTTCTCTGCCTCACAGCAATTTTTTTGTGTAGCCAAGAGCCACAAGATTCAAAGTAGACCTCTCAGGAAACAGGATTGCTTCTCACCAAGAGACAGTGGCTCCCTTCAGAGTCACACTGGGAAGTGCCTTGAAGTAACTCATCTTTTTCAGACTCAGCTATGCCTGCAGGCTCATTTCCTACCACAGCTAGGAATTTGGATTACCCAGCAGCTCTCACATGGAAAGCCACACTTGGACCACTTACAGTCTACAAGGATGTTGAGTCATAGGATGCCAGCCTTGTCCTGGGACGGGACTGGTGGGATGCTTACACCCGTTTTGGGAGGGAGTATTTCATTTCGGGTAGAAGTTACAGGACATTCTGATTTTGATGCTGAGGAGAGTTTGCCATCGTGGTAAAACCTGTAACAACATCGGAAACATTTTCCAGGATAGGCTATGTGTGTAACAGAAATTAAAGCTTTGACTTTGGCTGCCTTTGAAGCACTGGTGCTTGCTGACAGCCACCACATAGCTCATCCAATTTTGTCTGCTTTCAGCACTTCTGAGGGCTTATGTGCACTGGTGGGTGCAGGATGCAATGCAGAAAGCCAGAGATGCTGGGAGACAGAGGCCACGTGTCATTTTTGTTTGACTTCCTGGGACTCTCAGAAGCCTTTGTCCTGGAGAAAGCTAACTGCTGCTGTGATGTGATAGAGGCAGTGTGCATAAAGGCAGTTCCTGTTCAAGAGTGAGATGAGAGACAACAGCAAATACAGCTGATGGAATAGACTTTGTTGCCTCATCATAAGTGGCACCAGCCTCAGTCTGTCAGTCGTTTATCAAGGCTGTTACATGCACTGCAGTTTTGAAGGAAAAGCAACAAGTTGCCTCTATGGCTTCTTGGGAATGTCCTCCCTAGCATGGTGGCAATACATTGAAAACCTGTGCTAATGAAAGTCCTGTGCCACTAAATATGAGGAAAGGTGCAGATGGGATGTTAAAAGTCAGAAAACTGTTTAAATTAACACAACAAAGGAAGGCACTAAGTGAACACAAGGAGAAGGGCTACATTTAAAAAGTATATGCTAAGAGAATAGTTGTGTCTGTCAGACTGCTGCCCACAGGGCTGGTAGTTCTCTTCCATTCTAGGACAGGTTTGAAGGTTCAGTTTCAAGCCATTGTTTTTCCTGTACCTTTTAGTAACCACAAAACTATGCATGCATTGCACTCTTCACCCAAATGTCTTCCCCACAACATCAACTCCCTTTAGTAAAATTGTATACAGGTTGCCGTGGTAATCAGTCTCCAGATCCCATTCTGGGTCTCAAAATAAATGGGAAAAACTATGGACATATCATAACATTTTCTGGCTCACCCAAGAGCCTGAAAGAAATCCTGAAACAAAGGGAAAAGCAACATTTTATCACTCTTGGCAGAGAGAACTCCAGTTGTACAATAGCTTTTATGCCAGTGTGATAAAGAAGGGAGCAAGAGACAAGGAAAATGGCTAGTCTGTCACAAACACATCTGCTGGAGATGCAGAAAACCTTCTGGAGCAGATGGTCTTGAAAGCTTCTCACTGCATTTTGCACAAGCCTCAAAACTCTCAGCTGCTCTGTTACATTCATATCATTTATAGGAAATATAAAATATGAAACATTGAACGTTTTGTTTTAACTAATTAATATGTTTTTTCATCCCATACTTAAATAAGCTTAACCACCCACCCTGTAGTGTGTGGTAAAATTCAGGCTCTGCTGTGCTATGCAGATGCAAACGTTTGCAGCCATGTTGATGGATGTCTCTCCAGATAGTTTTCAAGAGCAGTGTCTAGACTTGAAGAGTGAGCACAGTGCACTTCTGACTCTGTCAGGGTAATCTCAGCATTTCATAGAGCCTCTCTTGTCTCTTCAAGGGGACAGCAGGACAGTCAGCAAATATCCTTTCTTCTTCTGTAACTCTGTACAGGACTTTAGATCAAAGGTTGTACAGGAAAAAAAAAGGTTGTATAGGAAAAGGGAGGAAGGTGTCTGAAAGCTGTTGGGAACCACCTCTTCCATTCAGTTGTCAAATTTCCAGCTCTTTGTCACACTTTATCTTTGTGCTTATGTCTGTTCAGTGAATTCTTTCTCTTTCTTTTTGCTATTTTTATGCTGCTTCAGAGGATGAGGACAAAGCTAAGCTGAGTCATTGACAGCTAAGAGAAGAAATTGTATTTCCATCAATATCTGTACGGTCCACAAAGCATAAAAATTCGATGTGTTTTGAGAACAATCAGGAGTTCCAAGGAATCTGCACTACAGATCCTTACAAACCTGAGCATGTGGATCTGTATAATTTATTAGAAAAGCTTTGAAATACCGTAAAGAAATAGCACTTCCCTGAGAGGAAAACTTTGTCCTGCAAAGAGCAAAGATAAAACACACCTCATTGGCAGTCCTCTAATGGTTTAAGAATTCAACTTCAATAGCAGATAAATGTCTTAGTACATCTAAAAAACATCACTGAACTCAGAAAGAAACCAGACTTTTCAGGGTGCAGTTTATTCCACCCAAAATAGCTCAGGGAAGTCACTGCTATAAGTGCTCATTTCACCTTGCGGAAAATGTGCAATCAAGTATCTTCCATTTTTGGTGTTTTACTCTAGCTCTCTGCAGCTTATTCTCAGTGTTTGTCAACACTGAGTATTTAAATAAAATACAAGTCTGAATTAGCTTTTTAGATGAAGAGAGCAATGGAGATGTTTTGATAACCTGACTACTGAGCAATTATAATCTTTGTTTCAGTCAGTCCTTAAAAAAAAAAAAAAAAGGGACATTCATTGAATGACATTCATCACAAAGGAACTAATTTTAACTAAGATCTGCACACCCACAGCCACATGCAGTAGATGTGGCTTCCTGCCTTGAAATCAAAGAGATTGCTCCACTGTAATTAGGGACAACTAGGAAGAGTGGTTGTCCTTGGTGGTTTATGCAGCAGTCTTGAGTCCTTGTCTTTCTGTTCCCTGTGGAAATCTGATGGTCATCAACAGGACTGAGAGGTCTGAGTGTCACCTGAGCTTTCTCACTTGTAGCAATCTTTAGAAATCAACATCTCTGTGCCATTTAAACCAGCCAGCATTCTTGTCCCAAAGGTTGATGAACAAAATATTCTCACAGTTTCTCTCATCATAATATATTTACTAATGTATTCTCCGTGGTTGATTTTCTGTCATGCAAAAACTGCACAGGGAAGAGCTATGGACAAAAGACCTGCTTTTTTAAGTCATTCCCCATAAGGGGAAGCCTGGTGATCCTTTCCAAACAGCAGCTGGGAAAGCAGGGCCAGAAAATGGCTGTAACGTTCCTGCTAGCTGAGAGCAGGGCTTGTCCTCTCTGACTCCTTAATTCCAGCCTGCCAGAGTAATAATACAGAGAAATGTCTTATTCCAGAAGCTGCTCATGCATTTAATGAGAAGCAACCACAGTCCCAGTAGCCAGTACTGCCTTCCTTAAGGTGATACCCTGGCAGGTTTCCCACAGTAGTTCAGTAGCTTGGCAATTTCTTTTCTAAATTTACAAGCAATCTCCTGTTACATAGTGGGGCCAGCTTCTGGGATATCAAGTGGTTTTTCAGGTGTTGTATTACAGGGGGCTGGAAGCTTTTATTCACCAGGCAGTGTACGTAACCAGTGTATGTTCAGGTGACTGTGTCTCCAGTGTTTCTGCTCTAACTCGTTGCTCAGATTTGCATCTTCCCTTGTCCCTGTCTCTACTTCTGGATCCCATCTATTAAAAAATAAAGACTGTTTGAGGAAGAATAAGGCTTAGCTCAAAGAAGTGATGTCTTGCTTAATCACAAGTCCCATAAGTACCTCAAAGGGACAGTGTTGCAGAAGATTTTAACACTGGTGGCACATCCAAGTTCCAGTTTATGACAAGGAAACTCAAAGTGTAAATGTAGTTCACAGGACTGCAGATCAGTGACTGGTCCAGGGTGATGAAGAGATTCTGGCTCTAAAATGTTTAGGATTGTTCTTGTGTTGTTAGTATCTGTCTAACTGCTTAGTTGAATTAAACAAAACATCTGAAAATGATCACTCCCCCCCCAAAGTCACTGTTTCATAAAGGAAGACTCTGACTTACCAAAGATTATAATATATACACATGTGTTTTATCTCTGCAAGATGTTTTCAAGAGGTTGAATAAGCCAGTCTATGTGCTGACATGAACTGTAAGCAGAAGATCAGCTTGAAATATTAGGCCAATAATATGGATAATATACATCCAGTTGCACTGCAATCCATCTCATTAGGTTACTCGGGTCGTGGTTTTGCCAGCTGAAGTTAAAAGTGCAACATCTGGGATAATCCCACATTTCACATGTTCTTGCTTTGTTTTCTCAGTGCTTTGGAGTTATTTGTAACCCCAAACATTAAAGAAGCTCTGCCACCACTGTCTTTGAGAGGAAGACATTAACTGGGCTTTTTCCCAACTTGGTCATTCCAGTGCTATCTAAGGGTCAAGAACAGCTGTGGAAAGAAAGCTCTCCCTCAAGCTCTGCATCTATATGGGTGGCAGATTCCTCTGTGAGGGTCAGTGGCTATCTCAGCCTGTGCTTTGTATTTACCAAGTCATTGTTTAGAAGAAGACCATTTCTTTCAAAGGCCAGATCATTTAAAGACCTGTCAGGGTTCCATTCCCCAGGTGCTGCTCACTGTTCCTAATGTCCTGCTTTTGTTCTGCTACAATTGTGCAGGGTGAATTCTGTGCCCCTATGCTATCCTCCTTCCAGTTTATAGGAAAGATCAGATAAATCAGTATAAGACTGGACTTCATTCTTGGGAACTCTTGAAGATAAGCCTAATTGTGCACTATGTTGTTGTTTTTGGTTTTTTTCACATGAGTTCATGATAGCAGGCCTGTGAAATAGTTCATGACCTGGCATCCACATTCAGTATATCTATAGTCCTGAAAAAAATGAAGTGTTATACCCATGACCTCTAACATAGTAGATAATTCAGATAAAACTTGTAGTGAACACAAAAATCTCATTTGTCATAGTTCTGGCACAGACTCCGTAGCAGCAGAGAGACTGATGGGTACAACATGAGCACATTTAAAATCTAATAAATCGTAGCAAGGAAATAGTTGAGTCATGTGTAATTTCCCCCCCACTTTACTGTCGGGAACAGTCTTTATTTCTTAAGCATATCTTGTTAATGTGATGTTCAGCAACTGGTTGGAGAAGGGATTTTTAGCTTGACCAGAAAAGCAAGGAGCATTGTAGCATCTTTCCTTGGGTTGCCACTGCTTAAGATTTTCAGTTACTCTTGTTTTCCAGCAAAGCTCCCTACAGAAATGGACAAGGTATTTTTGACAGAACTATAGGCTATTTGCAGCCACTTAATGGTTGTTGGTTTGCAATCAACATTGAGCTGATTGAATTAGAGGTATGATTATTCCCCGAATGGATTTAATGTAAAGCTTGTGTGGACAAGTTTACATAAATAAATTTCTCGTAATGCCAATCCTAAATGGTTAGGAGAACATTTCAAATCAATAAAAGTAATTTTTAATTTAACCAAGTACTCATAATAGGTGATTTTCTGCTCATTTAAAAAGTCAGCTTAAGAACTTGAATAAAGTTCAAGGAGTTCCTGTGTGGACAGGTTTCATTCAAGGCAGGGAGGAAGCATTAACTGCTGGATAATACACAAAACCATTTGCTTCTGACGTCACCACAAAGAAGAGATTTGGAACAACCAAGACATTTTCTACCATCACCAGTCTGAAATATTAATCTCATTAAAATCCACTGATTCTTCTATTAAGATTTCTGTCCTGAATGTTTTGGGACACATGCAAACAGAGCAGCTACTGGGAAAGTCACTCCACAATAACTCAACAAGCTTCTCCAGCTTCTCAGTCAGGGCTTTTGCTGGATTTTTTGTCTGTAGATAGGTCTGACAGTCAAACTGAGAGGGGGGTCTCTCCTCAGCTTGGACTATATAATCTGTTCTTAGTGAGCATCTTTAGATCCTTCCCTTGCTGAGACAGTTGTATTTCAGTACGTTACATGAACAGACTGGGAAGCAAAAGAGTTGTCTGGAACTTCATGAGAAAATATTTTACTTGAAGGAGTCTCCTAGGTCAGTTTTAGAAATTCAGGAGAAGCTATTGATTGAATCTTGCTAGCTTCATAACTCAGTGGAGAGTAACCACTGATACTGCAGGAGCAGAAGGATCCAGCATTGAGTCTTTGCTGTGATGCCTCATGTACCACAAATGACCCCAGACCCTGAGCAGCCACTGCTTTTCAGGTACCTGGATAATGTGGGACATGCCTGGGTAGGCCCAAGCATGGGAAGACAACAGATCTGTCCAGAGCCACAAACAAGGCCAGAAGAAAGGTTTGAACTGTAACTCAATAAATTCCTGCCTCAGTAGAAGAGTCCCTTGAAATGATGCTCTCATTCCCAAGCACCATGAAGCAGCATGGACCATTCATGCCCTGTCATAGGCAGACAGGGGTAAGGAATGAACACACCAAGGATTCCTCAGTGGTAAAACTGACCTAAGGTAAAAGTATGTTAAAAGAGTGTGTGTTATTGGTGTTGGTGTGTCTCAGCACTTGTGTCATCCATGGGTTGGATAGCAGGAGGAACCTTTTATTCCTTTGGACACAGTAATACTTGGGAATCCTGTATGGGCATGAAGGAGTCATCAATGTTATTCAACAAGTAAAACAAGATCATTATAGGCATTATTTTTATGTGTGCAAGGAGGATGTTATGTAGCAGTTGCTCATGAAGCCCCATCTCCAATGGCAAAGGTGGATCAAGGAAAGCCCTAGGCCTGTCCATCTGTCCATCACTCAGAATTAATGGAAGTGCAGACATCATGGGCTGGGCAATTCTTTCCCCTCAGTCTCTTGCAGCAGAGGTCTGAGAGCAGAGGTCACTTTTTGGTTAATAGCTGTGGATGGATTTCTCTTCCCTGAGTTTGTCCAGCCCCTTTCTGTATCTGTCTGTGTTTACATCAGATTCCTTCTGCTCCAGTCTGGGCTTCTGTCCTGTCCCTGATGATGAATTCTCTGGTGCTGCATCACCCTCCTCTTCTGCAGGACCATGAAGTTTCATTTCTCTGTGCTGCCACAATGGCATAAGCCTTGAAGGAAAAAATCCATGATTTTTAAAAAGGGAAGAGGAAGAGCAAGAGACTTGAACTGGAGAAACAATGATATGATTTAACAACCAGCAGCTTTTCCCTATTTAGCATCCCAAAATTTTAGGAGTAGATGAAAACCACAGCATGCAGGTGATCAAATGGGGTCCTTTGCCTCCTAAATCAATGTAGGGAAGAAGGACTAGCTCGCATTTGTCACGCTCGCCAATTTGGTTGAAGTGGAATTTGAACCACGCTGCTGGAGATATTGGACAATTTTCTTTCATCTGGTTGTGGGTCGTGTCACATGGTCACCATATGTGTTGTTCCCCAGCATGCACACACACACCTCTCACTCTGCACAGCTGTCAAAACAAACATCAGCTGCCTTTTTTCAATCCAGGAGAGTTTCAGCTCTGGAAGCAGTGGAAACCCCTTTTCTAACAGGATTTCACATTGCAGATTATCTTTAATCCAATTCATCTCTGACTGATACGCTTTTTGGAAGCCTGTGACCCATCTGCAGAGTTTGCTAGATGGAAACTTCTGTCAGCTGTTCTGAAGCTGCTTTCTCTGCTGGGCTGTAATAACAAGGAAAATCCTGTCATGATCTTCCTCAACCATTGAAGGGCTTTGTTGTGGTCATGAACAAATCTGAATTTATAGCTAGAGCATTAGGTTGTATACAAGGAATAGATTTTACTGGACCTGTTGAAGTCTTGCATATTAAATTGGGCTCTTCTCAGTTCTCTAGAAATGAATGCCAGAAAAGTACTTTTGTTGTTGTTGTTGTTTTTAAATTAGTGCTTAGCCTTAGGATTGCACCAAAGACCCAGAAAGCCCAAGGCAAAATGTTCTGTCACAATGCAAAGAAATGGAGATCTTTCTAATCCCTCAGGAAGAGGAGCCAGTCACAAACGGCTGTCTTGTCCTAGCATCTCTAGGAAAGGGATCAGTGCCACAACACAGCACTGAGAGAAGGGCTGGAATGGTGGAGAATGCTGTTCTGATTCAGGCCACTATGGGATATAAAATGCAACAAATAACAAATGCTTTAGGGTTTTTTCTTTCCTTCTTACTTTTTTTTTTTTTTTTGAGGGTACAACCAGCAACCCCGAAAAGAAACCTGACCCAAAAAGTGAAAAATATCCTGGCTGGAAGTTTCCAGTCATGTTGCAGTCGGAGCCTGGGCTGATGGATGAGGTAAGATGCCCTTGGGCAGGAACAGAAGTGATCTGTGCTGTTGCACAGTGGCCACAGCAACTCTGCTTATAGCCCACAGCAACTCTGCTTATAGCCCACTGGCTGAGCTCAGGGGCAATGTTTCTTTGCTTCATTCCTTACTGGTGTTCCCAGACTGGGGACAGGATTCCTCCTACCTTCAGTGGGCCTGTGAGTAAAACCACAGCAGCTGTGGGAGTGCTGGGGAAGGAAGCAGTGCCAGTAAATGACACATTTCTCTCTGCCTGATACCCCACCTCCTGTTTTCCAACAGGGTATTCAAGTAGGAGGCAGGGAAGGCAGAAGCATTTGGCCTGAGATGCCACAGTCTCAAATCTTCTAAAAGGACAGAATTTCCTTTATGTTTTTTTATCCCTGCTGCTGTTTAACACTGACTGTTCCTTCTTTAGCCACATTAGCCATGCAAACACCCTTGCTTCCAAATGCTTGCTTTACAGCCATGTTTTTATGCCACCCTTATGACCACAAAATTTTAGATTTCTGGTGGTAGAGATGGTTTGTGTCTCTGACATTGTTCATTCTCTTCATCTTCTCACGGAGATGAATTATCTGAGAGCAGTGGACTCCTTGTTTTGGTAAGGTTTTATTAAAATGATGTATGGAGTTTGTGTGCGCAGGAGGGTATATTATATATGTGTGCTGATTTATGTTTGCTTTAGAAAAGGCCCCCCAATTCAAAACCACCCAAAACTGCTGACTTCCAAAAAAGAGCGTGTAATCGATGGATTTCCTTGGGTTTTGGAAGAGATGAGGAGTGGGGGTCCTTGGCATCAGCACTGAACTCATGCTGCTGGATTTCTGGATTTTGTATTGCTACTTCTGTTTGTCTAAAAGGGAAGCCCACAAACCTCAGAGGAGCTCTAGGACTGAGCAAGTTGCTTTACAAACCCATCCCAAGCAGAGATAACTGTGCCCAGATGAGCTGGAAACATGATAGTGACATCTACCTTTTTACTGGTTAATAATATCTTGACTTCAGAGATTTTCTTGCAAGCCACAATCATATTTCCACTTAAATTTTTGTTTTCATTAGAATTACATAAGATAGCAATGGGTAAAAACTGTGAAAATTTTAAAATGAAAATGTGTTTTGAAAAAAGTTCTTCCATAGAAAACAAATACTGGAAAATATAAACAATAACAGAGAGAGTAATGGCATAAGGGAATTCAGTATTTTATTGCAAAACTGTGCTAACAACCTAAAAAGTCAATTTTTAACAACCACAATATTTAGACTTCAAGAGACAGTCTTGGTGTGATTATTTATCTTGCTTCTTACAATCTCAGGGACTATGGGAGTCTTCCAGAGGGTAAAAGTTTCCCCTATAGAGTAAATCAAAGGCAAGGCAGGCAGTTCCATTTGTACAGGAGGAGCAGAAGCTCAGAGACATTAAAGGTGAGACATCTGAAAGTGCTCAAACAATGCCCCCTTTGAAATATTCTTTGACACCACCAGAGTTAGGACAAGTAACAAGTTTCTTTCTTTGAAGAAACCACTTAAAAAGCTTTCCAAAATCTGCCAGTAATTTGAACCTCTTCTGCCCCTATCTCAGAGTACAGAATCTGTCCCTTCCCTCTCTGGCAGCGTCAGCGAGGCAGGAGCTACTTCCCCTGTCCCATTCCCAAGGCCATGGCCCACAGCACCACACTGTGTGCAGGTACTGCCTTGTAACAAGCCCAGTAAGGTGATTTTCAGAGCAAGGTTTAGGCTCCTCAGGCCAGCAGATGTGTTATCCTTTTGCAGCATCGGGCAGCAGGAGCCTCCAGGGTGGTGGCTGGAGGATGGTGGGGCGGGGCCCTGGTGACACAGGGGCCTCCAGCTGGCAGCAGTTCAGAACCAACATATTTGGCTTTTGTGTAATTACCCCTTCGTTCCGGGGATATCTCAACGCTGGAATGACATGGGAAGCCTTCTTCCCCTGGCTGCCTCCCTCCCCCAGCCCATCTGAGGAGGGCTTCACATTCTTTGGTTGCTACAGTGCTGTGTGGATGTGTGTGTGCAGATATTTCTGTGCTAACAGATATGCTGGGAAGGGAACCTCCTGTTAAGTTAAAATGCAACTGGGAGAGGCTTCCCTGCAAGATCACATATGTTTTCCTTAAGATAAGGCTTTAGAAGGATAATATTCCCCACAAAAAGATTTTTCAGCTCCCATGACACCTGAAGCAAACAAACGTCTTGTGGCCCAGCATTGATAGATGCAACATTAAAAGCAATTTGATATCCTCTCCAAGGCTAAAAGGCAAGAGCCTTCTCACATGCTGTACTGAGAGACTCGTGATGAAGGAGTTTTCTTCTTCCAGCCCTGGGATTTGTTCTGCTGTCCTCCATTAATGTAAGTTTGCTGATGTGGAGGCAGTTGCACCACTGACAACATGAAGAGAATGAAGCTTTCTGTTGTGACAAGACCTGGAGGAATGGGAGATAAAAAATGTTCCCTGAAAGAATTGAAAATTTCCTTCAGACACAGAGAAATCACTTCCATGTCAACCTTCTTCTCCTTTTCTCCTCATTGAATGTTCGTAGTTCCCCACATCTGTTTATCTGCTGTCTTCATCTTAGCATCTCAGCCACTCCTCGATCCCAGGCCTGACTTGTTTCTCCTCTGTGGGAGAAGAGCCTCACACACAGATTCTTCTCTGTGCTCATATCACTACTGCATTTGTAGATGTGGTCTCATGCCAATTCATTTGTTTCCATGGACATATGAAATGTCTGGAAATGGCCTTCACTCCTAAAGCTTTATCTGTGTAGTCTGCTGCCTAGACTGCTCTTGTTTCTATCACCGTGAAGAACTTTTGTTCTGCTTTCCCTGAGCTTTCCAGTCCCTGGAAGTCACAGTGGCCCTTTTTTTCTTGGTTAGCTAGTCTCAAAGGATCATTGAGCACGATCAGTTCTCTCAGACAGCCTCCACAACCCTTCCTGCATTGCAGGATCTGGCCAAAGCACCATTCCTGGGTGAAGGAGCATCTCTGTTTTAATTAAATGTTTGATTAAATAATGGAACTCCTTGCTATGTGATCCCATAGAAGTGAAAGGTTTGTATAAGCGCAAAAAATTTGGGCAAAATTCATGGAAGAAAAATCCTCCAAGTCCTTTTAAATCCAAAGACATTATCACTGGCTCCAGAAACACCTGGACTTATGATTTCTGATATTTGGAGAAATGTTTTAGAAAATCAGGACTGTCTTTGTTTTGTTCCATGACTACCTGGTAGCTCTCTGTACATGGATGCCCAGGGTGAAACACGTATTGGTAGATTGGCATCAGGCCTGAGCAGCTCCAGGTGCGATATCCACTCGCAGCTCCGTTTGCAATTAACCTGCCTAAATCCAGCTCTTCCTCTCTTTACCTCACTGACTTTCAGTCTCATCTATCAGTGCGTTGCAAGAATCTTTTTTGCCTCCTTCCAGCTTTCTCCTTCTGCTTTTCTTCTTTCCTTTCCACTCAATCTCTCCCCCACATCGTGCTTAATAGTTGGGGGAGAAAACGCTTCCTTATCATGTAAATCTGCAAAACCTCTTAGGGTTCAAGACAATTTACATCACAGAGGCCGCGCACCTTAAAGCAATCCCGACCCCTCCGGGGAGAGCTCCCAGAGGAAGTTACTCATTTTGTGCTTCAGTCAGTTTGCCCAATGATTTCACATTTCAATCCACAGTTTGCTATCCTCTCCTTTGGAAACGCTGATGAAAATCTTGTGGAGTTCAGTTTGGGGTTTCTGGATTGTAGTCCCTGCAGGTGACTTTTACTTTTCAGGCTGTTTGGCTACTCCTTTTCCCCGGGGGCCCTATTCCTGCCTCCCCAGCAGCCAGTTGTGCAACACAGGGTGCAGTGATTTACAGTCTGCCTTTGCACTGACTCATTCAGGGCTTGATTCAGGGCCGACGTGCAGGACACTCCTCGTTGTTTGCCAGGCAAGCCAATCCTTTCCTACAGTTGCAATGCCGCCGAGGGAAGGCTGATAAAAATCACTGCATTGTTCTTCCCTGGGATCCCCTAAGGACAATGTGTCGGGGAGGAGCTTCCGAAGGTATCTTTTACTCGTGAGCAAAGCATCTAAAAGAAAAGAGCCATGGAAGCCTCTGCCTAAAGCTCAAATTGAAGTTGCTTCTATCCTGTTTTTTTTTTTGTTTTTTTTTTTTTTTTTTGGAGGCAATGAACTGTTTGCTTTTGATTTCTTGCTGTTCACAATACTAGGGGATGAGGAGAGAGTCACTTAAATGTACACTTGACCCCTCTTTATTCCCTTTTAGTTTCTTTCTGCTTTCATTTTCATGCCTAATTTGTGGCAGGAGCTTTCTGGAACTGGATTTGTCCTATTTTTTTCTCAGGGTACCTACTGGTCCTCTAAAACTTTCTCAGAGTAGCTAATGCCGGATGATGTTGATTCAAACCTACAGACTTTAAAATTTCACAAATTCTGAGTGGATATTCAGTTACATTTCCTCTTACAAACACAGGTAATTTTCTTTCAGGTGATTAAAAAAAAAATCATACTAATACTGACATCAGTAATTACATTTAGGTCAACTTTCACCTGAAATATCTTACAGCCAGAGTTCAGGATACTGGTCCTATATCCTACTCATAGTGTACATATTAGATCTACCAGAGAGTCTACCTGGAATTCAGCTACTAAACATTGGAGAAATGCAATATGGCATTAGGTGATCTTTTCAAGAATAGCCAGTTCACAGGAAGGGTCTGGAACACTTTCTTGGGGGAAATTGTGCTTGCTAAAAACCTCCAAGAGTTCAAAGGATGACTAGTCAAGTCTATGGGGAAAAAAATCTAACCAGAGCTATTAAATACAAAGCAACCAAGCCTGGTTCAGCAAACCCTTGCAAGCTGGGGGGGTTTCAGAAGTGTTGCTGTATATGTTCTCTGTTCCTGTTCTTTTCCTCAAGATGTCTCTTGTTCCCATTTAGAACTGTCACCAGCCCATCCCTACAAAATCTAAGTGTGGTACTTTACAAAGAAATTTTAAAGAAGAAGAAACTGAGGAGAAATCAAACAATTGCAGAGATAATAAATTAAAGAATGGGGCAAAATATGAACTTTTTTAAAAAACCCTAAGAACAGGAATGCAGAGAACACTGAAGGGGACACTTTTTATGCAGCACCAGCCACTCCCTGACATGGTCCAAGGAGCCACAGTAGCAATCTAGGGCTGGAGACAGGTGGGACTTGGTAGAAGACATTGATCTGACAAGGCAACTCTTCTGTGTCCATCCTGCTGAGCTCATTGTCACAAATATTTCATGGGATTCCAGACTTCAAACCCATTTCACTGGAGGGGAAATGTGGCTGCAGGACATTGTGATTGAATAACCTATTTCAACCTCATGACTCACAGATTGGTTTTTGCTTTTTTTTTTTTCTTTCTGCTTTTCCTAGAAGATGAGCTTTCATCTGATATCCATTCTAAAGTGACTTTAGTTTTGTTAAGACTGACCTCATCCTGTACTTGTCCAGCACTGGTTGCTGAATTAACGACCCCTTATTTTGAATATATTCATAAGTGATATGCATTATAGAAATCTCTTAGCTTAGAGCAGGAACTTCATTTTTACCAGGAAAAATCTATAAACTTCCATGGAGCCATTTTCAGAAGAAATGTTTGCCTAAAACTTATTATCTGCTAAATGTCTTTTTTTTTGTCCATTGTCTGTGTCCTGGATTTGAAATGTTGAGCCCTGAATGTTGGTCTTTATGGGGCCCTTTTGATGTGTGCTGCTGACCTGTGAGCTTCACCTCTTGCAAGTGAAGGGGTCCCTGCACCTGCACTCATGGCAGACCTGTTCTGTAGGTGAGGGAAGGCGCCAGACCTTGCAAATGTGGCTGGTTTATCCCAGCACTGGTTCTGTGGGGCAGCTTTGGAGGCAGTGCAGACATGACCCAGCTGGAGAGACCCACGGCTCTACTGCACGGCTGGGAGAAGGATGAGTGTTGTTCCTGGCACTCAGTTGAGCCAACACTGCAGAGGAGCTGTGTGAGAGGGTGCTGGGGGATGCAGCTGGGCCATGCTGGCCTGAAGGCAGCACCTGTGGCTCTGGAGGACTGAGAACAAAAGGATGTGGCGAGCATGGGTAAATCAGGAAAGCAAGGCTATTTGCCTTCCCTTTCCACCTGTGCTTGAGAGTCTGTAGCTGAGCAAAAACTTGAAAACTCCTAATTGAGGTCAAAGCAAAATGAGTGAAAACAGAAAGCAATGGAAGGCAAATGAGTTATCTCTTTTGAGGGATGTCATAGTGTGGTGGTTCTCAACATGGAATGCCAGCAGTGAGTTAAATTGGACAAGGTTCCCACGTCATAAATCTAAGTTTTGAATGGCTGTAAGGTGTTACTGGGTGTGCAGAGAACATGTTGCAGGTGAGAATGAGGTCCACATCTGACTGCTCTCTTTGTATCTGGGCACTGAAGTGCAGGTCATAAGATGCTGTAGTGCCTGTCCACTACTGCTTTAAAATTAGGATTCTTGTGTGGTTTCCCACTGTCCTCAGCTAACCCCATATGCAAAAAAAAGGTAGAACTCTTGCAGGATACAGGTAGGGATTGCCGAAATGGAAAAGAAATTGAAGAAGCCAAATTAGAAATAGAGAGCTTTGGAATTTCAGCCAAGTTCCAGAGAAATCCCTGGCAAACTGTTTGGTATTGGCTGCCTTAGAAAGGTCTGAATATCTTGAAGTTGAAAAGTCTGAAAAAGTAATCCAGAATATCTTGGTGCAGAGCAAGGTGACAAAATGAAGGATGCATCACTCTGTAATTACCTCATCAAACTGCTTTCAAATGACTATGGCTGTAGTTGCACTTCCAAAGCCAAAGGAGGGATTAGGACCTCTGTCTGCTTGGATTTTGTTCAACAGGAAGAGTCTCTGCCCTGCAGACCTGCTATATAGGGACGGGACTTTTATGTGAGGTCTGAGGAAAGGTCAGCCCCATACCAGGCAAGATTCTCCCAACCAGTGGGAGGAAAACCAAACCCTCTCCTGGGAGAAGCTGAGTTATGCAACAGGGACCAGTGAGAAGACACTGAAATTGAATCCCTGAGACTTTGGCTCATCAGCCTTAGAAAAACACTTGTGTTGGAAGGCTCCGCATTTAATTGCTGGGGAAACTTGATCAGAGCAGAAAGGAGATTCCCAGCCTCTGGCTAAACTGTTGGCTTTACTCAGTGGTTTCTATCAGCCATGTGCTTCTCAGAAAGTTCCTTTCAGGTGCATCTTTCCTGAAAGATTAAATGCCTCCATGCAGATTACAGTGCTGGGGATTAATTGCCCCCTGAGGCGGAACAACTGATCTCTTAGGCCATGTGCACAGGATGCAAACCATGTATAATGCAGGAAGCAGAGAGGGTTTGCTATACAAAACAATCGGGAAACATATTATTTAAGGAAAGTCTAATCTCTTAAGGAAGAGAAATATGGACAGAGTGCAGAGCAAAGTCTGTCCTAGGCGATAAGAAATTAGTGGTCTTAGAATGACACCCAAATTCCAGTTGCTGCAGGAATTTGGGCTTAATCCAACTCCACTAAAGTTGATGGAAAACTTGTGAATGTTACATCTTCCATGCTGCAAGAAGTGAAGAGCCATTTGAAAGATGGGAGAGGAGTGGGAGTAAAAGCTGGTGAAAATAAGAGAGCAGCCTGAACTAAGAAATTTTCAAACTTGAGGAGACTTGAATGGTCTGGAATTGAGGATACCCATTTGGACAGTTACCAAGAGACAGTAACTGCCTCAGTATTTTGATCATAATCTTGCTTACGAGTCTGGAAGCCTTTCCTTTCCCAATTTTATTTAGGTTTACTGAGAGTGACTTCTAGATCTCAGCTGTTAACTGGCCACATCCACGTTTGTGCAAGCCCTCGAGCACCTCTGTGTAGTATTTCAGCCTTGGTAGGTGCTTCAGGTGCCCTGTCCCAGTGGGTGCATCAGGCTGTTGCTTTGTGGGACTGCTTGAGCCCCTTTACCCCATCAGATGTGGAGATGAACCCAGAAAAGGCTCTGACTGTCGGACAGAGATCCACGGGCAGGAAGATGGGAGCAGATGATATCGAGAGTTCATTCAGCGATTAAATAAACCGCTGTGATAATACAGCAGGACTTGTGGTTCTGGCAGACAGCACACTTCTCACATGACACTGAGTCACTTTGGGGGGTTGTTTTCTTCCCGTTCATTTACCTCTCGTTCAGCGCTGCCGGTGGGTAAATAGCGAAATGGAATTCTCAGGGTGTGATCTTTACAAAGGCCACTGAAACACTTCCTCCGGAGAGCGCTGATTGGAGACAATTGCGGGTAGAGGGGGAGGAAGTGTCCTGTTTGAACTTTTGGGTGAAAGATGCAGATTCAGTGACACCGAACTGTACATTAATTTCATTTTCTGTTGTGGAAGGGAAAACGAGAGAAGTCAAAATAGTTCTTTTTGTTTCCAAATTGAATGCTTGCATTTTCCCATGTGAAGAGACTTTTCATGTCAAAGATCATTTTTACTTTCTTGTTTGAAATCTTGCAATGGAAAAGAAAATATTTTAGATGATTTTTTCCCCCCATTTAATCAGATACTTTAGAAAGAAATTTCAGATCATGCCAACATTTCAGTTCAATATTTAATTTGGAAGAGGCAGAAAACTGAAATACCCACCATTCCAAGAGTTCAGATTAGAATGCAAATATTCTATTCCCATGGAGCTCCCACTCATCCCAGGAGTCTTGAGCCCTCTGCGCAGTTTACTGGGGAGGACAGGATAAGCACCTGGCCAGGGCACTGAAAAATGAGTGTCTGGTGCCCTCTATGGGTCCATCAAACCGGTGGGCCTGAGTCTGACCCCCGAATTCCAGTTGGTATGCCTGAAAATCAGATTTAGGAGATCGTGATATAAACAGATTACCCCTCTGACCAAGAAAAATCCATGAATGCCTTGAAAGTTCTTCTAGAAACAAAATTTGAAACCGAGCTTTAAAAATATGTCTTTTGCCTCAGAATGCAGGATCATGATGTTTCTGGAAGACAAGAGCTAAAAAACCTTAAACTATTGCCTCTTAACTAGGTTTAATATGGCATGAATGAAATGAGACAGGTCTCTCACAGGGAAACAAGGCAGCAGGGTCTTTCTCAGGGTATTCCTCTTAAGCTAGACCTGTACAGAAGGTGCAAAGTCCCTCTATCTACATGCCTGAGCTGGCTTAATTTCCTCAGTTTGGGCAGAGCCGGTGACAACGCTGACTTTCTGAGCAGGCTGTGCCCAGAGGCAGCCTTTCGTATTTAGCAGCTGGAGTCAGTGTGTCTGTGCTGGCTGCAGTGCTGGGAGCCCCTGAGAGCTGCTTCAACCTGACAGTGTAGGAACAGCTCTGGTTTTCAGTAAAATACTCGAGGTGGAGGGAGCTGAGAGATACCAAGGGACTCCTAAGGGTTTTTTTGCAAATCAATTTACAAAGGTGCCAGAAATAACATGGAGTGCTGGCTGGGATGAGAGCAATTTTTGCTTCTGAGACTTCCTGTGCAGTGCTGATAAAATAAACTCTACTTACCTTTCCCTGCTTCTGTACACTGATGTGGCTTGTTACAAATTTCATCTCTCCCAGCCCTTCTTTCTCATTTATTTCCTCCAGTGAATATGGAGCTGGCATGGGAAATCGAATGGGAAGACTGGAAAACTGGTCATCTCTATGCTCAGACCTGGAAAAGCCCAAATTATGAGCAAGTTTAAAATCTTCTCTGTTCAGATACTGAGTTGTGGGTCTAAGACCTGTGAATCTCACTAAGACCTGTGAATTTCCAGCCTTGTTCAGGGTCCTTGGGACAACAAAGCTCTTCTAAAACATGGGTTGTGGAAAGATAATGAATAGGAAGCCAAGGGCAGAGCTTGGGCAGAAGGGACAAGACAGGGATGGTGGTGGGCCCAGTGTCTCTTGCAGGCAGAGGGTTCCCTGTGACTGGGTTCATGATGGCTGCTGTTTCCTGAGTGAGTTTTAGCAAGCTTTTCACAGCAGAGTGACTCAAATCCCCAAACTCTTGATGACATCTGAACTCTGTCAGCATGTGGGAATCCCGTTGAATTTCTGTGGCTGCAGCCCATCTTCCTGTTGCCAGCAGCAACTTCCCATCATCCCATGCTTTGCCAGCACCAGTCCTGAATGGAAGAGATTGTATATTCACCTAGAATTGAATGTTTTAATTTGACAGAAAGCAAAAGAGGTGCATATAGAGTCAAACTTACAGGGCCTGATTGATTTGAAAAGAGAGGGCAGGGAAAAAAGTCTTAGGTGCGGTTTACCTTGTAAAGTATGTGTTTCCCTGCTGGTAAGGTATGTATATGAGTTTCCCTCCAATTCAAAGCAAGCTCTGTTCATCTCCTGTGTTGCCAGGATGGGCACTTTAGAAGGGAGCAATCCATTCCGTGAGAGGGAGCAAGGATGAGTGAGGTTGCAACGTGCAGCTGACCAGAGACATTTCCCTGGGTTGCTGGGTCAGGCTCAGCCCTGGGCTTCTTCAGCAATGCACAGACCTCAGTGGTTTGCAAATGATTTAATCAGATCCCTCATGTGTCACCGACTGATGGATCCCACCTTCTGCTGACCCGAATCATATGAGAATTCACCACTTCCCGTGGTAGTTTGTCCTAAAATTAATCATCCTCGCCGTTCAAAAGATGTCTTTTATTTCTCAGTTTCTGGCTCTGCCTTATAGGCACAGCCTGTAACTAGCCTTTCTCTGCTGCATGAAAGGGTCTATTCACCTGAGGTGTTTTCACTGGGTGAAGATATTTTTATTTCTTCTAATCTACTTGTCTCAATAAGTTTTGATAGCAAATAAGTCTGTAAATTAATTGTTAAGAAGTGTTTTAGCTATGCCTTTACTTCTGGAATTGTGTTTTACCCACCCCCACCCCTCTCCAAATAAACCCCTCCAAACTTTGATAAGCATTTTAATTATTCACACAAGAATTGGTCTTGGTATTGTACCAAGACCACACAAAGAGAGAGAACCACCTGCCTTCATGGCTGTCTGTGCCTCTGTTGATCTAGTCAAGTAAAAGTGATATATTTAGTTTCTTTCTCTTTTGTCAGTGCATCCTCTCTAGATTCTTCTACAGATCTCAAATAACTAAGCTTTGCCCAAAACATGCCTTTATCAATGTGTTGTAATGGCAGTTTGTATGTGGAATGTTGCATTGTGTACAGTTTGCACATTGTATTTGCCAACCATCTCTCCAACTAATTGCAGGTTTGCTTATCAAACTCTCTGTTACATAAAACATTCTTGATTGGCATTAGTTTTATTTTCAGACTTCTGTTCTTTCTTTGCCTTTCAGCTGAATCATCTATCAACTTCTCCATTCTTTTTGCCTGGGCTGATTTCAGGCTCCCTGGATGAAAATTGGCAGGGTAAGCCACTTTTTCTTTCTGAAACTCCCCCTGTGTTTACCACGTGTCAGTCCTCTTGAATTTCGTAGCTTTTTAGGACATGCTAATCATGTGCTGACATTTGGCTAAGTCTTTGGGAGTTTACATGTGCACACAGACCATACAGGAGGTGAATCCTCCTTCTCCATATTGCTGTGTTCCTTCTGAAGTGTTCCAAACCCAGAGCTAAACTACTAGCTGAATATTTTTTCTTTTCTCAGTTGCCTCTTATCAGCAATTTTACACTCTGCAGTCAGGTAACGGACAATTGTTAGAAATTCTGTTATCACATTGTTGCTTAAGCATTTGTCTTTGGCTTCCAATCTGCCAGCAGTAACTTTCCTGATATCTTTTGCCTCCTTTATCAGTTACCTGCAGTTCACAGCTTCTAACTGATATTTAATGCTGCTGTTCTTTCTTCTAAAAATGGCTTCATGTAGCTATTTCTATTACTTCTGGGTTTTTGTCTGAATTTGGCTTTTAGCCAAAACTGGCCTTGTTCCTTGATTGGGAAATTAGTGGTTTATTAAAATATAAATAAATAGAGAGGAGGAGGTGGTTAATGATGCAAAAGTTGGCTGAAATAGCAATCCCCTTAAAAAATAAATCCTGTGCCAAGAAAAATACGTGGAGTCAGGTCAGAAAGACCCAGTCTCAATAGCTGTGTTAGGAGAATGTGAACATGCAGAGATAAGAAGTTACTGCACATCCCCAGTCGTTTAAGGAATAGCTTAATAAACATAAGCCTGTGATGGGAGGCAGTGAAAGAGCAGAGGAAAGCAGCACAGTCCATCTTCAAATTCAACAAAAGAATTGCAAATGTTGCAATTGCAACAAATGATCTGTTCCTGGCCTGCCATACCTGAGGTGGATCTTCTTGTCAGAGTGGATTTTTGCTTTTATTTTAATAATGCAAATCAGCAGTACAGGTTTATAAAAAGTTCATTTTGTCCGGCAAACCTGCATTTTTTTTTATCAGAGTTCATGGATTTTAGAGAAGTGTATAATCACAGTGTCTTGCAATGAAACCTACTTAGGTAATCAATGCAAAGTTGTCTTGGAGAGAGGCATTGCTGCTGGGCTGAAAATGCTCTCTATGGGAACAATGAAAACAGATAGCTTTAAGATGCAGGCAGGGTTTCTTTTTTGTGGGTCACTGAAGAGATCAGTACAGATCCAGGTTCTCGACTTGAAGAGCTGATTTTTAAAAGAAACAAAAAAAATTTCAAGATCCTTATGTGTTCTTGGTCATGAATTCTGCTGCAGTCTTCAGCTAGGAGACAGGACCATGACTAGTAAAGACAGATGTGTTACTAAAATGAAAAATAATACAGGTGGGAGAAGAAGCAGGCAAGCAAGGAGGCATGTTGTGGAGAAAATAAATCTGAAACCAATCTATTTTGTAGGAAATGTAGGGAAAGTAAACTTATGCAGGAGCAAAACTGGTGGAAATGGGCATTTCTGGAGGAACACATAAAAATGATCCAATGGGATGCAAAGAAAATCCCCATAACTAAAGTTTTGAGGCTGCTTGTGCAACAGGCATCATGTTACGGACTAAGGAGTTGATTGACTCCTCTGTTCTTGAAGGTTTTTTCCAAGCTTGACAATTCTGTGAGTCTGTGAATCTGTTGTGGCTGATCACTGAATTCTTAATATTGGCAAATTGGAGACAGATCAGAGAAGAGCAAGGAAAAAAATATTAAAGCAGCAAATTTGTTGTTTTACATGACAAATAGCCCATGCTGAGTCCAGCAGAGTTACTATGTGTTCACACCCTTAGTGAGTGAAACCACAGCCTAGGGCTCTCCTCTGCTCATGAGTCTTTAGTTCCATGCACACAAGACATTCCTAGGCCCATCTGGCTGCTCCTCTCTGTCCTGGGCCAGTGTTACTGTCACTGAACCTCCAGTCCATTACAGCGATAGAGGCAACAAAGGCCATTCCATGGGAAAGTTTCCTGATCGCATGACATATTCAGGGGATGGATGTTTTCAGAAATGATGGGGTAAGGAGTCATTAAAACAGCATGATAAGGTTTCTGAGTTACCAGGATAGGCTGGTGGATCTGTTCCCTCTATTTCAGGAAGCTGTGCCTTGGCACTGCTCGATCTGCAGGTCCCTAGAGAGGCTGGTGGTTTGTACTCTCTGACTGCTGTGCAAGGGCTGGAGAGTCAGTATGGAGTGGCCTTACAGGCAGGAAAGACTGAGCTTCATAATCCCCCAAGACAGTAAATACTTATTTCTGACCTACACCTGCTTTCCTGACTTTGTTACATCTGGTTGCCTGTTCATTCTGCACTGTATCATTACTCTTAGCCTGGGACAGCTTGGGATGTTCTTCTGTCCTAGCCAAAGTTGTCAGCATTGTGCTCCACACTGATGTCTGCCTTAAGCAGGGGTTTATAGAGTTTCTTCAGTCTTTCAACTCTACTGTGTCAGAGTGGGCCATCAGAGATGGCTTTGAATTTGCTGTTAATTGACACATGCCCAGATTTTCTGAAGAGAAGAGGAGGATTTGGCAACACTCCGAGATCTCAGTTGTGGAGATCTCATCATGCCCTTCTGTGCCAGCCAAGACTCAGAGGCATTGCAAGAAGGATTGCCCAGACTGCTTGCCATGACAGCTATAAATTGTCCTGTCTTTTCAGGCATACAAAAGAGCAGTGACAACTGTATTGTAGGCATTTGCTTTTGTGTGCAGTCGGATGTTGCCTTCATTCCAGACACACTGAATTCATCTCCCCAGGGCTGCCCTGGCTGGTGCTCGGCACTCATGCCTTTCCAAGGCAGCACATTGCCAGGGTAGCAGTTTCTTTACCCATGTCAGTACAACATTGTCAACTGCCTTTATACGCTTGCCACCAAGGCCTTTTTCCCTCTGCTGCTGGCATTTGGCCTACTTAAGCAACTAGTAATGATCAGAACATTTCTGAGTGTGTGCGCAACCAACAAATGATTGTTAGAAGATGACAGATTGCAGGCCAGCAGCTCTGTGATTTTTTGTCCCATGAGAATGGCTGCAATGGACCAGACCACAGAATCCCAGGATTCTGTTTCCAGTCGTGGCTCAGAGAAGGGAACTAGTAAAGGGTTTCAGAAAAGGTTAAGTGCATAATACAGCTCTCCCTCATGCATTCCTGACCTCCAACTGTTATCATTTTGAGCTTTCTAAGGCAGGCACAGGCTGGGGACAACCTCTGTGGATTTCTCTTCTATGAAGTTGTTCACCCTCCCCTTGAGTCTCTGTAAATTCCCAGTGTCTTCAATGCCTTGTAGTTCATCTGTCTTACACCTTTTTGACATTTTTCTCTTTGCCTCTAATAATGACATTTACTGTCCTTTAGTGTTTGTAGTGTTGTCTTCCACTGGGCAACAAGTCAGAGTGACACACCAGTGATGTGCACCTGCACTGAAGTCTACTCTGGGGTATCAGTGTTTACTCCCCCAGCTCACCCACCCAGAAGAAAAGACTACTGACTTCATATTTGCTAAGTGACATTTGCTGCCTATAATAGATCTGCAAGACACTTGTGTAGCACTGTCCTAGTGACCACAGTCACTCTCCAGCTTCAGATATGCCTCAGATATTCCCTCTTTCCTGATTCTCTCTGCAGTGTGCATCATTCTGAAAGGAAATAAATCAAAAGGGCTCCCCAGGATTGTGCTGGGACACTAGAAACAGAACTGCACAAGGTATTGTCTCTTCTTTTCTTTTCTTTTCTTTTTTTTTTTTTTTTGTGTAACCTTGAGACCACTTTGTAATTTTCTTTCAAACAAACAAGGGGAAATGAATGGGAATAATGTTGTATTAAACATTTTATTGGTTGAAGCATTCATGGCAAGAGATGGGACCTATAAGTGCCATGAAAAGAGCCATGCTTTTTTCAGTAGAAAATTTTCACCATCAGTTTTCTGTATCACTTTCCTGATTTGTCTGTAAAGAAGCTGAGTGTGACAGATCTTTACCTTGGCTGTGTGGACACTGGTGGATCTTTGCCAAGCTGTATCAGTTGGGTATCTAGGCCAACTCTTTTTATCATTAGGTATCAGTTACTTGTGGCCTTGAATGAATAGGTCAGTCTAGAAATAGACCTTTTTCAAGAAGCAAACACGAACTTTTGTTTCATGGCCTGCAGATGAATTGGTCTATTCAGGGAGCCTTCACAAAGAGTTCAAGGAGGTCCAGTACAACACAAGCAATAGAAGCAGTGGAAGGACTGATATTTTTCTGCAAATTCTATCAGGTGACAATGGAGATACCTCTGTGTGGGGCTCATGGAAACACAGTTTGGGCTAGTCTACCTAAACCTAATTTAGGTGTGGACTGTGGAGCTCAATCCAAGGTACATTTTATGTGTTATTTTCTTTCATGATCACAGTGTAGCTGTGCTCTATACATGTGTGTGTGCAGTGCCTATAATTTTTCTAGAAAGAAATACTTAATTTAATGAATCCCATCATCTTCTTCATAGGCAACATCCTCATGGTTTGTTCAGATGTAATTTTCAGTCCTGAAGATCTTATTTGTTCACTCAGCTGGATTGCTCCTAGCAGTGCACTGGAAATTTGAGCTGCGCTGTGATAAGCATATGATGTTACTTCTCTTCCCTGATTAAAGGACTGTAATTCTCATGATTTGATTTCTGGAGTGCATAATACATTTAAAATTCACTTTTAGGGTCAAAGTCTTAGCTGGTATAAAATGATGAGGCTATGTTATCTTAAATATATAATAGACAGCCAGGAAATACCAACTAAATACAGCACTGACAACTAAAATAACAATAATTCCGTGAGTTTTAGGCCTCCTTTTAATCCACAGCACTAGTCCAACATTTTGCTGAGATTTTTTCAAAGCCATATGGGTCTCATTTTCTTCTCACATATCCTGCTCACATGCAGATGCAACACCACTGAGTTCAGTGGAGTTGTGTTTTGATTTAAACAGGTGTCAGATCTCAGCCTAGAAAGGCACTTAAGCACGTGCTTAACTTGAAAGCAGGAATGTGCTAATAGAACTTCTGGTCTGACCTTGAAAATGTTGACTATCTGCTTGAATGCTTGCTATCATAAATGAGAATCAGAAAGTAATTACTGTTTCAACCACTCAAGAAATCAAATAATTGCTCTAAAATTGTTGCCATCAGTCCACAAGGAAAACTGTTGTTTTACCAAACAACATCAATATTTGGAGTTAATATAAACTGGTTTATATCAATTTAAAAAACAAACCACTCTTCAGGAAGAAGGAAAGGTACTCAAACTGTGCAATTTCTTGGATGGCGCATTTTATCTTTTTTGATCTTTTGGAAATGACGTTTCAGTTTGAATTTTAATGAAATTTGTAATTTAAAAAAAAATTCTTTCTCTCCCTCTTTGGCAAATTAATTTACTGTAGGCTTCCATAGATGACACATTGTCATGGTAATATTTTAAACTTAGATGGGTAGTGTAATATGACACAACTAGAATAAAGTACAACTAATAGGTGTTCTCTTCTGAGCATCTCCAGAAAATTCAGCAATACCTAGCCAAAACTTGCATTTTATTGGGAATTTATAAATCAGCTGTTAAAATTGTGTCTTCCTTTTAGTTAATGCAATGTGCAGAGTGCAGGCTAAAGGTATCTGGTGATTCAGTCTCCACATACCTTTAGCAAATCCTCTGTGCCAATATGAATGTAAAATATTGAACAAATATAAAATATGGCAATTAGGTAAATCTATAAAGCATAATTGAGTTTCAATGTAGGATTCAGAACTAAGGTGGATTTTTTCAACATTGCAGACAGAAAAATCTATGAGTTAAACAAACCAACCTTTGCCTTCTCTTTTTTCTAAAAAACATGCTTAAGGACCAAAAAATTCTAAGAAATGTTTCCAATGTGTCTAAAATTGAAACATTAACGGTCTTATGGGAACAGTTGGGTTTTTTTTTTAAACCTTTTATTTGTGAGTTCCCTCTGTGGATAAAGATGAGATGGTTTCATTAAGTTTTGGGTGATGAAGGTTGGGTTCAAGCTGGTAGCCCCAGCCTGGTGTTCTGCAAAGCTCTCCATGAAGGTCAGTTTTCTTGCTTGTCTCTCTCCACTGGAAATGGGTTTTGCTCCTTGTTCTGTTCCAAGGTGTTCCATACACCATTATCCACATTCAGCAGGATCTGAGGGGTGCCCTTGATGAAGAAAGTCAGACATGCAAGGGAGGCCAGTTTGCCCAAGTGTCATTCCAAATTGGTGGGAGACATTTGTATGAACAGTTTTATAAACATATCAACAGGGAGGATAAATTCTCCAAATTCTTACTCTATCTTGGCTTAGGATGCCCTATTTCTTGAGATTTTAGGAACATCTTATCTCTTTAAAGGCTGTACACCACAATAGTCAGGGATCCTTCTTCCAAATCAATAGTTGACAGGCACTTGCACTTGCATATGCAAATCCTGTTTGTGCAGAAATTCAGAGATTTCTTCTACATGTGAAAATAGGTAAGGAAATACCAAATTGTTTCTACAAATCTTTGTTTCAGTTGGCCTTGTGCCAGCTGGTGTACTGCACAGGGCAATATTTAATGCAATACTGATCATCCAATGATAGAGCTTAGGCTGAGCCCAGAAAGCTGGACAACATAAAATGCTAGTTCAAAGTTTTGATAAAAGTGTTGGAAGCATGTCAAGTGCACTAGTTCATCATCTGAAACTTCATAACACTGATATGCCAGTTTATGGTCCTGACCATAATTCTCTAGAGAAAGCAAAATTGAAGCCCCAGCTCTGGGAGAAACCAATCACCCTCAAATCATGAGCATCCCTGAGGTTTCACCTTGAGTTCTGTGGCTGAAGAAGCTCCTAGTGCTCCACAGCATTTTGGTTTGGGATGGAATAGAAGGAAGGAGGACAATTTAAATTCGTCACCACATTCAGAGATCTTGTTTATACAGGTGTTGTTTTTAGTCTCTGAAGAGGGAAGAGTTAAAGGGAGAAATACTTTAAATATTTAACATCACTCACCAGAGCTGTCTGCTAGAAGGATAAGACTGTAGAACTATTACATGAGGAGTTGCCTTTTGCTGATGGGAATACCCCTGCTGCTCAAGAGGCTCCCCCAAATTACTGCTGTAAAACCTTTCTACTTTACTGTGATGGGTGTATTTTTGAGCTTCCAACAGGCAATTTGCTAACTAGGGAATGGGGAATAGATGCCTGACAGTCACTGCTGTGCTGTAGGACCAGGTTGGACATGTCCTTGCAGCATGATGCCCTGATGGAATGCTGTCCCCTGTGCTCCACAGCCTGGGGAGCAGTGTCCAGGTGGGAGGTAGGCACAAAAACAAACATTGTTATGTGTCAGTGCAAACTTCTGTCTCGATTGTGAACACAGCTGTGCTCATCTGGCCTCCAAGATGCTCTTATGTGCAGCAATTCTGATCACAGGAAATGGGAAAGGAATGGATACTGTATTTGTGTAGTTTCTGTACAGCCCTATGGCAGGATAGACTTTGGTTTTCATGCTTCTGTCCTTGCTACCTGAGCATCTATCAATGGTCCCTGCTTCCATATCTTAGAGTCCCAACGAGACAACACAAGGAATGTTTCAGGTGTGGCCTGGTGTTGTCAGTACCTTTAGGACCTTCTGGTTGCTTGCCTGTTGGCAAGCCCACAGTGAGTAGCCTTTTCACCTTTGGTCTTCCCCCAAGAAAGGCAAGGAGGCAGCTCCATGTGCCAGGCATTAACCTGGGAACCTGACCTGAGGAGAAAATATCCCATTTGTGCAGTTCAGTGCAACAGAAAAACATCTGTCCGTCATGTCATGCAAGATAAGGTGATTTGTGAGTCTGCCTACTTCAGGTGGATTCAATTTTTGATCTTGGAAGGAACCCAAGCTTTAGAAAACTGTGTGCATACTCATCTGTCCAGCCTGCAGACACTGAGCAACTGGCTGCTGCAGAGATCCTGTCTCTTGGATGCTTTCTGGAGGTGCTTTGAGACTCCCAGCCCCTCCCCACCTTCCTCTCATCTCTAACAATAGCCAGATACCCCTGTTTGCCTGCAGTATCCAAAAGGAGATATCTCAATTAAACTGAATGTTTCCCATTATTTAAGCTGATATGGAAGTTTCTGTTGTTTCACCCTCATAGTGATTCATGTGTGCAATTGTTTGTTTCTCATCATGGGTGTATTTTGTTGTTTTTTTTTTATTAGCAAAACTTTTGTTAGTTCTGTAACAGATCTCTGTTTTTAGGGGAACTATATGGAAAAAGTGAGTCAGAGTAAAGCCAGTTCCACCCCCAGCCTCACACACGGCAACCAGACAGGGATGAAGTGCTGCCATAAACTGCTGATGGCCAGAAGACCTTGCAGGTGAAGTGCTCAAGTGTGCTTTGCTCCCTGCTTTGGCCTGACTTAGCTTCTGTGGAAGCCAATGATAGTTTTATCCCTGACTCCATGCCAGCAGAGTTAGGCTGCTCTGTGGAATAGTGCAGGCTCATAATCCCAAAATGTGAGTTTCTGGACTGCAGTTGACAGTGAAGCACTTGCATCCTTTCAAATCCTGTCCCAGGGTTTCATGAAAAGCAACAGAAATATGAGTGGGGAAGGGGAACTGGGGTGTGCTGGAGGCAGCCAAACATCTCTGGAGAATGCCTGTTAGGTTTGAGATGTACTGGGGGTCACTGAGAGGCAGAAACAGGAACAGGGAGTTGGACTTCAATGATCCTTATGGGCCCCTTCCAACTAAGGAAATTCTATAAATATGTTTGCAACTGTGCATAAAATCTGAATTCCTCTACTCAGAAAGGAGTTCTTAAAACGAAGGCCTGGAACTCTCAACACCTTAATTCATCTAGAGACACCTTCCCTTCAGTTGTGTAGTGGCCTGCTTGCCATGCTGACAGGAGATAAGTGAAAGAGGGGTACATGTGAGATGTATGATTTTAGAAATTTAAATATCAAGATGCTTGGGCAACTTACAGAATCAACAAGACAAAACGATATGGGAAGAAATTCAGCCAACACAGCAGAAAATAGGATGCAGTGCATTGAACCTGGTGTGTTAAATGTTACCTGCATGTGAACTCCCATAGGAGGGGATGTTCCATTCCCTGTTACAAACCTCAGCCTCTCTCCTAAATGTGCCAGACTTACATGCCACTGCTCTCTGGTGTCATTTTGGTATTCCTGTACATCATAATCTGCTTGTCATGTAATCCCTCTCAGGGCTGGATGCTTAGCAAAGGAGGTGTGTTTGCTTGTTTAAGAACGAGAAGACAATCTCTCTAAGAAGAGGAGAACTTTAGTGTAAGGTTTGGATTGAGCCCATCTCTTCAGAGCAGGAACAATCTGTTTCATCTCTTTGGAAAGTACGTGACACAACAGGATCTCAGTTGTTTACTGGGACCACAGCAAGTCAGTAATTGTAAAATCATGTTCAGGTAACATGTTTTTTTAGCTCCACCCAATGTGCAATTGTAATTATCATTGCTCCTTTGCAAATTTGTGTTGACAGATTTTAATTGGAACAGATTTTTCTGGCAAATCCCCATCATGTTGTAATTAATTAGTTGTCAGTATCTGCTCCAGTGCCAGAGCATTGGACCATGTCTGCCATGTTTCTGTGGTAAGTGAGAGAAAGGGATCTGGTTTTGTCTCACTTTCTGCAGATGACACAACTTCCCTGAAAGAACTCAACTTTGCTAACCTGAAAGGAGAAGAACAAACACAATAAAGCCCAGTATGCTCAGCTACTGAGAGCTGCCTTCCCTATGGTGCTCCTTCCTCTCTGAAAGCTCAAACCCTACCTACAGGAGCAAAACAGCAATACCCACTGATAAACCTTGAACTATCTTTGCAGCCTCCCGGTTTTGTGCCACTCTGGAGGTCTAAAGCACTCTCTGGCTTAGTTTGCAGCTATCAGATAGAAGAGCATGGCACTTCCAGTACTAGAAATTGCTATGTCAGCACCAGTCTCCTTATCACGGTGCTGGCTTCAACTCTGGGGGCTTGTGCATAGAGAGATGCAGGGGAAGAGCATGTAGGTCAGGGATTTTCAGCCTGTGGAGCAGATATATTGTGTGATGCAGGATCCTACGTGTGAAAGTTCTGAACATTCTTCATGCTTGCTGGAAAATTATTCTGAACCCTGAGGCAGAAAAAGTTTGAAATATTCTCTCTAATATAAGGGAAACAAGACAGATCTCTGTCTCTGTTCCTACCAAACCTGAACAGAACTATTTCTACAGAAATAATTCAAATTATATTTGATCATGGTAATGCTAATCAAAGTAATGAGTAAAGATCTGTGATTATTTAAAATTTGCATTGTTCATTAAAGTAAGATGCTACAGTGCCAACAAGAGATTTTACCAAAGGGCCTTTTACTTTTCCTTTTTATTAAACAGACCAAAAAGGAAGCCCTGTTTATAGCTTAGAGAACAGAGAAGTTGGAAAAGAGGGTGAGCAAAAAGACATTTGAAAATTTATTTCAAATGCAGGTTCAGCTGTCATCCTTCCATCAAAGGATCTCAGAACTGTTTTAAACTGCTGATAGCTACACCATGAGTGACCTTTTCTGTAGCCATTGTTAAGCCCTCAAGGAGCTGTAGTGAAGGCAGTGCAGGAATTTTCACTCAAGGTCATTCTGTATGTAAGGAGCAGGGATGGACAGACTATTCTGTGCATGCTGCACAGTTTGGAGAAGCATCCAGATAGCATGGCAATGTATGTGAGAGAGAGAGGCAGAACTCCTGTGAACTTTACCACAAGAAAGGATCCCAGCATCCTGGCACCCCAAGCAACAGAAAACAAATACCTGATACAGCATAAAAAATTAGAAATACCAAATCACAAGCTTGTCTTGCATTAGTATCATGTTATCCCTGCCATGTGTTTACTCCTTGTATCATTCATTCTGACTTGTCTGAGCTTCTAAATCATTATTTTGTTTTGATTTTTAATGAACTTCCCCCCCCCCCCCCCATATCTCTCTTTCAATGTGGATTGAATGTGTTTGTGCAATGTGAATGTAAGTTATAATGGGCAAATGTTACTGTCACAGTGGTATTATAAAATATGAGTTAGTTCAGGTGCACATCTGAAAAAGTGGGCTTTGATTTCAGGTAATTAACATCAGCTCCACTCATACCTCTGAAAACAAACAACTTGGAAATCAGGAACCTCAGCTTCTAGTGGCTTGGAATTTTACTTGCCATTTGTTTTTTATGAGAAAACATGAGAAAATGTTCATTTCTCTCCAGATCCCCTGTAAAAATCTCAGAGGTAAAGAAGAAGCAGTACCAGGGCTGAAACATCTTCAAAGCTGAAATGAATGTTTGAAGTTTTAAAAAAAAAATCACAATGTCCTAAATTCAGCCACTAGTTTTCAATAAGAACACTTAATATTTTTTTTTTCAAATATGTATTCCAAAAATATGGTTTTGCAATGAAAAATGGCAGCAAGTTGTGGACAAGATTAGAAGTCATTTATGACAGCTGGGAGATGAGAGTCTTTGCAAGGCCAGCAGAAGATCCTGCTGGAAGAGACTCGGATATCTGAGTTCCCAAGCATCCAAAGCCTTCATCAGACAAAGGGAAGATGAAGGGTAAATCTCCCATTTCACCAGCACAATTCCTTCCCTCATCCCCAAGAATTTTTTGTTTTGTTAATTACATGCCTTCAATTAACATTTGCAATATAGAAAGTGATTATTGATGTATGCAATCCAACAAAAGCAGCTTTTCTGAAAAAAAAATCTGTTATTTAGAAGGGTTTCACATTTTGTGCTGTGTAACTTCCACCAAAGAATCCCTAACACTAACACATGTAGAAAACAATTGCTTTACAGAGCTCTTCTATATCCTCACTGCCCACATAACACCACTTTCTGTGAGTTATGCAAATGATTCAGCACTCTGGGCAACAGCACAAAGCCAGGTGTAATGTTTTTCTGCTCACCTGCAGATCACAGAACATCGTGTTCTCTTTTCCAGAGGTGTCAACCTGCCAAAAAAATGGCTTTTCCTCAGCACAAGCTGATGCCATGAGTGCTGAAGGCAGAGACCTGCCCACAACATGTGGAGGGTGAAGCAAGTTGTCCCAGAATAATTCTGATCTTTGTCTCCCTCAGGGGGTGTTGTGAAAGGGACTTATTCTCACTTCTCCTCCAAGCGGGCTCCCCGCCCATCCTCCTGACAGCTCAACTTGAAAGGGCTCACCCACAGGAAACTATTAAACTGATGATCATTCTTGTGGTTTATGCATTGATACAAAAATGTTTCATTTCAAAAAGAAAAAAAAAAATGCTGTGGTAATTTTCATAATAACTTTTTCCTCCTCTTAAATAAACTTGGGCAAGATCCCAATGAAGGTGGTTGACTGTGTTGGATAATTAAAGGATAGATCTTTTTCAGCATAACAGATTTGTGAACATTGTGTAAATATGCATTTAGGCAATTGAAGGATTGTGCTTCATAGCATAGGCAAATTAATGGACAGCTGCAGGGGATAAGGCCTAGATCAGCCAAAAGGAGTGATAGAAGTCAATGCAGAGCACTTTCTGCCTGGGCTTCACTGGTGTCAAATACAGCTGGGGCATTTTGCTGAAATCTCCCTGGAATAAATGTCATCTCATCTCATCGAAAAGCTGTGCATTGTTTTTGTTTTCCCAAGCTTTTTCCAAGGGAATAGCAAGCCAGCAAGGTTGAGCTGGAATATTGGGAACTTCTCCTGAGAAGAGATGGGAGAATGTTTGGGAATGTGTTTGGCAGTGTTTGAAGTGTGGCAGTGACACGGAGTCAGAGGCAGAATGCTCTGGGAAAGGGAAAAGATGGTCCTTTCACCAAGCACATTTGGCATATAAAAAAAGCTGATTCCAAATTGGACCTCTTTGGACTCAGAAACGAATTGGGCACTTCCCATGAATGTCCCTGGAAGACTCTTGCCGACTTCTGAGCCAGAGGTCAGAGAAAACCAGAGATCAGTCAGTACCTCACTCTCCCAGTCCTGTTTCCTACTGCATCACCCCATGTCTTTTCCTTCTGTTAAGGAGTGAACTGGCTCTGAGACTGGATGCAGACCAGGTGACAGCTCAAAGGGTGTTTGACAGTGCTTTTAGTGGTATTAGACCAGCAGGTACAGCAGGCACAGGCAGATGGGAAATCACTGACTGGACCAACAAGTTCTCAGAAATTCCCCATGAAATCATTTCCCCATCCTGATTTCCTGTTGGTTGTCCCTTTTCTTCTCCCACCTGCAAAAATAGGGCTCCACCCATTTGTGTCTGAATCATTCTCTAGAAAATGATTTGGGAGTAGGTTGGGGGTCCACTCGGGAGTAATGCTGTTGGACTGGAAGAAGTGTGCAACACACAAAATCCACATGTCTGTTGACTTGAATCCTGGTCCTTGCTTTCCCCCAGCTCCTCTTGGTATACTGACCCCACAGGGGCTGGCACCGAGATGGCATTGCCATGAGTGATCCACTACTGACACCGAACAGTGGGAGAGATCCCACGCCGGTGCAGCAGGAGCTCCCAAGGAGTGCTGGGCAACATGGGAATTGATGTGATGGTTTCTGTGGAAATAAAATCTCCTGGCAGGAGTTTGTGATCTCTGCCGAGGTTGATCAAAGCAGGGCGATAAACGGGTGATAAACGGGTGATAAATGAGATAGTCAGCAGCTGTCTTGCTGCTAGTCCTGTCCCCTTGCACACTGGCTGACTTTTTCCAAGGACTTCCAAGGAAAGGATGAAACAATCTGGTGATTTGCCTTTCTGGTAATATGTAATCTTTTTTTATGTTTTGAGGTTAAAGTACCAGTGTGTAGAAAGTCTGTGTGAAACCTTTTTGTGTTGCTTTGCTCTTTTCAGAGCTGAACTCCCTCCTTTGATTAGGGAAAGAAAATGCTTCAGATGTTTCAGGGTCAGGACTGAGCTTGGGGATAAGCAGTTGAACCACAAGAAGGTAGAGCTCGATAACCACATTTGCATTGTAAGAGTGCTCAAAAGAGGCCCTGAGATTCAGCATCTCACCCAGACCAGTCTTAAAAGAAAAGAAGATTAAAAATCAGACAGAACCCTACAGCAAGGTCTTCGAAATGTCATGTGAATGTCCAGCATTCACGGACAGATACCATGAAATGTGAAAGTAAAGAAATTAGCATTATGGAGCCATTATTGTGTTTGACCAATTACTACTGCTCACATCACACTCAGAAATATTCTGCAGTGCTAAGAATCATTTGTTGATCCTGGTAGTTTTTTGTGGGTGGTTTTTTTTGCTTGAGTTGGGGAAATTCAGTCCTGGAAAAATGTATGCAAATTCAGTTTGGACTGTAAGTCACCACCTAATTTCACTGAGCCAGTTTACAAGCCTCTGATATATATCTTACTAATACTTTATTGATAAACCCCTGCTGTTTGAGGTGGATTTGTTTTGTTTTCTCCTCTTCAAACCAAAGAGCTCCCTAGGAAAGTGTTGCCAGGTAAATTACTAATGTTAGTCTTGCAGTCACAATTTCAGGAATGTTCCAATTCCTGTCTTCCTTTTTTGTCTTCTCAGTAGGTTTGTCAAAAGATGACTTGAAGAGGTGGAGGCTGAGATAAAAGAGAATATAAATCAGATTATGAAAGTATATGCAGGGGCCTTTCCTTAACTGTTCCAATTCTGTTATATGTTTAACCCCAGGAAGTAACTTGATGGGTAAACCTTACATCATACTCAGAACCACTAATTTTGCCTGAATCCCATTTTGAAAAGGGGAATTACCCACTCTAAAACTTTATCCTCATCATCTGACTTGCATTTTAAGAGGTAATTCATCTTTTCCTTATCCTGCCTCCAACAATGGCATTACCTGTTGTGTAGTTTAAGGGGCTGTGTAGAGATGACTCAGAGCAATAGGTTCTTTCTCTTCCAATTCTTTAGTAAGGGAAATTTCTTGACATTCATCCCACCAATTAAAACTCCACTCCAGCAGAATGTGGTAGGGCTCTGCCATCTTTATCATTTCAGATTTGTTTCCTAAAGAAGTGAGAAAATGCTCCATATGTCTGTTTTTCTCTGTCATCCCCTCCCACCCCCTCCTGCCCCAACAGTGTTAAAATCTGCTGATTTATTTTAACCACAAGGATAACAGTGGAGTGCTCTTTCCAAAAATATCAAGCTGCTAGAAATGTCATGGAAATCAGAGGCTGCATAACATCAGACAATTTACAGCACAAACTTACTCTTGTTAGACAGCAAAGAAATTCAGCCTTAGATGTTCATCTATAGGAAACCAAACTTCACTAGTTCTGCTGCTCCTAGAAATACATGTTTGTATTATGGAGAGCAATTATGTCCAAGGATCACATTTTGCAATCATGCTTGTGTTTAAAAGTTAATTCCAACTGTCGACACTTCAATTTGCAGCCAGCAACCAGGAGTGCTAAGACCTCCTCTCAACATCTACCCGAAATCCTTGTGGGTGTTTCTTCTTCATTTTTGGCTATGACTGTGAAGGTTTTCATACAACTTTTGTCACTCATAACCTTAGTCTAGTTCTGAAAAAGCCATTTTGCCCTGGCATGCCCTGCTTTGGATAGCTGACTTTCCCCAGGAAAGATTTTCAGTGCCTTTTCAGTAATCGCAAGGGAATGATGCACATTGTGTTTGGCTATTTGGCTTATTGGTCTTAGAACACTTGCAGAAACTTAGACTTATGTGGCTCAAGTACTTTCACTAAATTCCAGGTTTTAAAAGGAAGTTCTTTCAGCTGTGTCTCAGAATTGGAATCCAGGGCTTTTCTTGTCATGTAGAGCTCTGAAAAAATTCAGGTTCTCTCTGTTAATTGGAATAAATGCAGAGAAGGAATTTTGTCCAAGCAGATGCTATGAAAAACTTGAGCAGACAAATCACATTAGACCCTGTCTAACACTCTTCTGATTTAGGCTTTGTCTATTTTCTTGAAGATGATGTACTGCCAGGTTAAACATCCTACTGTGTGCCCATGCAATCAATGGTGAGCTTGTACCTGTTCTCCATCAGAAGCATTGTTTACAGGAAGACTAGCAGTTGGCACCAAGCCTGTGGAATCATGGTCCTACTAGGCTTTTCTTCAGTTACATCTCTGCTTCTGAAGGCTTTCACTCCAAGGAGTGACTCCTGGCACTGCAGAAGGAAAAAGTGGTTTGCACCCACTAAACTCAAATCTATCCTTCTCCAAAGTCACTGGGCCTCATCCAATGCTTCACAATAATTTCTTGGTCCCTTCTGAGCCAGATGTAACGTCTCTATAACTCTGAGATACAATAATTTATTTATTTGCTTATTTCAGGTAGTTTTGCATGAAAAAAGCTACAGATTGTGTGGTAGCCAGTAACAGTCACCATGTTTTTTCATTAAGGATGTGTTTCATCTTGGTACTTGGAATGAGAAAAGGTTTCCCTGGAGAATTTTCAGGGAGCTAGACAGCATGCTCCTACTTTCTTAATGCCAGGGCTTGC
Source organism: Lanius collurio (assembly GCA_020086605.1). Lineage (NCBI taxonomy): Eukaryota > Metazoa > Chordata > Aves > Passeriformes > Laniidae > Lanius > Lanius collurio. Next base: position 18,596,686 of record JACBWW010000016.1, read on the forward strand.
TGCAACAAGCTGCTTCTAGAGATGCACTGAGATTTTTCTGAAGGAATTAGCTAGTCCAGTCCCAAAGGGATCCCAAGGGAAAGCAACACAGACAACTGAAGAATCAGGATCTGACAATAAACCATGGAGCTCAGCTATTTGGCAGCATAGATGTTCCTACTGCTGTTATTTTCGAACCAAATCTGTTCTGTGTTGTGGAGCAGTGGGAGATGACTCTGGGCATGCTGCTCCTGTTCACAGCGGGGCTGTCTCATAAGTACAGTGAGGGGAATTTTAAGTGATCTGCAGGACTGTTCAGTTAATTTTTAGTGAGGACAGCTGGGTGACTTTGGTCGTCTCAGCAGAGAGCTCTGCTAGTAAGCCAGGCACTTTGCACTCGTGGTGAGACTCTGCAGTCATTCTATGACTGTGTTTCCAAGAAACTGCAGAAAAATGGTAGGGAATACAATATTTTCTGCAATAATGCAGGGGATGTACAGATGGGACTTTCAGTGCCATCAGGGCAAAATATTCCTTGGGACCTGAGCAGAAATCAGATGCCATGATGGAGAGGTCTTGACCTATAAACTTCATCTTTGAACTGAAGTGATTATTTGGTCTAAAGTTCCTTGGTTCTTTGGTTCACAAAGGAATTGTCCAGGAAGTATCTTAAACACAATCAGGTTGTTGTCACTCAAAGCCACAGCAAGTGGACTTCTACCTCACAGGTTTCTCATCCCCACATAAAATGAACTACTCTCTCCACCCCTTCTTAGGAGAGAGCAATCCTGGCAGTTGAACTCCCTTTTCATTGCATGTGCAATGGACTGAATGACTATTAGAAAATTAGGGGCTAGATTTAGGATTTAGGACATTAGAATGCTTAGAACCAGCATGACTCTGTGGCAAATTCAAATGCAGCATCATGCCAAACAGTTGGGACCTGCTCCTTTGGTCCAAGTTGTGTCATAACACACGGCATGCCCTTATCCCTTATCTTCTATTTGGAGGTGTGGGGGTAAAAAACATACCCTGCTGTCTCACACAGCAACATGAATGCCCTGAGAGCTTACTGAACACTGATGCTATGCATTAAAGCCAGCAAAAACCTCGCAGAAGAATTCCAGCCTCATGAGAAATGTTATATACAAGGATGTTTGAGAACTAAGGCTGAAGGGTTTAGTTTGATGTCTTAATTGGGACCTGATGCACAGCTGCCACTGGGTTTCTTTGCTTCCTAATGTTCATTTCTTATGCTTAGCAGATACCCTGCAGACAAGCAAGCCTTCAAAAGCTGAGGAAATGTGTTCTAGGTGAGGGTCTAACAGGTTACGTCCCAGAAACCTCTGAAGGATGAGCACAGTTAAACAGACTTTCCCACTGAGCTATTAGCAGTCTAAAATCAGGCAGAGTTTTCTTTGGATGAGGCATGCATTTCTGTCCCTCTCCTGATCTCCAGGCCCAGTCCAAGAACACTTGGGTAACTTTTCTAATTTTACAGAGTCTTGTGACCTGGGGGAGAGTTATAGCTCCTGCAGAGAAGAGAGTGCCAATATGACCATGGCATATTGGGAAATTCCATTCCACTGAGAAAGTGCAGATTTTTCAGGAGATGGTCAGAGCTGGTCCAGGACTTTGAAGAGAGCACAGCCAACTTCAATGCCAGCTTCTTTATCTCCCCCCCCTTTTTTTTTCTCCTTTTTCCAGAAAGCCTAGGAATCAATTTTCAGAGTTCCTTATGTCTACATGATGATGATATGGGAAAGAATACAGAGAATTCCTTGTGTTTGCCATTAGTGGAAAATTGTTTGCATCATGAATGATCAATATCTGTCATAAGAGAGAGGGTTTTTCAAGGCTGGCTTTCAATCTTCCTTCAAAATGCTTCCCCTTGCCAGTTCCACCTCTGAGCCTGGCACCATGTGGATGTCTGAATGATAAATACGGAGTGTGGAAATTCACCTGCTCCAAAGTCATTGTGTCTAAGTGACAAGTAAGTGCAAAAAGAGACATTGTCAGACAGAATAAATCTGCAAAATAGAAAAACAAAGCAAGGAATTTAGGGGAAAATCTCTCTGCCTTTGTGCTAGACTTATCCTAGAGAGATTCTCTGCCTGCAGACTCAACATCTGGCTGCTCTAAAATGTTGGTTTGGGGCCATTTTAGAAGTTGTCCTCCTCACATTGCGTATTCCTAATTTCCACAGAAACATTCTTCTGTCTTGACTATTTTGGTTTTACTGCTTCCTGGGGTCATATTTTCCCATATGACTTGTGGCCTGGTCTCCTCTTGACTCCTCAGTGACAGAAAGGAGATCAGAGCTTGGGCATACAGCGATTCTCCCCACAGTACTCATGGCTTTGTGTCCCTTGGAGCAGTTTCATTCACCCAAGAGGTAGTGATGTTTGCTTCTGCCTTTCCTACCACAGAAAAAATGACCACCCCAGAGTCAGCTTCTTCTCCAAAAGAACCAGACTGTTTTATGAAGTCCTAGAAATATGGACCTGAAAATGCCAGCTGGCTCAATCAGCTGGAGTTTTCTCTAAATCTATTTTGTTCTTCTATACCATATCTATAGTAATGTGTCCAGCCTCAGTCTCTATTGCTTGGCATCCTGTTGTAATGGGAAAAAGAAATTTACCAGAACACACTCTCCAATGCATGAAATTTCTTTTAAATTTATTCTTTTAATAAACTTGGAGATGAAAATTTGGGGAAACAATGGTGAAACGTGTCCAAAATGTCAAACCATGGAGCAGACTGAGATGCTGAGATCCAGCTGTGAAATTCCACAATGGATCTCCTCTCAGAGATCTGCCAGAGAGGAGCTGAGCTGTTCTACTTATAGCTTCAAGTTGACTCTACACTGAAATTTGGCACTAAAGGAAAAAATGTCCCTTTTTCTTGCATTTCTAGCATTTTCCCAGCAGGGACCAGTGGCCAGCAGCCAGGTTTCAAAGAGAACTATGATTGATGGGTGAATATGTAATTGGGAAAATATCTTGCTGCTTCCTCATGTCTAATTCCCACTGCTTGTGAAGGCTATGTCCCAAAGTACTGCTGGGAATAAACAAATGAGTTTCCTTTCTTGGATATGTTGATGCTTATGAGATGGACAGTTCAATGTGAAATCACTTCATACTCATTAAGTGCTGATTTGACATTTGTATACAGAGGTACATAAACAGAGCTTCCCAAATAATCAGAACTCATAAAGGCTCATTGTTAGCAGGGGAATATATGGCTTCCAGGGATCAGGTCTGCTGTGAGTGGAGATCCAGGAAAGCCCTGGATGGTCCTCCTGGTGTCCCTGAAAGTGGGTCTTTTTGGATTCCTGCTCTGGCTAACTCCCCAGTGAGGTTACACCCTCCTGGCAGAATGCAGGGTGGTATTTGAATAGTTTAGGCCAGTGACAGAAAGTGATTCAGATGAATAGTTCTGCTGCACTTCACAATTGTTTTTAGTGTGTGGTTAAGACTTCTGTAAGGTTGGGTAGTATTTTATACATCAGAATTCTCCAGGTGATGGCATCAGCATGGATGAGTGAAGCATCTGTAAAGCTGAATGAGTGGTAAAAGAACCCAAGAAAACTTCTTGATGTCCATCTATTTATTGAGGGCAGTTGATTGATGTGTTCTCTCTTGCTAAAAGGAACAAATTTGGATGATTCCCCCCAAATCATTACATCTTCCATTACTTTAAATGAAATGTCAAGACCATATGAATAATTGAAAAAATACATCAGTGGCAGGAAGGAGCTATTAAGGAGACTTTTTCCCCCCTCCATTCTGATTTTTGCAGTGAGTATTTGGACATGCAATTTCTTTTTAACCTTCAGATTCATTGAGTGCCAGTGATTAGTTGCAAAGCAAGAAAATGTTCAGATACCAGTGTTTTGCAGATGTTATCCATTGTTGGTGATGCTGTCTTGAGGTTAACTACAAAATAATAAAAAAAGCAACCTCAGAGAGAGTCAGAGAGCCCTTGGGAATGGTAATGCAGTACAGAGCCTTTCACCCTGAGGTCAGCAGGTCAAACCCATTCCAGATCAGGAGTGACCAGCAGTGATTACATGTCTGCTTTCAGATTCACTGAGAGGATTTGCAAAATGTTACTCTTATTAGTGCTACTGGAAGGCCATTCCTGCACTTATATTACAAATCCTGCTGGTCTGTGTGATTCTTCCTAGACAAAATGGGAATGAATGAATACTTTATAAATCTCCACAAATGTGGGCTTATTTACAGTAGAAAAATCATCAGGGTTGTCATCATTTGCCCTTTTGTGGGCCAGCACGGTAGAAAGATCAAGGATGCAATTGACTACAATTAAGGACTTTATTCTTGCCCTTGGGGTCAAACTCAGAACATTCATAGCTCCTGCCACAAAGTTAAGTCACTCTTCCTGGGTATTTCACTAGACATATTTATCACCAAAATTGTCCAAGCATCTTAAATCAGCGCAAATTAAACCGCATGCAGATGGAAAGAGCAAATGTAATAAATGGATTAAAAGAGAAAAACAAGAGATAGCAATTAAAAAATAAGAAAAAGCTGGTACCATAAGAAAAACTCATCAGTCTCTCTGTTAGGGACAGTGCTGACACACACACACCTTCCACGAGAAGCATAGCTGCAGGCAGTACATTAGACATGTGGAAGGAGTACTGCATGAAGTCAAAGAAAATCTAAGATTCTGTTCCTCTGCCATAAATCATAGCACATGGGTTGTTTTTTTTTTTTTTTCAAGGAAAGGTGGAAGATTGATTTTTGCAGGGCTGCATATTTTAGCTTCTGCTTTTCAAGAAATGGCCCCATTTCTGGATTATGTGACACACATTATGTTGTCATTTTCAACATGGGCAGTAATACCTAAACCTACTCCATCCTGCACTCTGCTCCTCTCTTCTCTTGTACCCCCTCCCTTCTCCTTGATTGCTACTTTTCAAGCAATTTCTCTTAAGCAGCTTCCATTCTTGCTTTTCAACTGAAATTTGAGGCTGTGAAATATGTTAACTTCTCTGAGGCAGCAGATGTCTGAAATCCACTTCCATCCTGGCCATATATTTAGGAGGCCAAATATTTTGGCCTCATTAGATATACCCACACCATACAGACCCACACTACACAGACATACCGAGTATGGCACTGGTATTCTAATAAGTGATGTGATTGGATCAGACCAAATAATCCATCTAGAAGCTAAGCACAATGCTGACTTTACACCACAGTGGGATCTCATTTTGGAGATTGTGCATTGCTCATTATTTACAGGAAACAATACAAGGTGAAGGAGAAATTAGTGTGGAAGAAGAAAACATAAAAAGTAATAAAGGTAGAGGTAAAGATGTGAGTTTCAGGAGGAGAAGAAGTGGGATTGCCAGAGCACAGAGGACATGGAAATCACACACTTCATTGAACCATGAGTCTATTGAACTTTCTGCCATAAAACAGGTGGTGCTGATGGGCCACGATGTATGGTCAGTCCTCTCTCTGGAAACATTACTGTGGGGCCCAGAACTGCAGTAACGTTGTCAGCTTTATAGCAACTTCTACACCAGTGTTTGTGAGCTCTTCCTATAGCACATCTCAAACACTGAGCACAAAATTTCATGTTTTGTTAACAGCGAAACAGTGGTGAAATTGTACTCTGATGCAATTTTAATTAGAAAGAAATAGAAACTTTCTCCATCTCAAGGGTTAAAGTAACTCTCTTGAAGACAGTGGTGCTCTAACAGTAGGGGCCTTGGGTCTATGCCTAAACCACCTGCCTTTATTAATTATTCTCATCTATCACATCTATGAGGCCAGTCTCTAAAGGCAACCTGTTAGATTTTGGTACAGACTGATATGATTAATGGGAATCTCCAACCTAACTGATGGAACTCTCCCAAGTTAATTTCATCCACTTGTCCACCTCTGCATAAGTTCCACTTTAAACCAAGCTTGACTATGGCCTGCAGTTTGCATGAGAAAATGGTCTGAAACATTTAGGGACTTTCAGGTGGTTTCCATCAAAGTTGGCTTTCTGAGTTCGCATTAGCTGAGGGCTGCCTGTGCCACAGTAGTGGTACAACAGTAATTTTTGATAGTAATCTATTTCCCTTCCTGAAGTGGAGTTCTTCAGATCTATTTTCTCCTTCCAGAGGTGTGAGTCTATCTCTGTCACAAAATGGCAGAATGCAGTGTGCAGGCACAGAAGAGCCTTGCACCCAATGAGCAGTCTGAAATTTCTCTCCTCCTGCTTCCTCACCCACCCAACCTCTAGCTCTGCTGAATCAGCCATGGGAATGCTGATTCCCTTTCTCTCAAGCTCTGCAAGCCAGTGACACCTCTTAAAATCTGGCAGGATGAAGTGGATATGCCCATGTGGCTGTTTCGCTGCTCCAGCCTCAGCTTTGCTTAACTTTCCCTCCCCTGCTGCAGAATGGGCAGCTGTTTAAAGAGCTTTTTAAATAATGAGTTTAAAGAAGCACAGACAAGGTAGAAACAAGATTACGAGGTCACAGAGGTGAGGGGAGTTGACCCCATCTGAGAATGAAGGAAATGTGAGTTCAGAGTAGGTGTGGCCAGTGCTCTGGGGCTGTGACCCTGCCCTGGGAGCTGTGGGACAGAGGGCTCCCCAAGAACACCTCATTTCAGCTGATCTCCATTCCTAGCTCTTGGGTGCCAGACTTATGTGTTTTCTTACTCACCCCCATGGTTCTCTGCTTTCTGATAGAGGGCTCCTAGGGGCTCTAGTAAATGTGGGAAGCAAAATCTTTGGTAGAACTGCTTCTTTGTGGCTGGTTACTGTAATAGGTGGGTTTTTCAGCTTAGAACTGGACCTGCACTGTGTGGTAATGGTTGTGTTTGCTTGTTGTGTTGTGTTTGTTTTTTTTCCTGTCAGGCTTGGAAACAGAGCAAGGAATATTTAAATATCCCTTAGCAGGAAAACATGCTCTGCCTGGGGGAAAAATCCCATGAAAACATTTCTGTTTACACACTGGGGTGGGGGGCGGCAAGGGGGAAGGGTCAAGGGTAATCCTTTATTTGTGTCTCAGCTAATGATGAAATGCATCTGAACTGAGAATTGCATGTTAAGTGATGATTATGTGCTATGGTGATTTTCTCCACAGTAGCAAATTCTCCAATAACTTCCCATTGGATTAAATGCTTTACAACAAGAAAAAAATCAATTTAGGACAACAGAAATCCTCCAAGAAATTGAACTCTTATTTTTCTTTTAACTTCATGAGTTCTGCAGAAGGAAGTCTGTCTGAGCCCAACATGGAGAAGATATCATTAGAGAAATGAGAATTAGTAGGAGTGCTACAATAAAACTATATTGCAGAACCATAGACCTCAATGCTGCCATGTCTGTTCAAAGGCTTGTCTCCTATCCTAAAACTCTTTAAAAGAGCTTTAATGGCAATTAAATTGAAGGTTATTGCCATTATTCCAGTTATGCACTGCTCTTCCCATTCTGATTACACTAATCTTGCTTCAAAAGGGGATTAGAAAAATTAATTCTTGATATAAGAGAAGAAATCTTGTGTAGTTGAGGTCAGGGTGACCTGATGAGTTCCTTCCCCCACCCAAGAAACATTCATTTTATGGTCAGAGGGAACTATGTCTTGGGTGAGTCCCAAAGATGCAAATGGAAAACAACCCCCCAGCCCCTCAGTCTGGGCCCTTGAGAGCTTTTTGGTTTTTAAAAACAACAGAACTTGCTTGTGAGTTGCCAGCTTTGAGAGTACGTGGCTGTTTGTGATGAATTTCTCCAGGCAATCTGAGATATCTCCAATGAATTTCTGATCATGAATGGGTACAGCTGGCGATTGGGTACTGTGAATGGGTACTGTGTGCGATTCAAGACTGTAAAGTAACTATTTTACTGATACAGGTGTTCTTTTGAAAGCTTCCCAATGGTTTAAAAGACCATTCCCAATGGTTTAAAGCACTTGAGTAGGCAATATTATATCCTTCTCTTCTGCTGTAATATATCTGGGAGAGACAGCTCCATTCCTGCTCACTGCAAATTGGTAAACATCCTCTCCTTTGTAAGAGCACTGCATGAAGTGATCCTTTTTGTGTCTTTAGGGGATCAGCTCTCCATATTTTTACCTTTTCCCAAACAAATATTTTTTCATACTTTGAGTTATTGTTTCTCTGAACTATGCTGATGTCGAGGGACGGGCTTTTCAGCTTTTAAGGATTTAATTTTTTTTCCCTTCTCTCCCCAAATATTTGGCTAAATTGGACCTGAAACTATTCTGCTCTTAATTCTTAATACACCAAAACTTCCCAAGTCCCTCAAGTGCTGTGAGAAATTATAATCCCTTTATTTTCTGAGCAAATGGCAGCAGCAGTTGTCTGCAATAGCTGAGAGATGTCTCATTTTACAGAGCAGCTTCTTTGGGGCTTTGCTGCTCCCCTGTCTGTAGGACAGACCCATTAACAGAAAGGCTACAGCCAAGGATCAGCACATCGAAGGTCTCTCAGCAGAGACCCCCAGGAATCTGGGTAGATTTCCATTGGAAACTTGCCTTGGAATCAATAAAATTTCATTAAACCAGTGCTGTGCCAAATGTAGCATATAAGACTCAATGAAAAAAAATTTGCTGGCTCACATAATTTTCCCAATACAATTCTCTGGCCCATACTTTCTATTTCTACTGCCTCCTTGCCCTCCCTAGTAAAATTAGCTATTGCAGACAACAGCTGTAAACAAAAGGACAGCTAAACCATTACCCAAAGGCCACTAACTACTGCAGTGAACACAAGTAATTCACAAATAACTCTGAAAAATTTATAGTTTGAACAGATTTTTCCATAGTTTTCAATTATCTATTGCAGACTTCTCTGCACTACTATTTTTAGGAAAGATCAGCCTATGATAGTTTTCTGTTTATGACTTATAGTGTTAAAAGTGGTTGTGGAATATGCTGTCTTCGAAGGATGACTGATGCTTTGGGAGATCCCATCACAGTCCTTATTTGTGTCAGCAACCTTAAACAAACCAGTGAAGCCACAAATATTAATGGCAGAAATGCAGGTATAGAAGGATGGAAAAGATATGAGAAGAATTACGATGGTCTAGATCAACAGATTCTTTACAAAGGGGAAAGGTTGGCTCTTCTCTGAGTCAACATCTGTTTTCCCAAAATAGATTATTGGATCTATTAACTATCTCAGCTTCCTCATTTGTTAACTACATGGAATAACTGCTTTACTCTACAACAGCCACACCATCAAAACCCCTTACTAAATCCCATGACTGGAAGCTGTAGCTCATCAAATTCAGTCTAAAAATAAAATGCAGAACTTCAATTTTGCAGGTAATTGCAGAACTAGAATAATGTATCTGAAAGCATTGGGAGTTGTCTCTAGTTTGACATATGGGTGCTAGGATTGCAATGTTTTGGTTTTTTTCTCTCAATTCAGATAAAAATTATAATTATAGTGCAAGAAATCCTGAATGACATGGGATTTTTATTTGGCTGGTGCTTTGTAGAAAGGGCAGATTAGAACAGTCTCTTCTGAACCAAAGATTTAAAGTCTATGAAATGTTCACAGCACCCATGTTATGCAAACTGTTGATTCTTACATATACCAAAGCCCTGGGAGAATTCAGTCACAACATTTCCTCACCTATTTGCTGAAAGGATCACCATGGTCACACCAAGAATGGTATACAGAGATAAAATAAGATAGAAGATATAGTGCATAAAAAGAAGCTGCAATTACTTTCCCTCTGAGTTTAACGGAATAAAAGCAATGGATCTTTTATTTTTTTACCAGTAGATTTTTTACAAATAGACTTAAAATATTTCCTTTTAGATTTGTGGCTCCAACAGCTGCAGATGAAACCAGAAATCAGCAAAGCCCCTTGTTTTTATTGGCGCTGAAGTGGCTTGTTGAAAATGGATTGGATTACGGGGATCAATCAGCAGCAGGTCGAGGATGCAGAGGGAACTCTGCCAATGCAGCGGGCTGCCAGGAGCGGTGAAAATCCTTGGGCTAGTGGCAAGTCTTAATGTACTGGAAAATCCATTGTTTTATAAAGAGCTTTGGAGATAGGAAGAAGATTGAGTTGCAGAAGAATGCAGAAATAACAATAATACTATCCCAAGTTCCTGTTGTTCCTTTGCATGTGACTGAAAGGAAAACAAACTCCTTGGAGATGCTGCCTGAGTGTAAGTCTAGGCAGTGCCAAGAGATGATCAGAAATAGGACAGATGGTAAAGCATGACCTTCCTGAGCCATAATTTAGGAAACAGAACATTTCTGAATTTCAACAGCAGTCAATAAGAAATTTGCAAGCTGCTGTATGGTTCTGTCCTGGACAGTTCTGGATTCTCCCAGAATGGTGTTGATTGTTGTTGCTTTCTGTTAAATGAGCTGAATAATCTTGTCATTGTTCTGGAGAGAGTTCAAAAAATATTAAGCCTTGGTTAATGTTGGAATGAGCTGATATCCCCAGTTACACAGTAGATTCATTACACAGCTTGCTGGGAATATTACTAAATAGGCTACAATCAAAGTAATTAATAATGTCTGCATTCAACTGTGATGGTTCTGTCATGTATTAATTAGCCCCTCATTCAGCTGAAGATGCCTCATAGCCATCTGAATTCTAAAGCCACACATGGCAGAGAGATGGTCATGAATCCTGCCTGCCCATGTTGACTTAGGAATCAGATTTTTTGGATGAAAGGCAGGCATTTGCTGACCTACACTCCTGAGTATTTGGGAATATCGACCTCCAGCTGGATGCTGAATTGAACAGTAGTTCACAATTCCAAGAAATGTTTGCAGCCTGTGGCTTGTTCTCTCGAACTTTGGTCACGTGGCGAGGTAACACAGATGTTTTCCCCAAATATCATCATTATTAAAAGCAGGTAGCTCTGGTAGAATCATAGAGGAGGAATGGATCTCTCTGATGACAACATCTATTCCTGTGTCAGTGGCAGGATATGGTTCCCACGAGACCCTGTGTCAGATATCAAACCAGTTCTGTGCTTGAATTTAGCCAAATGTCTGGCATGAAAGGGTTAGAAAATCCACTTCATGAGCAGAGTTTATAACAATAATAAAAGTTCTCCAAACTTGGAAGCCTAATGAAAATCCACATAACAATCTAAGAAAAGCTGAGCAGTGGAAAAAGTGAGGCATTTGAACATTCTCCCTCTGTCTGCATTGGGCTCTGGTGCTCTTGGTGGGACTGACTCTTAGGTGAGGAAGAGCTGCAGTTCTCCTTGGAGAAATATTCTCGTTTTCTGCTTGCAACAGACCAGATTTTGCATTGTAATATCAGGCCAAGAAGAGAAAGTTTCAGAGATTTGTTAATTCTGGTTTGGAATAGCAAACTCTTTGTGAAAAAAAAATTGATAAGGAAGTTTTTATTTCACAATTTCATATCAGTGCTGACTCTTAAAACCTTCTAGGATATAAGACTTTTTAAATATCAAAATAATACAGTACTTTGAAAGGAAGATATGGAATCATTCTTTCTCAAATCTGAAGGCTTCTGAACATATTGCTCTTCAGAATAAAGTGCCAGCAGAACAGGAGACTGCTTTGTTCCTTTCCTTATTTTTTCTATCACCCGACTGCTTTTTATGCTATATTTGGGACATAGATGTTAGATGATTTGGGAAAGGAATGTCTATTTCTAGTTGCTCAGTGGAATGCTTGAAACACTTTTAAACAATTTTTGGATAGTAAAACAATATAAAGTAGTTCAGAGGTCTTGAGATAGAAGGTTTAGAGTGGAGGGGATTATTTCTGTTTTCTGTGATGCCAGTTTTCTAAGGCTGTGATATCAGTATCTCTTCCAAAACATAAAATATACACAGGACTATGTTCTGTTGCTTTCTAAGCTGAGGATAACCAGAAAATTGTTCTTTTCCAAAGTTTTGTGGTAATGCCGCCAGAAAGAAGGGCACTGTAAGGGATTTATGTGCTGGTTTTGAGGACTCTCTCAGACCATATTTCATCTGAACTGCTTTCTCATCCCAAATGCTCAGGGACATTTTCTGGAAGGGGCTCACTTGCAAACAGTGAAGTACCTCATATACCCTCCTCTAATAAAATACAGAAACAGTGAACTCTGCCTGCTGTCAGGACTAACTGTCATTTATTTTTTTCATATTCATAATACACTCTGAGCATCCCTGGCTGTGAGGGAGTGTACCAGGACCTCACAGGTCAAAGCAAAAATCTTGCTGCTTGAGCTGGCAAAAGTGCTGATTTGTTATCCTTAGGAAAGGAGTCAGGAATACACAGAATATTCTATTTGAGGCCCTGAGGGAGGCACCTGTTAGGGGGCAGGTAAACAGCCAAACCCTATTTACACCTGCTGGTGCAAAACCATCATGTACCTGTATCCCATTTAGAAAGCTGTAACCAGCATAGGTGGATGTCATCAATTATTATTCCCTTTGCAGTTCAGGCCTGAATAGCTGACCAGCAGAGGGATTTAGCCATACTTCTGGAAGAGTCTGTGAACATGTAAAAGACATATTATTTCAATTTTGCAAACAAAGGCTACTCAATGTTTAAAGGTTTAATTCACACAGCAAAGTTTTGAATAGAAACACAACTTGTCTACGTGTGGTGGGACAAATAGCATTTTAAGTGACTCCTCAGTGGCTCCCATGACATCCCCTTAAACAATCAGAGGCACAATAAACTGGTGATTTAGATGAAGGAGCTTCTTGCTGGAGAAATAGATCTATAGGATTTAATGGAAAAATCACTAATTTTTACTCCAGAATCAACACTGATTATGTGACTGGAAACTTGATAGTTCCTAGGCTGGATTCTCAAGCATCTGACATTCACATGCAAGATATTCATCTTTGTTCTGACAAAGGTCTTCCTTTCTGCATTTCCTTCCTCTCTCCTAGGACTCAGATTTAACTAGCAAGAATCTACGTAACTTGCATTTCATATTTATCTTACTCCAAAGCAAGAGTCAGCTTTGTTTGCAGTGGCCAATTGATAAAATATGTTTACCAGGGCATTTGCCAAAGAATAAAGACCCTGGAGATTTCATGATGGTGGAGAGTGTGTGTGACAGGGGTCTGCCCACATTTTTTCATATCCTTGCCTAGGTGATGGAAGCCTCTGAGTTTTCAAAGAGAATAAAAATAGAGTACAACTATGTGTTTGTCTGAGTCTCCTGCATCCATCCTGTGCTCTTCTCAGCACCAAAAGGCAGTCACTCACTTTGGGATTAACCCCCTGCAGCAAACTTATGTGCCAGCTGTGAGAAGATGCTCAAGTCCAAAACAACATGATGCTGCACTTCTTGCAACAGCTTCTGGAGGGGAGAACAGCCTCAGCTGTTTGCCCTTTGAGTTTTAACTGATGTATCAACCTACCTATCTGTGGTTTTAGAAGCTTAGCCTAGCATAAATTTGGCTGCTAAATTCCTGTAGAGGCCATGAACAAGCACATGGTGAATCTGTATGTGGCTCTGGACCCAGGTGATGCTCCACATCTGTAGAGAAGTCAGAAACCCCATGTCCTTAGCAGGATTTCCTACATGACAGGCTGAAACATGAGAAAAGTCCGCGCTCGGGTCTCTTTCCCACTTTTTTTCCCTTGAAGAATTAAAAACATTGAGTTAATAAGGTGAGATGGGATGGTCACACAGGAGGGAGCTGAGGATATGAAGAGTTCAGTTTGCAGTCCCTACCCTGAACTGAGCATCTGCAGCAGGAATGACAAGACTTTTGTTGCTGTTCCCTGCAAATGAGCCCTGCTGGTTCCTTTTCACTCAGCAACTAAGGGAATTCTGAGGTTCCAAGATTTTACTTTTTAAGATGTATGTTTTAGCTGTTTGCTCATATAAAGCACAAACCTGGATGGAAAGAAAAACATTGCAATCTATTATTTATTCTGTTAATTGTTTCAGACAGCCAGCAGAGAACTCATGTAGAGGGAGAACCAGTCTAAATCACTTTTATGAGCAGAGATAGTCGGTAGGGAATTTCGGTTTTACTGTTCTGCAGTTGGATATTTGGTATCAGGCTTCCTAAATGGACCTAATCTCAAGATTATGGTTCTCTGTGGAGCTGTTTGGGTCACTTTGTAATTGCCCAGCTTTCCACACTCAGGTGATGAGAAGGACGTGCACAGGGACAGCATTCTTGTACTCATTTAGTTAAAAGAGGGACTTTCCAGAGAAGGAAGAGGTGCTTTTGTGAAGACTGGGGTTAGGAAGAAAGACCAAAGCACACACATCCATACATTTTCAGAAGTCCTGATAATTATCCCTGGGAACAGGGATGTGCACTATGAAGTGTGTTTCCTATGGATGTATCACTGTGGTCTGGTTGGTTTTATTACAACCATTACTTCCCCACTTAAAACCTACACTCCTAAGCCATGGACAAGAGAGATAGATCACAAAGCAAATTTTTGGCTGACTGTGATCAGCTAGCCTCAGAATTCATTCCTGGGAAAGGATGCCAGCAAGTGAGACTGCAACCAGAAGGAACATCCAGGTACCTGCTTTGCAATCTAGCTTTATTCCTGTGGTTTAGAAATTTGGCAGAGCCCTGAAGTAGCCTTCAGGAAGACAAACAAAAAACACCAGAGGAAAAATCAAAATATCAAACCTGAAATAACAATGGAAAAAACAAAGCAGATTTAGAGTCATGATTTCCAGTGAAACCTACAAACACCACAGAAGTTCAGTTGTACAGGCAGAAATGAAGAAGAGAGAAATTCTTTTGGCCCCATAAGTCATGTGGAAGCCGCATAAGGAGTTTTATTTTATTTTAACTTTAAGAATCTAGCTTTCTAAATGCTCAGGTTTTCTTTCCTTTTCTTTTTCTTTTGTTCCAGGATGCCTGTGAACATGAGAAATGGTTAGGGAGGCTGTAAGCCAGGCAGTGATGGTAGATTTGTTTTCACATGGACCAAAATAGACCAAGGAAAAGAACTAAACAAACTTGCCCTTTTCAGAAGTAGGGAGGCTCCTCCTTGATGTTTAATAGCAGTGTGGGCATCATACAACTGACTTCAGTTTAATGAGTTGAGGAAAAAAAACCAGGAACTGACATTGGAGGAAGATCTATCAACTTGATCCTGTCATTCACCTGGCTGTACACACAGTTCTTAGGGATAAACACCTCCAAAAGGGTTTGGGCAAGTTAGCAGAGGAGAAGTTCAGCACAGGGTGTTAAACATGATGTGTCCAAAGGCAGCTTTTGCTTGAGAAGACCATCAGCTGCTGCTTTCTGAGAGCTGGAAAGGCAGAAAAGAAATTTGATAGTAGTTGGCTTTTTCTGCTTGTTTGAACACTGGCTACTGGCTGCTATAAAGGCAGTGACTGGTCCAAAGGACCTCCTTTTGTGACTCAATATAGTGGCTCATATCCCTTGTATTTGGCATCTATAAGATTTTCTGCTTGACTTAGAAGTTTTTTTTTTTGGTTTTTTTTTTTTGAGAAAGACAGCATATATGGATATGTTGCTGCTTGTTTAGCAGGAATAAGGGAAAAAAAATACTCAGTTAATTTCATTCTAGTTTTTTCTAAGTGAAACTTTTCTGTTGCTAACTCTGAATACTTTCAAATTAACTTTGTTGGACTTGAATATTAGAAAAATTTATATGGAAGAAAATTGATGTCTGAGATGTATTTAATACATTGCTCATTGTTAGCCTTTTCCACAAAGCTAAAATAGCGGTTAGCACTCTCTTGTCACCTATGTGAACATGCAGTATTTAGGTAGTATATGTTATACAATTAAACATACTGATAGGACTTTATCTGTTAATATATATATAAAAGCATGGTGCATGTGTTAAAAATACATGTATTTATGTGGTTAAGTAAAGCAAAATATTAACTGCATGGTTTAGTCCTGTGTAAAGAGTGTTCTTGCAGCAGATGGAACTTCAGCCTGTACCTGCAAGGCTTTCCCTGTTACACTGCAGGTGTTACAATACTTCCAGTGAGTGATCTGTATTTTTGGAGTGAAGGTTTCTGGGTCTTGTCCTCAGCAGTGTGTGGATGTTACATTTCCACTGAGCTGTGGAGGAGAGCTCCATGGAAGGCTGTTTGCTGAGTAGGATACAACCTCTCCAGTGAGTCTGCAAACCAGGAGCTGAGGGGCCGTGCAAGGGGAAGGATCCCTCCATATGAGCCCTGTTCCACTCTTCCCTGAACATCCACTGCCAGATGCATCTTGTGCTGGGTGGACTTTTGGTTTGACCTGCTATGGCTGTCTCTGTGCTCTGCTGCAATCTATGAAAAGCATGATTGCAAGTGAGGTAGTGTTGTTCCTAAACCGTTCTTGGAATGGCAAACCTGTCAGCAATTTTTAGAGCAAAAATCTTTACATAAACTTTTTGAATTTCATTCTGTTTTGGAAGAAAATGAGTCCCCAGGTCAGTCTGTGAGGTCACTCAATCACTCAGCACTTGGATGAGGAGAGCCTTCCAGAGCACATTTTGAAAAGCACTAGCAGAAAGCTGGCTACTCCTTTGTGTTTCACACCTCCTTAATTACCCACCTGTGTTCCTTTTATTATCAAAGCTTGAATAGGATCGCTCATAAAACAGAGGCCAAGAGGAAATTGCTGGTTTGCTCGGATTGCATCAGCAGCATAAAATGGAATGGTTTAATATCAGAATACTCTGCCCCTTTCATTTTCATTTTCCTTTGTCCCTTCCGTGCCATTATGGATCCTGCCCACCCAACACCTATAATACCCTGAGCAGCACATACCTGTTGCTTTTTCACAGTCTACCACGTAGACTTCATACATATTGCCACTTCAGACCCATGAGAGACTAGAAGACTAGTGAGAGAGCTCTTCAGCTCTAAGGAACTGCCCACTGTTACTCAAGATGCTCTGTAAGAGAGATAAGAACAAGAGGACAGCTTGGATTAGGAGGTGTGAAGAGTGTCCAGCCTGCCCTGGTCAGGAGTGTCTTCATTCCTAGCAGTTTATTTCTAGAAGTGAGGAGTTTGTAAGACCTGTAGAGTTTCTAAGCAGTGTGTGTAACCTGGGGGTATGAATGCATGCAGTCACTCCTTCTTGCAATACCCAGCCTGATGCAGTTGTATCTCAAGTATGTAGCAATGAAATGATGACTCTTTCCCCACTGTGCATGTTCTACTCAGTTCAGGGGATTTTTTGGGTGCTTGTCTTTCCTCATCTGGAGGATTCACTTTGTGTTACTTTCACTCATCCTATTTTCCATTTTCATTTATCTGGAACTTTACTCTGACCTTTTGGTATCTTCACTAAGGGCAGACCCCTGACATTATGGAGAACTTGTTTCATGATCTGTGTTAGTTCAAAACAGATTGTGCCATGAACATCACTTTCAATGGCATCCTATGAATTTGTGATTCAAGAGTGGCACGCTAATGTTGATTTTCCAATGGGTAAGGTGGAAATATCCATGCAGTCCTTCTGTGAATGATTTGCCAAAGACTTTTGTTCAAGAAATAAGCAAGAACTTTTTTTTTTTATTTTTTCTGCATCTGTGCTGAATTTGGTTGGACCTAAACTTTATTGGGAAATACTATCATATATTTCTCATCATATTTAGAAACACAACAATGACAGGCTCACAAGTTTGATTTCCTTTCAAAACCAATCTAAAAGTAAAAGCTTGTAACATGTTTTTGGCTCTTCCTTTACCCAGCTTCCCTTCTGAAAGTGGTGCTTCAGTAATTCCATGTTAGTTTGGAAGCACAGTCAGTGATGCCTCAGTTTTCACCAAAGTGGTGTTCTAGTTCTGTACATTGACTGCACGCTTAACCCACCTCCCCCAGACCTTTTTATCATCCTGTTTCTCTTCTTCATACCAGAATGTTTTATCCAGGAGCTGCAGGTCCTACATTCACATTTATTCCAAATAGCAGAGCATAAATAGTTTCTGTGTATGATAGAAGATATAAAAGATATAAAAATATCTTTTTGAACATGTCTTAATCCCTTCCTCTGCAAACCGTAGTGCAGCAGAAACAGCAACAGGATCACACCATCTGTGTCTATGACAGGACAGAAACAGTCACCTTTAGGATATAATAGTTGGTCATGAATCTGGCTCCAAATGTTAAATGGAAACTTTTCCTTAAAAAAAAAAAAAAAAAGAAAGAAAAAAAGGCAAACCATGCTTTTTCTGGCACAGAAAATGATGAGTTTGAAATTAGTCTGTAGCAGAGACATAAGGTTGTTGCCTATTTTGTTTTTTGCTCCTGTTTTTCTTGCTGTATCCAGTAATAGGTCAGAGAGGGAACACAGAAGTTCAGGCTATGCCTTCACTGGAAGAAAACACTGTGTTCTTCCTTGAGGTTCACTGTCATGTGGCACCTGGCCTGAGGTGAAAACCTAGTGGAGACAAGTTTGTTATGTGAACAAGTGTGAGCAGGCAACAACAAAGTTTATGGGGAGAAGCCAACATTTACCTCTCACCACATAATTTTACAACTGCTGCTCCATCTTCTCTGGTTTTGTCATTTTTTTTCCCATGCCATCAAACTCAAAAAGACATGAGCCTCTTCCATCAGTGAAAAAAGCCTCTCTGGCTGGGAGAAAACACTTGTGCAACATAAATCTATGTAATTCTTCCCTTTGATATTGCTTTTACTTTTGATAAAGCCAATGCTTTTCCTTCTCAGCTGACATCCTTACAAAATTACCTGAGGTACAACTGAAGCACCAAAAATGGTGTTTTTCAGCACAATTACATAAATGCCAAATTGCTTTTGTCTAAGTGGCAGCAGATCCTGAAAAGATCAGATTTTGTGATTTTTAATTGTGTGATTGAACAGATTCCTTACATCTGGCTCCTTCACTGAGCATCTTCCAGTCCCTGCTGTGAACAGTTCGACTTGATGATCTTGAAGGTCTTTTCTAACTTAAATGATTCTATGATTTTATGAAAGGCAGAACAAGGGGTCTGGCAAACTGAGAAGGACAAAGCTCTGGTAAAGGAGGGTGGAGATAAACATTTGACTCTGCAGGTTTTGTCAGGTTTCTGTCATTTTATCCATTCAGGGCAAAGGAAGCAAATCACAAAGGGGACATGCAACAACAGGGAAATACTGTTTTCTCTCTCAGACTCTTCCTGTGCTATTCTTCTTGTCCATTTTAACCTCCCATTTTCTTGAAACAAAAATGATGGAAACAGATAAGAAGTGACTTCAATTAGGGCTGATTCTTTCTTCACCTTAAAGAGGAATCCAGGAAGCTCTGCATAGCCTTCTTTCTCTCTTTGAAGTGTTGACTTATCATCTTGCCATTAAAATATAATGGGCTAGCAATGGGTGTGCTGGGATTTAACACCCAGTGGGGAGCCACACCCAATCCTGCATCATCACCTGATCCAGTTTGGCTTCTTTTCCCAAGACACTGGCCCCATCTTCACCATTCAAAGCAGAAGAGGGGCAGGACCAGAGAATTATTGTAGAGGACTTAGTCCAAGCCAGCTGGTCTCCCTGTAGGTGTCACAGAAGGTGGTTTCAAATACAACCACATAAGCAGGCACCTGCTGAAGAGACTACCTGCAGACCCCCAGGAGGAGGAGAGAGGGAGGGGGGATTTTATCAGGTGTTTGGGTGCATTTGATCACAGGATGCCTTTATGTTCCCCACACAGTGGGTTGTGGTGATTCAGCAGTCACTTAGTGGAGTGGAAACAGCTTACGAGTCCTGGCAACAAACAAACAGGGATGAGAGACAGGAGACATCTGCTCCATCATCATCAGCCTTATCTCTGTCACTTGGCTGCATGCAGAGCTCTTTGGGTCTGGTCTGTCAGCCCTGTACAAAGCAGAGGTTTGGCTGCCATGGAGCTGTGGGTGTGGGAAGGAATGGTGGGGAGGGAAGATGGTCTTTATGCTTCCAGCAGTGGCTGTGGTTTCCTTAGGAGACAGACAGCTGTTACTGCCTCTACAAACCCATTTCCCAAAGACAGTGTCTCAAATGATCTTGTCTGATTGCTTTTCCATCTGAGCCATGAACAACACCAGAGCAGGGATTCACCTTCAGTCAGTCTTCTACCTTCAGCAGTGGGAATGAACATGAACTTGTGTTGTCATGCTGTGCACACAGGCACTCTGCATGTCTCTTCTGGCACAGCAAAACAAAGCATGACACAGCACTCACAAAGGGCACACCATGAAGTGTTTCCTGTAGAAAAGAAGGCTGCTCCTTCTCTTTACCTGCTATGTGGTGGACAATGTATTTGACAGCCCCAGCTAGGGGAAAGAATCTCAAATATTACTCAGGAGTTAATCTGCACAGGAACACATCACTGCTCCTGACCTGCTGGTGCCTTGTCACATCATCCAGACACTTGTTCTGGTGACTGCAAAAGGCTCAGATAGGGCTGGGACTGCAGATGTTCCCTGGAGGTGTGAGAGTAAGAATGAAAAAGATAAAAAGATTTTTGGCTGTTTTCCCCTCTCTCTGCTTCTCCTGCTTTTGCTTAATTTTGATGGCCTAGCCCTAAATGTTTGGGAACATTTTTTTTCAGCTAAAATGGAATTAATTCATCTGAGCTGTAGATTAATAGCTCCAGTCATTGCCATCACCCGTCACTACTTGTTCATAGATGGTGAAAGGAAGGGTAGAGGCAGGTAATTGCAGGCACTTGGCATACCTGGGCTTTTTCCAGGACTGTTTCTTCTCTCTCCTTTTCTCTCTGTGTCCAGTCAAAACCAAGTCTGTCCTGTTCACTCAACACAGCCTCAATTTTAAGGTTATGAAAACAGCAGCAGGCAGAAGGTTTCAAGAAGAGCACCATTGCATGCACGCCTGTGTCATGTGTGAAATGATCTGTAATGATTTTGGCTTCTGACAGTGGCTGTCTGCAGTTGCATAGATCAAAGCCCATAAAGAAACTGTACCTAAATACACAAGACTGACTGGTAAGTAACACCAACACCTCATGAAAATCAAAGTAAAATGTTTGGATTCTTCATTTTTTTTTGCAAGACTTTTCATTTAAATGTCAAACTTAGAAAAGCAGAACACAAAACATAATGTACAGTTTGGGCTGGATCATGAGACTTGGTCAAAAAATTTTACTGAACTGAGGGAAGAAATTCTAAGTTTTATTGTCTCTGCTCAGCTCACTGTCTGGAACAGAACATCCCAACCTCCTCTTTACCTTTTTTTTTACCAAAACTGAGAGGCATTCAAGTCTAAGCACAGCAACTTAGTCACATCAGCAACCAGAACTGAGCTGGAAAATCAGATCCAAACACCATTTCTGTCAGGTTACCCTTTGTTATTTTTATCTCTTTTAGTGGCTTCAGGTAAATGCTTTTCACTGTCTCAGGGTGATTAACATCCACCTACAACTTGTTTCTTGGTTTAGTTGGGCTTTCTCTCCAATCAGTTGATCAAAGGTTTCTAAATGGAAGACTGGCTACAAGTGACCATGACATTTTGTAACAAGTTTCTACCATGTAACCATTTATGCCAAGGACTTTAAAGCTTTCAGGAACTATTAATTTTTACACAAATAATGGTGTATTTCCTAATAACCTCAGCTAACATGACATGATGAATATCAGGGAACTGAAATCATCAAGGAAGTAAATCTGTTATGGACTCAAACCAATTATTTTTCTAGTTGAGTTTTGGTCCAGCTACAAAGAAAGTTTTGCTCTGTTGGTTGGGTTTTTTTTGAGTCCCACATAGTCTTCAAAGTAAGAGTGTAGTTTCAGTTCTGGGTTTGAGAAGAAATAACAATTCAAATCAGTTTTCAATTTGGGTTTGGGTTTGATTCAAAGCTGTCAAGTATATTCACGGAGTGATAAAACTGTTCCAACAGTTCTGGCCATGAGGAAGGTAAGGCAAACCCAGAGGACATGCAGATCTGGACAAGTACTCTTGCTATTAGCTAGATTTTTCTGTTACCTAAATGTTCTTACAGACCAAAGCACCATTGTTTTAGGCAGGGCAAGAAACAGGTAGTAAGAAATTACCCTGGCCTAAAAAATCTTCCTGTCTACAGACACAAAGCTAGAGATGAGAAAAAGCCACAAGATAAGACAAAGAAGCGATACTGTCTTTCTCAGATGAGGAACCAAGGCACGGGGAGGTGAAGTGACTTGGCAAAGGCAGTGCAGGAAGGCTGGAGCAGAGCTGGGAGGTGCAGCCGAGCTGGGAGCCCCTCGCCACAGCCGCAGCCTGTCCTTCCTGCCCCTCCCTGCATGCCCTGTGTGGCACCCGTTCAGAGCTCCAGGGAGCAGGACACAACAGTGACCCCAGTGGCTGGGAGAAGAGGGCACAAAGAAGCGCCGTTTATTTTTCTCTCTGCTACTTTATCTCACTTCAATGGGAGTAGTTGAGAATGTCGAGGATAAATGAAAACAACTGTTGGGCATCAGTCCAAGTGGTTAACAAAGAACCCCAAACTCTTTTAAGTCCTACAACTAAAAGGTGCTGGCATAAAAAGAATAGCATTTTTCTTTGTAGAAATCATTTGTTGAACTCTCTTGTTCTGAATAGGATTTCTTGCCTTCTCCCCCTTCTTTTCCCCTAGAATTTAGAAACAAATCACACAAAAATATCATATTCCTCCCTTTTTTTGCCATAGTAGATGTTTCCTGAGAAACCCCATGGTGTTGTCCCTGTGTGACGTCAGTGTAAGGTCCTGCCTTAGGTGTCATTCATTAGAAACCCAGTATGAGTATCCTCCTCCCCCTTCCAAACTCATACTCTGGAATTGGGTCAAATGCCAGGACAGGTACCTATTTTTCATCTGGACAGAAGTTTTCCTGCTTTCTGTGGCTCTGTGGTGTGTCTGAAAACACCTGTCCATCCTCAACAGGGAGGAATACAGCACTGGAGAGGGAAACTTCAGTATGAAGTTTCTCCTGATAGGATGGTGGAAATTCTTTGGAAAATTAAATAAGAAGCCAAGGAAAAAGGCTGGACTTTTGAAAGGAAATTGCTGATGTAATAAAGACAACCAGACAACCAGAATATCTTTAGTAACCCAGTAAAGAGGCTGACCTGTGGAAGAGGTTTTGCCTGGAGAGAGACAGACTGTGCTTTCTGCAGCACTGGGAGCATATCAGTGCCAGAGTAGGAGCATGCAGGGGAAATTTGGCCTTGAGGCTTTGATGCCTGCAGTGGGGAGATTTTTTAAATGAGCAGGCAGCTGTGAATTCTCTGTCAGTCTGCATGGCAAGGCTGAAGCTGTGTTTGTGCCTTCAAGCCTGTTGCTTGAGAACAACAGACATTCACCTATGCTGTGCTTAGTACAGGTCGAGGGGGAGCCCAGATGTATTATTAGGGTGGGCCAGACCTCATCACTATAAACTCTGTAATGTAGTTGAACCTTGGGCTGAAATCTGTCAGCTGCCAACAATGTCTTATTGCACTAAAAGAAAACAAGAAAAAACCCAAACAGAATGTATGTACAGGGGAAAAGCATATTATTTCACTTAGTAAAACCCACAAATATTAATGTCAAAAAATCTGAAAAGCATAAACCTGGGCCCATTGTTTGGAGGTGATGCATTATGGCTTGTGAATACCTTTGCCATCTCTTCCCTCCCTCCCTCTAAAGCTCCCCCTGTCTAGTTACAGCATGGTGAAAGAAACAGCTGATTTGACATTTCCAATTCATCCTTTGTTCTGAATTTCTGCTGTGGGAACAGAATAAAGGAAATTGAGATCTCTGGAAAGATGGGAAGAAGAGACAATTTACACCACCTTACCCATACACAACCTTAAAACAAGGCCTGCAATACCTGGCTCTTCCCAACCCTCAGCCACCAGCAGAGACCTCAGTCCCAGGGACAAGCTGCCTTTGTTCATGTGCTCAGCTGATGTGACAATTTATGGAATTGGCTGATCTGGTCTTTGTTCAGGTCCATCCCATCCAGGCCTTCCAGTTTCTTTCTTTTGTTAGCTGTTTAAAAGTGAAAAGCTGTTTAAAAGCCAAATGCCCAAAATGTTACTTCAGCCACTTTCTGTGACAGTTTTTACAGTTCTTGTTAATTATATACATTGGCCTTTTCAACCCCAAACTCTTGTCCTTTTCTTAATGCACAGGAAAGTCTCACTCTGCAGATTGAAATAAGTTATCATCTGGACACATCTGCCTCTGCTACCAGCAAAGCCCTTACTGAGAAGGTGAAAAAATCCTCCAAAATCACAGTCTTGTTCCCTCCTGTGTGCCAGGCACTACTTGCATTAGAAGGATGAAGTGGTGAAAGAGAAAAGAAACTCCAAAATCTTCATAAGTGCAGAGGTTCAGTGTGGGAATTCTTGGCCCAGGAAAGTGGTCCACATCCAGTACTCCCTCCAAGGCCCTGGGGAATCAGCAGATGCCTCCTGTAAAGCAGGTATCAGTTGTCTTCTCTGCAGTCCTGGAGCTGCCTGTCGTGGCTGTGCTGAGGCAGAGATCTGGTAAGGTGCAAGTGTGAGAAGGGGCTGAGGAAAGTGCAGCCAGAAGCTCATCCAACTGTTCTAAAAAAAGCAGGATGTTCTGTCAGCTGAAAAAATTGAATCACAGGCCACGTGAATTTCTCAGGGTTGGGAGAAATGTGGGATTTAATACATCTTTCTATCCTTTACCCATCCATAAGGCAGTAGTGACACCAGCCAAACTAACTCCTCACCAGCAAGTTGGGAAAATAAACCTATTTTCATCATCATTTATGAAATGCTTGGATCCCTTTGTGATAAATGACATAGAATAGGCCACAAGGAAATGAATAATTCCAGCTTCAGAAGAGAGTTTGTGTAGTGTGCTGAAAAGAGATGACCTTGGAACCACATGTTGATCATGGATGTTAAAGTAAAATATTCAGCAACTCTGTATTAAACTAGCACTTCTCACAGGCTGTTACATGAGGCAAAGATGTTATCAAACCCAAAACCAACCAAAACCCAAATGAATAAGGATATCTTTCAGATACTGGCAATTCAATAGCTACTAGAATATCTTTCTTCAGATTTTCTGGACTGGTATATATCTAAGCAGGAAATATCTAATGGTGTCAGAAAACGTAAGAGGGTGAACAAAATACCCCATGTGAGGATTTACATGATAATATTGTCAGTGTAGTAAAGCCTTGTAGTAGCATTATCTCTTGTTGTCTTCTTTGTTCAAAGCCAGAATATATCATATGGTTCTGAATGGTTCTTTCCACTCTGCCATTCAGGAGGAAGGGAAAGGAAAAGCAGCAAAATCAGCTGGCCTGATTTCCCCTGCTGATTTCACTTTCTGATTTCTCAGACGACAGTAATTCCACCACAGTGAGCCAGATCAGAATTAGTCTCTAAATATTTATTTAGAACTCCTTGAGGATGACAGAAAGGAAAAACTGGGGATGTGCTGAAACATTGCCCCAGGCACATTCAGCAGTTATTAAAAAGAATTCACTTCCATGCAAATTGTATTTCATCAGCTAATTAAGAAAGTATTTATCCTCTGCTTTAATTAATATCTTGTATCTTCCTTCCGAAATACTTAATCACGGAATGAAATCATCACAAAAATATTGCCCTGAAGTTAGTATCAGCATTTTGTATCTCAGCAAATCTGACATATATGTGTGTATGCACATATATATATGCATGTGTGTATATTTTAATAGCAGTAATTATAAACTACTCTGCCAACTTACAGAGCTGTTTTACATTTCTGGCTTGCTGCCAGGCTTTTTTTTTTTCTCCCAGTGCCTGATGAATAGCAACTGTTGTGTGCTCTAGATCTGTGCTCCATTTAAGCAATATCCCCAAAGAAATTGGCCTCCTTAGCTGTTAAGCACAACTTTGTTAGGCAGTGCCTGGGGCAATTGACAAAACCTATTTGTTAACTAAAAACTGTAATCAGTGGTTTGTGTATCAGCAGCATAATACTCTCAGTAAGGCTACAATATAATGGATGGAAAATCGGTTATTTCCTGAGCATCAACAACCAATTTTCCACCAGTTAGGCTGGAGATGGATATCCCAGAGGTATGTAGGAGTCAGAATTAACTGGTGCCAGCTTAAGCATGGGAAAGGTACTAGCAAAGCATATGGGAGTGGGCTTTCTAAACAAACTGGGTAAACCATGCTGGAATATATTTATTGCCACCTGTAATTCAAGTTGAAGTTACAAATCTTGCTGGACTATTGATGTTCCATTGAAATGCAATGCATTTTCTGGGGAAAGGTGTAGTCCCTGTCATTTGTAATATTTCAATCCAGACTGTTTACAAAGGTGTTAAACAGAAGTTATGGGCTTGTGGGAGGTGCTGCAGAAACTTTACCACAAAAGAGAAAAGCATGAGGATAATAATCCTATCCAGGCTTAAAAAAAAAAAAAAATCTATGAAATTTTGAGATGAAGCCTCAATTCCTTAAGCAAACCTCACTCTTTCCATTAAATCAGTAGGCAACCCTCAGTCTTTTCTGAGCATCACTCCCAGGAGTGTTGTCTTCCCATTCATCTTGGAGACATTCCTCACAGAGGATCCTTGATTCAGCTCAGCTAATCCATTGATATAAATAAAAACAAACACCACCAGGATGTAGCTTATCAGTTATTCCTGAAATGTTCTTATCTCTTCTGGAGTTTCTCGCTGGGAAATAACATGCAGGCTTTCTTCCCCCTTCCCTTTCTGTCAAACCTGTGGCTAGAGTGCTCAACAATTGCTAAACTTCAAACCAACAGTCATAAGCCTAATTGGAACAATTCACTCACTTCGGCGCTCTTAGAGATTTGTGAGATTTTTGGAGTTTCCCTTATGAGTCAAGAGCTGGAAAGTCAGGTCCCAGAGGCAAGTGACTGCACGTGTCATCAGCCAATAGCACAGAGAGGTCATAGAACCCAGGCTTCAAGCCCTTAAGTGTGTGTGGGAAATCTCACTGCGTTAACAATTCCCTTCTTTATTTCTCCTCTTAACATGGTACATTATTTGAACATTATTAAGTGAACCCTTTGTTAGAGAGCATGACAAATCCCCAACTAAGTGGAAGCGTGATGCTGCTGGACTGAGTGGCCTGTGGATCTTGCTGCTCCAAACAGAGTGATTGCAATTCCTTGTGACATTTTTCACTGAAAAGATGGATTAGTAGGCAGGCATGTGCTGGGGCTATAAGTTACAATTTATCTCAGAAAGTATTAACTTTATGCCTTTGCATGCCTAAGAAGTCAGTTTTAAAGGCAGCTTTAGCCTTTATGAGTCCCCACAGATTTCTGCAGAATCTGTAGCTGCAAAGACTGTCCAGGCTTTTTGATGAGGGCCTGGGAGTTCAGATGGGACAAGAGGAATCATGGCTCAGTTTCCGTTCCTGAGAGTGTCACCAACTCTTGTCACTAAAGTTATCCAGGCTCCAGCTTTCCCTATAAAACAGGTATAGAAAGATCTGGAGTATTTTAATGTACTCTTAATAGTTAGAGAAAGGCTTGGCTAAATCACCAGGAAGTGTTTCAGATCAGTGCTGAGTTACAGAACGCTGGTGTCTACACCTTTGTCTCCCTAGGCTTGTTACTGAAAATGACACAATAAAGGGCTCACAATCCTGGTGGGATTGCCCTGAGGTCTGATGCAAGGAAACTCAGGGCTACCCACTGCCTGATCCACCCACATCTGTGCCTTGACCCTCTTCTTCACCCCCTTCAGAGCTCAGTCCATAGTGTCCTCTGGTCAGCAGATCCTTCACCTTTAATGCTGACTAAACAGGTAGGAAATCCATGCTTTTGATTCTGTGTCTATCAGTGCCGTTTTCAGAAAATACAATCAGGTTTGCTGTAATTCCCATATTTTGGAATTAGTATTTATTACACAGAAACAGTCAAAACGGTGAGAGATTCATTTCCTTGCCTAGGACAGATGGGAACTATCCACACATTTTCAGCTGCCAAACTTAGTAAAAAAATATGAGAATAAGACCAAAAATAAGACTTCTTAGGACTTATCCTGAAGAGACATATTGACAGATCACCAGCAAAAGCCCACAACCTCCCAGCCCTGAAACAATAGAGTGCTGTAGACATTTTAAAGGCTTTCTTGATTTGTTCAGGAGTCTTTCCAGATTTTGCTCAGTTCTTGTATTTTCTCATCTGCTTTACCCGACCAGTGCCCTCATTAGGCAGTGGAGCGGATGCTGCTGGGAATTTTAGTAGGAGCTTGGGATAAGGCAGACATTGATTGTTTTGCTCTTCCTTTTTCAATCACTGAAATGACATTCAGGTTCCAGGGAAGAACAGATATGGACACTCAACCATGTGTTTAGAAGGGCCAAAGCAGAATCTGCATGTGTACACAGAATATATCTGCAGGCTGGGCTGTGATTTACTGGGAGTCTTAAAAATGCTTTAAAGACTTCTAAGCATAGGAAGAAATATGCTGTTAGTAAAGCATCTGTGTTATCAGCCCAGCTAAATAATGATGTGCAATGTGTCATGTGCAAAGAATATATTAATGCTTGGGTAAATATTTTCCTAATGTCTGCTTGGTTGATATCTCCTTGGCATATAACCAGGGGATAGTAAATAACACTCATGACTCTGTTTACTCAAGGTCTGTTTTCCCTCTTGTCTTTTACGTTGGCAATAATTTTGGGGGCTTCAGGGGAGGAAAAGGCAGAGGGAACTGGAGCCTTGTAAAATGTTTGTTTTCCTTACAAATTTCACAAGAAATAAACTGTTTATGCTTTAGTGTTTCACTGCCGTGGAAACGTTAGATGATTTTGTGTGACTGTCAAAGTGTTTAATGTGTAGCCAAGCAGTAGCATTGTAGAGAGTGGGAGGGGAGGAAAAGGAGAAACAGGAGGAACACAATGAAAAAAAAAAAATGAGTCCACTTTACCTCGTAGTTTCTAGCATTTTATTTTTCCCTTGCTTGTGGGCATGACTTAATGCTGGTTACTCCCCTTGGCTGCAAACTGCATTCATTTTAATCATCTGTTTTGACAGCTTCTTTCCCCCTCAGGCTCATCTCTAATTGAATTTGTCATGCAATCTCACCTCCCCTGAAATTGCTTGTACGGGAGGGAACCTGGGAGGCAGCCGGACCCAGGTTGGTTTCTGTGGTGTTACCTGCAGAAATCAGCCTCTTCCAGTCCTGCCTTTGGAGCTGAGAGCTCTGGCATGGTCTGGTATCCCACAGATGTGCCAGTCATATTCCAGGTCTAATCTGATGTCTTCACATAAGGGCTCAGTGAAATTCCAGTTCTGATCCCTACCAACTCCTGCCCTTCTCTGCTGTCTTCCCTGTCACAGGGTAGATGTGCCCATAAAGAACTATTCACTTTGAGATTCAGTTTCTCCTGCAACACCAAAAGTGCAGCTCCCCAGCTAAAATCTGTCCTTCCTGACTTCCTTGTACATTGAGGGGTGTTGGTAGATTGAATAGAGTGGATTTAGAGTCCTCCAGGCAAAGATGCAGTCCTGAAAAACTGCTGTTTTCAGGGATACAGGCATCACAGAATTTGGCATGTAACGTTTAGTGAGGCTGTGATTTGTCCTAGTGGTTGAGAAGGACCTTAAGAATAGCACTTCTTAATTTTTTTCCCTCCAAATATCTCGAAGTACTGTGTTTTTATTCTTATCAAAGGAAAAGAACACTTTAAAACAGAAGACAACCCAAAGGCAAGTTCCCATGAGGGTACACGTTTTCTGCAGAGAAGTTCTCTCTAGTCCCACAGTAACAAAATGAAATCCCTCTCATACCTAAACCAAAGTGTTGGGTTTTTTTACCGTTTCTGTTGTTAAATTCATCGGAGCAATTCCACACTGCAAGCCCAAGACAACAGTGTTAGGCATGGGGGGGACGCACACATTAACATAAGAACACTCATCTTGTTCCTCAGCATAAGTGGAGCCATCATGTTGTCTACATCTTCTCAAAAGTACTGTGTCAACATGTCCCTGCCACAAAAGTGTTCCTAGTGTCCAGATAACACATGTCACGTGTCTGACACGCCAGCCTGTTATCTCAGCTGGCCAAACACTGAAGATAAACAGTGTCATGGAAGTGCACACATGCTTTAGACAAGGTTTGTGATCAAGTCAACTTTACTACCTTTATATCTGCCTGCAGCATAAACAAAAATATGATAGACTTACATTGTCTACATCTGAAAGATAACCTGTAGGAAAAGTTGCATTATAAAATCACAAATGTTACATTTTGGAAGTCAGAGCATTTCCCTGCAGAATCTACAAAATTTCCTATCTCTCCCTAGCAGGGGCCTAAGTACAACAGAGATACTTGCTAATATTTTAACTAAATGTTAATTGAGTATTTGTTTTGCTTTCTAAAGGCATACACTTTCTAAAATGTATGTCTAAAATTCATCAAAGCCTATCTAATCCACTTTTATTTTTTTTTAATTAAACTCTTTACTTGACCAGCAAACTTCTTCCTCCCCTCTTTGGCCTCTCCTCAGAAATAACTCCTTTTTTTCCTTGTTTATTTTGTGTATTTTTCCAGTGTGTATTGTCAGAATAGAAAGGAAATACTTTGAAACCTCCAAAAGTCTTTTGTTACACTGATGAATCACAGAATTCACTGGTGGGCTAAAGAGGTTACTATTCCTACACAGTGCAATCTGGAGTAGATGAAAAAAATCAAACTTCTTATGGCAATGCCATTATAAAGTGAATAAATATTTCCAGATTCCAATTTGATACATTATTTTCTTTCTTTCTTATATGCAGATGATGTGAGGGTCTTGTAAATAAAGGATATAATGTCAGGAAGATGGAGGTAGGAAATGAAGATTAGTTTCCTTTTCTTCTATCTTCACCTCCCAGGGAGAAGTTAATTTTGGCTGAGTTCACAGAAGGGGGAACACAAAAAAACTTACATCTTCTGCAAGTCCATTGCCAAATTAAATGGAAAGAAGAAGCAAAAATAATAATAATAAAGATCATATTCGGATCAGGGGGAAAAAGCTAATATCCTCTCCAGATTTCAGCTCTCACCCCTTTGGCATCTGTATTTGCCAGTTCATTAGGAAACATCTCAGTATTTTGGTCTAATTTAAGTGGACAGATGCTGTTTTTCCACAAAACTAAGTGGTAAGAGAAAAGCCTGTCAGATTTAGTTTGGCATTTTTCTTTTGTTTCATTTTATGTTTATAGGCCACTTTTTTCCTTCCCACAAATAAACTCTCTAAGATACTCATGAGTCCCTTGGCAGCAAGGAAACAGAAATCCTTCTTGCAGGCATATGCCCTGCTCTGCAGTCTCAGAAAGCTTTGCCAGTGTCCAGGTTTGGCAGACCCACGTTACATATATCTGTTACATGCTGGAAGCAGTCCTTTCCATTTAGGATAAACTGAGTGCTGAGTAGGCATAAATATTTGGGCTTAAGCAAGATACAGCACGGAAAGGCAAGGCCAGATTATATTATATGTACACTGTGGTGCAAAACATCTGAAGCCTGAGAGGTCCTGCAGTTGTACCTGGCAGGAAGTCCAGCAGAAAGCCAGCCAACCCCTCTGAAGGCCCAGCCTCATTCCCCACATCTTCCTGGCCCACTTGCAGGAAACTCTGGGTGAGGTTTATGGACTCAGTTTTGCTGCAGGTCAACCAAGAGGCTTGTAAGTCCCTTATGGACTTGAAATCCAGCAGAGCAGGACTGGATCTGGTTCCCATGACTTTGCTTATTGGCTGCTCTGAAAATTAAGTCCAGAGTATCCAGAGTAGAGTAAGCAATCAACGTATCTGAGCTGATGTCTAGCCTGGATAAATATTCACCCAGCCCTGCCAGCTCCAGAACCTGGACACCCCTGAATCCAGGTGGAAACCAAATAGGATTTCTTCATGCAGAGGGGCACACTGAGAACCAGTCTGAATCCCACATCACTGCTGTATCCAATTACCCCCAAAGTCACTCCCCATCTATCTATTCCTTGTCACTTTGATTCAGCCTCCCACTAACACAGCCCCTGTGCTGGAGAATTCCCCACTGGAATCGCTGGTCTGCATTAGCCAGCTGCTGGAGTGTAATGGCCCAGCCTAAAGCCCATCAAAATCAACCTATGGATTCCCAGGGGCTCTCAAAAATCTGCAGACATCATCTGGCAACTCACAGCCCTAAAAGGCCACCTCAGAAATCAGTGGAGCCAGGCATTTCTTGCTGGGACAGAGGCGAGGTGGTGCTCTGGTGCCAGTGAGGAGCAGTGTATTCCAGCAAGTGTGAGCAGGAGCAGAGCTCTGTCCAGCACATGGGGTGTCATTCTCTGTGTGTGTGCCCAGAACTGGACATATGGAGCCAAAGTAAAGGCAGAGCACATGCTGTGGGGTGTGATGAGGTGATTTGGAGCAAATAAAGCTTAATTAGTTCACAGTGACCCTTAACAGTAATTTCCTGGATGATGAAATATCCACCGCTAGTGATCAAAACATACCACTTAATCACATAGCATTTTTCTTGGAAATATACATTTACTTTGAGCTTTCATGTTTTCTTCTTTGCTCAAGGAAAGGGTAAAACACACCTCTCACACAGATTTGATGCTGAAGTCCCCTTTCTGCTCTTAGTTCTCGTAGCCAGAAATGCTTTTTCATCTCTCTGATTTTCAGGTTTGGCCCTGAATTTTCCAGTGTTACGGGTAGAGAAAAGGACTCAACTCTGGCTCATTTTAAGGACTTTTTGAGCATCAGGAAAGTGTGCTCTGTTCTTCAGGGCATCTGTCTGAGGGACCATGTGGGACTCCTCTAGCCTGGGACTCTGTCCTGCCACTGTGTTTTCTGATGTCTCTAATTAGATGTGACTTAGAGTTTTTTTGCAGTTGGGGCACTTGCACTCCTCTAAGGAGATAGATGTTGTCTCAGGTACATAGGAGCTGAGATTGCACTGAGAGCATTCTCCTAGGATGGTGCTCTCTCTTCTGCCCTGATTTAGTGAGATGTAGGAACATAATATGCACGGGACTTCTCCTATGTGTCCAGTTTTTTTGATATTGGGCCCTGTATTCTGAAGTTGTAAGGGGTGGGATGGAGTAACAGGAGAGGAAAGACAAGCTGTATGGAATCATTAAAACTCCAGCTGCAAAATAATGTTAATTGCACAGTCCCTTACTGCCATAAGAATTGGGGTTTCTATTAGCAAATTAAATCCACTCCCAGATGAGATACACCACAGATGAGATTCAGCCACAGCTCTGCTCTCTCTCTCAAAAGCTTTCTGAATATTGCTCTTTTCATTTCCCTTGCTGACAGGCCCTCACTCGACAAGGGCTGCAATTGCAGAAGACTCTGCAAGAGCCCGCTGACAGGTGATTAACAGCTCCTGGATGCCGTGAGCCTGACCACACTTCTGACCACGGGAGCAGTTAAATTATCAGCAGAGAATTTTGTGGTTAACTCACCCTTTTCTCTAAACGGGTTTGCTAATGACATTCCCTGGCCTGGCACCCCTACACACTTGTGTGCTGAGGCACACTGTTTCTCCTGTCTAACAGACTCCTTAAAAACACAACAAAGGCAGAACTGGGAGGCAGAAGGAAATCTGGACTCACTGTATAATCAATAGCAAAACATTAAAGGAGTGCTTTTCAGTAAACTAGTTCTTTGGAATGTCTTTCAGCCAGGTGAGGGAGCTGGAAATGTTTTCTTCCCATTTATTTCAAGGCAGTCTTTATCCAGAGCTTTCTATCAGAGTCAATACTCCCCTCTCCATCTCAGCCAGTGCCTGAGAGTGTGGGGTAAGTCTCTGACATTTTGAAGGGCTCAGAAGTCACAATCCAAGAATGTAGCTGAGATCCTAAACATGGGCAGCAATTGTGCAAACACTTTCCTTTTCTATTTGTCCAAAGCCTTTGTTGGAACTGATCCATGGGGTGAAGGGAGATCACACTGTGGGACTGGATAGAGAAAAATCCCCTGTGTGCACTGTGAGATGTTGGCTTTATGGAAGAAGGAAGGAGGGAACCATTTAACTCCTTTGAGAGTCACTGTGGGCTTTGTTGGGTGGTGGTGAGTCAGAGACCCTCACAGTAAGTCACTGAAGCAGGATTTGATCACAAACAAGTCAGTGCTCTGATAGGTGAAGGACACAGATGAAGCTGGGCAGTAGCACATGTAGACCTACAGCAGTATGGAGACAAATTATATTCTGTCTTGGAGATGAGATGCCCTGGTGTATCTTATTCACTCAAACTTGATCAACAGAGCTAAGGGTAGAAGAGAGCTGAGGATATTGCACACCCTGATGTGGTTCGTGTGATCTTGTGGACATCATCTTCATGACTGCGCAGAGGCTTTTGGTTCTTGCACCTGGATATCTATGACTGAGAGCTTAGTCTCCTCAAGAAAGGGGAATTTAGGGCTAATATCAGTCCTTGCCCTTCATTTAGAGGTGTCTGAAACTGAACACATGAAGATGAAAGACACAAAAATGCCCTCCTAGCTTTAATCTTTTAGTTAAGAATGTGTGGTGATGTTTCAGAAGATTCCTGTCATACAGTGTATCTTAGAGCCAGTTCTTAGGAAGCTGTAATGGTCCAAGTTGGAAGCAGCTTTTATCCCAGCTCTACTGAAGATCTAAATAGTATTCAAGAAACCAAGAACTCCAGGACTAGCCATTCATTTGTACTCTTCTCCACACATCCTTGGGCTGGTCTTCTCCTGAAACTGATGGGGGAAGACAATATTCCAGAGATCATCAGATCATGTCATGAGGAACATGCTGGATGTCACCTGTTTGTTTTGAGTTTGAGGAGACAGGAGTTACCAGGGGAGATTATAAATTGTAATCACTCAGGTAGTGCATCCACTTTAATCATAACCTCTCCTCTTTTGTCTTTCCTCTCGTTTTGTAGTCAATGGAGTCTTGTAGGCAAGGAATCTGTTGTATGAATTCAATAGCTCTCCAAGGAATAAGAGCAGATGGTTCCACACCTTTACAGAGTGAATTAAGTGAGGGATAGGTCCTTCAGTGATGAGAAGTTTTCAGCTCCTGGAACTTGCTGAGGTGTGCACAGAGAGCTCAGAGAGTGAGGACTTGCCATACTTAGAGGATGGTGTTTGCAGTGACAACCATTATGTGACCCTGGCTTTTTTTCTTTACAGCGAGTTAGAAGCACGTGGCTGTGCAAAGTCCAACCCTGAAGTGCTTTTTCACTTCCAAGACTTCAGGATACAATGCTTTTATTTTTTTTTTTCTTCTTCATGCATGAATGAGAAGTTAGATCTGCTTACAATCTGGCCTGGCCTCTGCATACTCAACCCTGCTGAAAATACTAGCTATGTTTGCTCAGAATTGAGAGGGAGGAAGAAATCAAAACTGTTGTCATATTCAGGCTCTTCTGAGCCTCTTCTGCTGGGTCCTGACATTTTCATTTCAGAGAAAGAGTGGCATGCCTTCAGTATGTCTTCAGATAAAGCAAAAATGTAATTCTTGCAAGCATGCAGTGGGATATACAATTTATAGAACAGTTCACATAGCTTTTTCTTTAAAGAGAATTCATTAATATTTCACTAAGAAGCTTTTTTATTTGGGGAAAACGAAGGATGAAAAGTGAGAAAACTCATCCTGGGGAGAAGCTGAAAGTAACTTTTGCTGCTTTACCTCAGACAGTAGCCGATCCTGCTTCAGGGGTAGTGTTTCTACCTGCAGGATTCACTGAGAACAGCTCAGTGATGGAGTTTTTTGAGAGAAATTTTACAAGGGCCCTTGATTTCCAAAATAAAGCTTGGCTGATCTGAGGGCTCCGTTCCTGAGACAGGAAGGGTAACAACCCTTCATTTGCCCTATAGCCCCTAAAGTCAAATGATTTCTCTCTCCATGTCATTGCAAAATTCCACTGGTGGTAATTAATTGTAATGGATACTTTTTTTTCTGATTGTGGTTTTTCTAATGTGTTTAAATGAAGACTAAAGCGCAAATGTGTAATTACTACCATGCTTTCCTAGTAAATGTTTTTAAAGCAAAAAATCATGTTGAGAAGTCGAAGGTTTTTATTTGAGTTTTCCTGCCCTCTGATGTGTTGTCATGACTCTTGTTTTCATTGTGTGGGGAAGCCATGGGTTAGTTTTGCCAAGAAAACTTTACATATTCCTTTGTGTCTATCCAGCATTCAGAGCAGGTTTCAGTGATTTTTTTTGCTTTTGCAGGGAGATTGTTAGCAAAAACTATCTCTGTGTGCTATAGAAGGACCATGAACAAACAGCATTTCTGGATTAAATATGTGTTGCTTTCAAATCAGACACAGAAAGATGAGGTCACTTGCAGGTGAGCCAGACCTGTACAAAAAAATGACTTCTTTTTCTCCCTAGTGGTCACAAGGAGAAATTAGGACAGGGAAGGAGAGAATTGGATTTTGTCAGACCAAATCATAGTGGTTTGGGCCATTTGGTGAAAAAAAAAACCAAAAAAAACGGTCCATTAGGGCCACTCCATTTCACTTCCAGGTATTTTAATTCTGAAGATAATGACAATTTTCAAACAGCAATATCAGAACTGGCAGAACAGACTTCAAAGGTGCATCAATACAGAGGGAGGAAACCAACCTGCATGGTTGGTTCAGTTCATAATCATGTGTTGGAGAGACAGCATGATTGAAGTTTTTCTCAAGATTTGAGAGCTGAGCCTCCTTCAAAAGAAGGTGAAAGTCTTCTGCCTTCCCCCCTTCCCTGAGTATTTACATTCAACAAGAGTTTGGACAGCAGCTTTTGTAGCGCTTCATGATGGGCTTCTTTGTATGCTTTAAGTAATGAAACCACTAAAACACAACCCCTGAGGACGAGGAGTAATTTAGAGGTGCTCAGGCTCTCTGCAAACTCAGGGTTCCACTGCTGCCTTATCTGTTGTGGGTATTTCCTACTGTGAATGTGCTATATCAAACACTGTTTAAACTCTATAGGATAGATGTAAGCAAACATGCAATATCTGTGACACCAGAGATTATGCCTTCTTTTTCAAAGAATATTTTCATAAGTTATTAGTTAGGACCTTAGGTGCTTCACTTTAGGTGTATTCAAGCAGCCACTTGTTTCTGAGGATCTGAGACTGTGAGTTTCTAAAGGAACTCTTAAGAGGCCTTTCTGTTTTCACCCATTTCTCTTACTCCCCACACCTAGAATCACTGAGAATTTTAGGAAACACTGAATTGCATTTTTTATGTCAGGAGCTTGTGTTTCAGCTCCAACACTGCCCTTGATCCCTTGTGACCTGGAGATCTGCTCTGCTCAGTGCTTGAGTTTCCTCTTTTATGGATAATTAATAATGAAAATCCTTCCTTGCTCTGTGGGACCAGTCAGGTTCATGCTGGTGCACTTTCCAAAGGATGCTCTCTGAAGTGATGGTCCCTTCACAAGTCTTCTACTCACACCCCAAACCAAACACTTCCTGCAGTTTAGAGTCCTTATGATAGAAGATTCTGAATTGCAATACAGAAAAAACAGGAGCTACAGCAGGGGAGTTTGCCTTCCCCACATCGGTCAGGTTCATCCATATTGCATTCTCAATCCCTTTTTATGCACAGTGAGACCATGGGCAACAGTTCCTTCATTTGGCCACTCTCTGTCCAGCAATCCACAGCCCCAGGAATACTCTTGTTTATGTTTGACTGCAGCAGATGAAGGTCTTGTTACGAGTCAATGGCCAATATGTTTTCCCAATGTTTTCTAACAATTTTCTTCCTCTCCTCAGCCCTAACATCCCCAAGACCTTTGCAAAATACTCCTTTTTGGCTTTTGACAATCTTGGTTTCAGATTCCTTTTGCCAGTTAAAGGATTTCTGGGCAGGTTGACAGACATAACATCTCCTTCTTTTAAAAACAGTCCATACACTGGAGCGATGAGCTGGGATCTGTGTTTGTCTTGACTCAAATTGCAGAACCATCACTCAAGCTGGGAAGATCTCCCTCTCTTAGCTTCTTCGGAAATTAAATATTCCCTGTCTTCACCTTTGTCCAGGTTGCTTTAAAGTTGCATCTGCATTTTTCAGAATCTATGTTGGATGTGTGAGAGAGTACCACCATGAGAAGGGGCTTTTATAAAACATAATGATGGCAAAGAAGTAAAAAAATAATTGCAAATCTTTTACAGACCTTGAGTCAGGAGTGCTGCCTTTGTGGGTGACTTGATCTGAGTTAACATGTGTGATATTTTGCAACTGTAAAGAAATTTTTGTTCCTTTTGGGGCAAGTCAAAGCAGTGTGAAAGGCTTGATAGATAGTTGCATGTGACTGGGCATGAAGCATTTCTTAGAAGTCTCGATGCTTTAAGGAAAATAGCACCAGGGATGGAATACCAGAAGTGCCTTGTTTCCACTTACTGTAAATGATCATAAATTCTACTGCTACTTTATTGTGGTGGCTGTAGCTCTTGGAAGAGTAAAAGGGGTGGGAAACCAGTTCCCAGTCAGTTTTATAAAGTACAAGGTTGCTTGTATTGGTACCAAGTCCAAAGTGCAGTATTTCAACTATGAATGATTGGATGTTTTCCCAGATTCCCATAAAGTCATTAAACCCACTGTAAAGGGTCACCCATAACATAACCAAAAGATCAGCACAAGCAGGACTGGAGCAGATTGTCAATACAGTCCTGGTTTTCCAGGAGGTGAATTCACACTGAGCTGTGTAGCCTTGGAGGTTGCCCCAACTGGGAAAAGGGGCCTTGTAAAGCCAACTTTGATCATGTCTCATTTACAGCTCACTCTGGCCAGTCCAGATACATGTCATAAAAGGAGCAGCCAAAAGCTCTTCCATCCCTAGGGAATTCATCTCATGTGGAACTTCCCTTTGGAGAAATCTTCCCTTAAGTAAGATCCAATCTTGGACCAATTCCCAATGATTTTCCAAAACTAAGAAAACAGCAACTCTCACAGTTATTTTTTTAAATGATTTTGTGGCAAAATTTCATTTAGAAGAATGAGGATGATGCCCAGAGGATCTACAGATATTACTTTAGACCTCCTCACAGAAGTAGCAGAGAATTGGGTTGTCACCTATGTTTATTGAACCATTCTGCAGAATTTGATAGCTGTAATGTGATTTTTCTATTACTCTGTATGACTGTTCTGCAACTAGTGGGGAAATCATTATTTTATAGCACACTCTGGTAGAAGGTGAGAGCCCACCACTGGCAACAGCTGGAGGTGTTCAGCCTGCAAAAACACTGCTTCCACTGGAGGAGTCCTCCAAGAAAAACTGAGGAGGGGACTTCAGCCAGCAGAGACACAGCTAAGCATTGGGACATGCACAGCAGCTCAGCA
Source organism: Lanius collurio (assembly GCA_020086605.1). Classification (NCBI taxonomy): domain Eukaryota; kingdom Metazoa; phylum Chordata; class Aves; order Passeriformes; family Laniidae; genus Lanius; species Lanius collurio. The sequence goes on from JACBWW010000016.1 coordinate 18,635,815, forward strand.
GACAGCTGAAGTTTCAGCTTCCTGATTGACTTCTCCAGTGGAGGATCTCCCTCAGTGCCTCAGCAGTCCAAGCATGCTGCCTCAGCACAGCACTTGGCTTCCAGTGGCGTGGGAAGGAAAAGAGGACATTGGGAATCAGCTCTTGTTTTCTCTCATAGCACACAAAGCATTGGCACTGGAGAAACGTGGGTCACCATGCAGATTTAAATATTCACAAAGAGTTTGTTTTCTCAGGAAATACTGAATCTAGGATGGAAAATAAACTTTTTTAATTTGGCTTTTGACATCTGCTGTAGAGTCAGCTCATTATGAAGCTGCAACAAGATGCCCTTCCAAACCAAAGCAGGAAATATATTGGTTCATCTGTGACACACAAAAGGCCTATGCAGACTATTTCATGCTTGCTTAGGGCAGCAACAGACATGGAACCAGAGACTGGATACAGGACTGAACTTTTCACAGTCCTGGGTGTGTTTGGGTAAAGGCTTTGGCTCAGTTTGTTGTGCCAAAATACAAGCAGGCCATGAATCTGAATTTTCCCAAAGTTCAAATGCAGCTGTATTCAGACTCCTCAGACCCTTGCTTATTTGGCATGTTGTGACATTTACACACACATACAGGGACTCATTTAAACCATCCAAGTCAAATCCTCCTACAGCCACAAACGCATAAAATTTGAATGCTTTTTTTTCAGACAGTTTGGCTGAAATTAGACCTTTTTTACAGTAATAAATAACAGAATAATTATTTTTACTTCCTACACAGGAACTCAAATGTTTGATTCATTTTGCTCTTTTTGGCAGAGCTGATAGCTCTGAAATAGTTTTCCCTGGCATCTCAGCAATAACAGTTCCCATTAACCCTGAAGACTCCTGATGACCTAAACTCAACTTCAGGATATTTAATTTCTCCTTCTTCCTCCTACCCACATGGGAATTCAAGATTAAACATAACACAGCATAGTAGTGATTAGAGCCTAACTTTTCTTCTGTTTCTAGCATCTGTGCAATGGCTTGAGGTACTTCACATCTGTCTTTGCATAGAAATACACTTGTTTTTTACTTGGATGTTGGTTTTGGTAGAATTTGAGGATTTTTGATGTTTGTCTAGTATTTCCTTACCCAACAGGAGGAGCAGAGAGCTACTGAGTATTGCTCAGAGGAAATAAACTGATCATACCTCCACTGCACCTGAAAGTCCCAACCCTTTGTGGAGCCCACAGCTCCGTGTGTCCTGGAAGCTGTGGGCTAACTGTGCCCACACTGAACAGAGGGCTCTTCAGTGAGCAGTAAGCCATGTGCAAATCAAAGATGTTGGTGTTAAGAGCCTGCACGGAGTGGGCTGTACATCTTGATGCTTCCCAGAAACCTCAGAGAGAGAGTGTGTGTGCAGCACATACTTCTGCCTGGGAAGTGCCAGGTTCCACTCACCACTGGCAAACGCCGGGGTTTAATGAGAACTACTGTGCTGACAGATCTTTGGCTGCTTCCATTACATGGGGATGGTAAAGACATGATTGTTCTTGCTGGTGTGACTAGACCCACATGTTTGCCTGTCCTGGCCTGTCCCAAGACACGTGGGTTTTGTGGCCTGTGTGGCACACGTTTGTCCCATTGTGTCTCTGAACTGGTTCAACCATCACCAAACAAACCCAACCCACGCACAGCTTAATCTCTCAACCCACGAGCAGTTCCATTGTTCAGGCATCCAAAATGATACAGCAATTTCCTTCTGGGGATACTTATATATGGAATAAAGAAGTAGGGGTAGACTTGTTACTTTAGCCTTTCTTTAATAATTTGTGAAGAGCTCAGAAACTGGGGAGCTCCATGTATTATATGGGATAAAGAAGTAGAAGAGCAGATTTTTGTTAATTTAGCCTCTTTTAAATAATTTCTGAAGAGCTCAGAAATTGAGGAGCTCCATGTGGAAGACAGTGGAGTGAGACATAACACTAGAGGCTTTTCCCAGTGAACTTGATAGTGATGATACCAGCTTAGAACTGCAGGAAACAACAAGAAGCAGACTAAAATGCTGGGATAATGTTTGGAATATCTTTGGTGTCTCCACATTTCTAGTGGAGAATTCTTGGATCTGTTTGACTGTCATTCTACCAGCAAATTGTTCCAGTTTCTGTGGTCTGGAATGATTTAGAAGCAAAGGACCTTCTTCATGTTAGGGACCATCCCTCTTCCCTCTGCACAGTGATATACATCAGAGTAGGTATTTAGCAAAATTATTCTTCCACCCATGACTGTGTTGTCTCAGTCCTCATTCTGTCAGTGAACACAGTCCCTCTCCTACATAATCTTTCCAGTCTGAACATTCTTTCTTAAACTGTAGACACCTTTCATGTGCCCTTTCAAGTGCTCTGGAGAAGTTGTTTGAAATGAGGCAATAGCAGGCACGTATTCTCTGGTATAAGTCAGACCTGTGGATGGGGATCCTTGCAGAGAAGACAAAGAGGTAAGGAAGTCTGAGGGAGAAAAATCACTGATACTAGTACCTTTAGCTTTGTCTGGACTTAGACATGTTGACATCAGCTGCTGAAACTATTGTGCATTACTGGTTCTGCAAGGAACCAGTACATATTCCTGGAAGTTTCTGCCTTCCACAGGTAGTTTAGGTCCTTGGTAGGCTGAGACACCCTCTGAACGTACCAATTTGTCTTCAGGAACCACAAGGACCCCAGGGAGATACTTAAATGTAGGCACTGTCTGCCAGTGTGTCTGTGTATCAATCTGCCATGGGGAGCTGTCGCTGGTTTACCCACACAGTGACAGAGAGGGTAAATATATTATCAGAGATATTTAGAAGTGAAGAGCTAGAGAAGCACACATGAGAGAGATGCTGCTGTGTACGAGTAAGAGATTGTCTGTGTGCATAATCCAAATCAAATTACACAGGCATGATCCAGCATCTGAGAATCATTTTCTCTAAGGATCATAATTGTAAAGTTTAACCAAATAAATATTGAAAGACATTATATAAAACTCCCACACAGGGCCTTGCAACCTGAAACATAAAATATACATACAGCAGATTCTGCTCACCACAAAACTATGCCAGGAATATAAGAGTATCTTTTATACAGATTGGCTCTCATCCCATTCTGGGGTCAGAGACATGACATCCCAATAAACATTCACGGATCACTTGGAAATCACAGGCATCTCTGAGCTGTCTTGCCTGACCTCCCTTTTTCAGATGAACATTTAGTGCTGAGTTGATAAAGCCCCTCACTCCTTCCTCATCATTCTCGTCTCCTTAATTCCACCAAGTAATTCATATGGAGCAGTTTCACAAGCTAAATAATTTTTAAATAGTTAAGCCTCTTCTGGGGCTTTTAAAACAGTTGGCTGTAGAACTGACTCAAAGTCTAATCTGTATCTCTCCTGAGAGGATACTTTTTTCTGCCTCCCACCTTCTTGATGACTGCAGGACCCAATAAATACAATACTTGCTAATGTTCTAGCTGCTTGCTTGCCTGCCATCTCACAGAGGGAGACACTATACTGAAAAAACAGCAGAAAGATAACTCTATAAATTCAGTCTTATGCATTCAGAGCTTGTAAAACCGACCCAGGCACGAATTCCCACAGGTGCTGTCCTCTTCTGTAGTGGTGAGAAGAGTAAAGCCCCCACCATTTGAACCCTGCAGCCACATGATGTATGCTGGCAGGCTCCAGTAGCACCCAGAAGCAGCTTTGGCCTTTTTTGGTTTGGGAATTAGTGGGAGATATGTACCAACTGGTGAGCGGAGAGTGGGGAAAACAGCCAGACCTAGTTGCCCACTCCTTTGGTCATGGTGTTGGGCTGGCAGTTGGAAAGGCTGGGCATTGGACAACCCTCACATAGTTTCTAGGCCTGCTGTCTTCTCCATGGTAGCTGATTATATTTCTATATTGCAAACATATAAATGTGCATCTGTCACATTTTTCCTATTTGTATCTCCCATGAACAGAGAATTTTAAGAATTCTTCATTGATATAAAGATATGGGGAAATTGCCATTTGCTGTGCAGGTAATGAGGTCCAAAGTCTGCTGCTAAGAGACAGAGGTTCAGACTCTTCTTCTGTCTAATGCTCTACCTTCACCCATCATTGATGTTAGATAATAAAAATGTTATTTCATCCTGAGTTACTTCTGTGGATTTCAGGATCTATAGATCCTTCAAGCTTCAGCAGCACAGAAAAATAAAAACATTATTACTTTTCACTGAGGAATGAAAATGTAGTTATTAAGAGAATGGATGACTAAAGATTGGAAAAGGTAGAGATGGAAGACCAGATGATGTTTGATTCATTCCTCTGTACGGCTTTGGCATCAGCATACGAATGGGACAGGTAGACAGCGACTTGCACTCACCTAAGTTCATGGTTCTGAGCTATTTCAGCACTTTAGAGGGGTATTAGGAAATGCATTAGAAGGACTGTTATATCACTGCCTATATCTGTTGGTTTTATGGGTGTAAAACTATTGTTCTCCTGCAGACAAGCGTCTCCTTCGGAGGAGACAGGTCACACAAAGTGTGGGGACATCTTTCTGTAGTGAGCTGCACAGAAATGGAGGGGCTGGTGGAGTTTGCTGAAGAAAGGAGATGAGCAAGGCATCTGTGTTCAGTCTGTAAAAATGGGCATGACCTGTCCTCATTCACATTTCTGAGAACGTGAACAGTTTCAAAACTTTGGAAAGTGCTCTGCAATCTGAGTATGAAACACATGGGCAGACAGGTCAGTCGGTTGTCCTGGGCATCATCCCAAGAGCTTTTGGGACAGATGGGTTTTCAAGGACAGAAATTGAATCCTGAACTCTGTGGCTTGTAAACATCCCCGATGTGCTTAGATCTGCCTTCTTCTGACTTAACCATGTGCAGATCTCGGCCTACTGAAGCACTTGGGAGCCCAGTCCTGGGAGGACATGGTTACACAAACCCAGCAGTAGCCCAGCCAGTACAAAGCAGTCGGATGAGTCACAGGCTTTGTGGCACACAGAGGCTGCAGATGGAGATTCTTGTTCACGCCGAGAAATGCAGCCTTGTTCTGTACTTGCTGCCATCTGGAGACACAGAAACCAAATCCAACTGGCATGTGTTAAAACCCCTCCACCCTTTTGTATGGTTTGGTCTTGCAAATTGCATTTGTTTAGCAAAGGAAAAATGTATTAATTGTTCTTCAAGTGTGACTAATGGTAATTAGTTCTATTCTGCTGTCAGGAAAAGGGCCATCGTTGACTGTGTTTAAATCCTTCTTGAAGCTGCCCTGTTTTATACAAAGTTTCCAGACTTTTGCTGGCTTCAAAGCTAGCATTGCCTATCTGAAGCACTCTGTGGTTAGAAAGACCTGCAGAGGCAAACTTCAGAAGTCTCAAATCCAAGACTTCTAGAAGATGAAAAAACTGAGGAAGTCTGAACACAAAAGAGTCCCCTTCTAAACAGAAATATCTGTGTTTCTCATTCAGCCTCTCGAGGCGGATTACTGACTCCTTTAGCACTGTGGCCCTTCAGTGGTTGGAGACGTCTTCATTTCTAGGTTAGATTGCAGTAATATGGCCTTTACATCCAATCTGAAGCTGGTAGAGAGTACCACATTTTGTTTCTTAAGCATACAAACACATAAAATATTCATGTCTTAGAGGTTTCAGAGCCGAAGGTCTGAGCTGAACAAATTATGTTTGGATCCCCCTCACTGGGGGGACTACCCTCCTTTCAGTGCATGGAATTTGGAAAAGGCATTTTTTACACTGCTGGAAATGTACAAATAATAAATGTGTCTGCTGAGGGATAAGGAAATGTTGGGATGTCAAATCTATCTACAGTTCCACTTAACATTTGTTTTCTTAATGCTCCTGCTTCCATCTCTGTCTGTGTCTTATAATGCATTCAGCACCACAGTCGTGTGGTGTGTGGCCAAGACCACATAAATGTGGCTAAGAAATGCCACATAGAAATATAATGTTATCAATATTAATGGTCTTTGTGTATGTCAAAGAAACCTCTCCACAGAATGAAGATGGGACAAGGCATGGATGCAACTCCTTTTCCTCCTTACATGTGATGTAAAATAAAAATCATATTTAAAAGGAATGGTTTCAGAGAGTCTGAGAAGATGGGATCAGTGTAGTTGAGGAAAGAAAGCTATGGGGACATAGAATAACAGATGTGTTAGTGGGAAAGTTTCAGAGAAGTACAAGACTTCTCTCTACAGCATTTGAAATTGAGATCATCAAAGCACTGAAGAAAATTCACTAGGGCACAAACATCTGTGATAAGAACAGAGGTGCCTGGGAAGAAAGCTCTTTTCTCCAACAGCCTTCTTAAAGAAAGAAAGGGTGAGAAATAGTATTTTCTTCTTTTTCTAGGGATTCCTCTACCAAGAAGTCAACTGACTAGTGAATGTGGAAAGTGATCCCACCCTAAAGCCACATTCTACTTCACTGTATTTGTGCTACTATCTTTATAGCTGCTCCTGTTGCTTATAGAACTGGACTGAGAGCACAGGACTGGTAAATCAGAACTGACAGCCTAGGAAGCAAAGTAGTTGTGTTTCGGCATCAGTCAAGTGCTTTCTCAGGGAAGAATTTGCAAAGTAACATGTTCCACATCTCTTTTTGGCACAGTCATGTATGGAATAAGCAAACAAAAGGAGCAGCCTGTCTTCTGTCTGCTCTGCAGCAACTTACAATGATTTTCTCTTTAAAGAGAAAAAAGCTGCCAAGGTGGAAGGAAAGTAAAAACCTGAAACAAATTTTGGTCTGCTTTGTCAGTACCATGGAATTTGGGAATGCTTTGCAACTATGAGGACTCTGTGATGTATAAATAACCCTCTGCTATTCTTTCCATGAACTGGCTATGCTCAGAAACATGGGCAGGGTTGTGGTCCTTCTGGGGATGCCAAAGGCCTGTCTTTATTTTCTCCTTGACTTGCCTGGCCTTGCCTTTGTAGCACATGGACTCAGAGTATAAAGACAGCAGAGCTCCGAATGATGCACGTCAAGGGTGTGGCTTCTTTGCCACAGGCAACAAAAGCTCATTGCCAACTTTACTGGATTTTCCAGTGATCTTATGTAGAAACAGCAAATTAGGGACTGATGTGAGTCAAATCACATCATTGGATTTCTTCAGACTTGTGTTGTTCCTGCCATTTTAAACCATGTTCCCTACACTCTGAGGAATGTGCTAACTGCTCTCAGACCTACCTGTATTTTGTCAACCACACAGCTGAGGCCTTGAGCCTAGTTCAGGCCTGACTGTAACCAAATGCTCTTTGTTTCTTCTTCATGAGCATCACTCTGTAGACTCTGCCATTCACTCATTCTGTATTTTCTCTTGCCGTAAAGGGATTAAATTGTAGGTGAAGTGATTAGAAACAGAAGGGAACTTGGCTTTAATGATCTGTACTCTGTTCACAAAATAACTCAAAAACTATTCACTGATACCTTTTGATTTGCAGACGTTCCTGCAGGCTCTGAGTCAAATCAATGATCGAGAAGAGCTCAGAAAGGAGACATTTTCCCTGCTCAAAGCAGTGGTATTGGAAAAAGATGTGGCCCTCTGCAGTTGTCATGGCCTTTGATATTCAGCTACATGTTGTTTCCATATTGCATAGTGAACTGTGAGACCAGATGATCCCCATAAATAGTGCAGGCTTGTGATTTCCTCAATTACCATTCCAACAGAAACTTCCAAATGCATCAGGGAGCATTCATGAGCACATAGGGACACCTAAACTTTCAGAGTACTCATGGGCATGGATGGGAGGTGTCCTGATATGAGAGGCACTCTAGACATAAGCATCCAATCCTGCACAGGGCTATGACACTTGGAAATAAACCTAGAACAATTTGCTTTATGGAAGAGTCTAGTGCTGGGCAGTGAGAGTTCCTGATGACTAGTGTTGTTAAGGTGGTTAGATTTTTTCTCATCCAAGGCTGTTTTACATGTGAGATTTCGTTCTCAGCATGATAAATTGTGCACATTGACTATGAAGATTCCTTTATTACCTCTTTCTACAAAGTCCTTCCAACATCTTTCCAGAAAATTCCCATGAAGAATTTTCTATTGTGATATCATTGCTGTTCTAACAGAAACTTGTTAGATGTTTTTCCAGTGCATAAGAAAGGCCCTAAGAGGTCCCTTTCCCAAAGAGGACTCAATGAGTCTTTCCCCACCAAGACACTGACCACAGGAGTGAGAAGCACATATGACTTACTATCGTCTTTATTCTAAATAAAATAAAATAGAGTAAATTTCCTTTTCCCTGTCACAAATTTACACCTTTGCACTTCCTCCACCACTGGCTGTACATTAATTTCCAACAGGCAGACTTGTCTGGTCTCCAAAAATTCTCCTTCCCAATGAAAGACTGCACATTTTCTAAGCAGTCTTTACCAGGTTAGCTGAAGGCATCCTTCAAAGACTGAGCCTTCTGAAAGGACCTAACAGGGTGTAGTGAATGGTGATATTTTTAGAGAAACAGCAGAGCAGGATGTTAGGGCAGACAGCACTGGCAGAGCTGAGCAGATGGCAAGGTGAGCTGGAACAGATCAGTTATTCACTCAAACCCCAGCTGAAAGCTGATTATATGGAGAGTTGTGTGTAAAGTATTTATAGTCCAGCCTCAAAACTCAAAATCTTTTCCAAGTGGGATAGTTTACATAGTCAAATGAATTGCCATTAATTACCTGAATTTTAGTTCTAAGATGCTTTGATTAGGTTTGAGGGGGTTAGTGCTTTTTGTTTTTCTTTTTGTTTTTGGTTTTTTTTTTTTCAATCTGATAATTATTCTTAAACAATATCATGCTGTGAAATGTTCTTGCTGAAAGATAAAAGATATGAGAATTCCCACCTAACTGAGAACAGATTTATGCCTAAATTCATCCCCCAGTCTTGCCTCCCACAGGCAGTTCCCAACAGAAGAAATGGTTGGGTTTCCTTCTTTCTGTTGCCACATGTACATAGGTTCTTGTAGTTATGCCTTTAATTTGAGGTCTGACATGAGAACATGTGGTACCACAAAATCCACCAAACACAGCAACCCAAGGAGTGGCTGCAGAAATCACAGAGGGCCTGGAAAGCTCAGTGATAGCAACTGTGAGAACCTGTACCACATCTCACTGAAGGGTAGGGGGATCTTCTCAGAACAAGACACAAATTCATGGACCCACTTTCCGACATTTCTGTGTAAATGCATGTAGTGCCCAAAATAGCCACTATGTTCAAAATTGCCTTTTGTAGTCTGGTGTTACAGCTACATTTAAAAGCAGCCTGGGAACATCATAAATGACTGACATGTCAGATCTCTCTGTCATACCCTCTCTGAAGGGTTTCCACTTTGATACTTTTCAGTCATGTCTTGTCTGATGTCTGTATGTATTCACACACTGAAGCATAACTCTGTGTGCACATAAATATTTCTTTAGGAGGGATATGTTTCTTCTATATTTTGTTTATTTCTAACACTATGATTCCCAGGATCCTGGTCCATACATTCCCATGTTTGATTCTTGTATATAGAGGAACACATTGGAATAATTCCCATAATTTCCCACTGCCTAGAGCCTAATTTATAATGGTTTAAAATGAGGGGACAGTGCCTTTTTCTTAGTGTGGGTTTTGTTGAACTTTCAGGAAGAACTTTGCTTCCATGTGACCTGAGACAGAGCAAATGTTGATACCAATAAAATCTTAGCAGAGCATGCCAAGAAAATCAGCATTCAGTTTACCTAGGATATCCCAAAGGAAACATACAGTTAATACTGAAGTTTAAAATATCTTCGCCTTGGAATCTTAAAACTCCATCAGCACTTGGAAGAGGGGGAAGAAAGAGTAACAAAAAATCCTGTAGCAACAAGAAGGTTAAATACACACATATGCAAAATGTAGCACAACTCAATGGATCACTTTTAGCAGCTACAGTTTTGTCTGACATGGGTTTTGCTCTTGATCTCCTCATATTTGTAGCATTTCACAAAAAAATTAATAAAACCTTCCCCTTTCTGAGAGTACCTTATAATGAAAACAAGAATATTTTGAAAGGAAAGAATAGGAAATGTTGACTGGGATGTCCTGCTGCTTTCTAAGTAGTCCAGCTCCCAAGATTTATGTCAAAAGCAACAGAAGGTTGGAAATGAAAGAATGCCCTTGAAGTTACGCTCTGTAACTCAGCCAAGTGAGATGGATTTTCATTTACCTTGTTGAAAAACCAACATGAAAAAAAAAGGCTGGAGATAAAAATCTTGCAGCATTACTCGAGATTTATAAATGATGTGACAAAATAACACGTGTTCCACTCATGAGAAAAAGTGCTCCATTCAGTGATATAATGGCTCCTGGGCTCCAGATAGGTGGTTCTTAGTTTTAAATCTGTGCAGCATTGGCTTGAGCTGCTGAAGTTTTGCCCTTTTGGTCTGAAGCAATCATCATACATGGGCTCTCAGCAGAGGTAGGGAACTGGCACAGAGGCAATTGAGTTCTTCCTTTGCTGCCCCTGGTGCTCACAGGTCTTATGGCATCATTCACCTGCTCTGTGTTTGAAGTCAGCATCGTCCCACAGATTCCGCTGTTCTGCCAGGGTCAGTGTTCTGAATGCCAGAGCAGATATTGGTAGGGTTGGTGCTGTGGGATTAAACAGCCAACAAGAGACAGTAACAGAAGTTAAATAAGTAAAGGGAACAAGGCAGCTGTGTGAAGAGAGAGTTACTGCTTCAGCAAAGTCTCGTTTCTGAACAAGTGTAGGCATGGCCCCCCTGCGCATTGCAGGTTTTGACTCACTGCAGCTCTGAATCAGAGTATGAAGGGTTCCCATTGGCTTCTGTTGATTTTGGACTTGCACCACTGGCCTTAGTGCTTTTTCTTAACAACAGCAGGGTCCAAAAGTTGTTGTGCTGAAGTATTAATGATTTCTCTTAATCCAACTGGTTCAGTAAACACACAAAACCTGGAAGCAGCTTTCTTGCCTTGGGAAGCCAGGCCTCCCAGCCTTGATCAGGCACAGAAGGAAGCCCAGATGCAACATGAGATAGGTTGTGTTAATACCTGCAATAAGAAGCACATGAATGGATCAATAGTTCGAGATTGATTATTACGTGAAGGCTGTGCCACGAATAGCACGGGCACTTTCAGTAGCCTGAAGTGTGCAGTGTGTAATTCAGCCTGCTCATCTTCAGGCTCCTGATTAATTTTGCTCTTTCTTAGCTATTTCTCATCCTATCCGTGTATGGTAACAATACCTAGACAGCAGCACTAGAAAGGGCTGCCATGATTGTACTGACTTTTGCAGAGCACAGGTGAGGGAATGGCACATGGTTTACACATTGATCTTCAGTTTGAGCTGTTCCATGTATGAGAGAGCACTTTGTTCTCCAAGAAGCAGCTACTGTACTGACTTAATACATGTATAATTCCCTGTTGCATATTATATACATATTAATGAAGGATAATAGTGCATCTAATTTAGACACCCAGAACTTAGCTTTTTGAAAATCTCATCTTCCATTTACACTGTAATTTAAACCTTGAGAGTAAACACTCAAGTGTCTTCTGCCAGTGTAGGGTGACAGATCCCTCTGTGTGCCTGCAGAGATCCAACTCCCTCCTTGCAGGTTCTCTTACAGGAGAAGACCAACCTTCTATAAAGACATATATCCATTCAGGATACAGTTTTTAAAGTCTTCTTTACACAAAGATTACCAAATGGGCCTGTCTCTTGTTAAAAAACAAAGCAGTGGTAACAATTTTGTGGCCGGAACATTTGTCCCAGGGGATGGATACAGGTTCTAGGGTTACCTTCAGGAAATCTGAACTACCACTCCAGGAAAGTTCTTTCACCAATATACATCATCATATTAAAATGAGTTTTCTCTGCTTAAGACTAGTATTAAAGGCTCGTGAGTCTCCAAGGCTTTAGGTAGCCTTGTTTAAGTACCTGCTGCCAGATCAAAGCAGAGTTCTAGATGTGAGATAAGTTTATCTCCATAGACAAGATACTTCTAAGTTGTGTTGTCATCTAATTCCAGAGCCTGAAAAACTTCCAAGACAGTGAAGATAGTAATTAAGGACTAGAAACTAATGGATTCACGAGTTCTGAAGAGTGAGTAAATTATATGGTGAATTTTACTGTGTACATTTTACATAGCCAAATACCAATTTTAGAAGATTTGAGGCTAAACAGTTCTTAGACTCACATCTTTCTTCCCAGATACCTGTTTATTATTTTGTTGTCTTCAGTGTCACAGGATCTAAATATCTGTTACTTTGGAGAGATTCAATCCATGAAGCTTCCTACATGTAGTGTGATTTCAGTGCTTCATAAAAATAAATGAGAGCCAGCTAAACTCTGCCCTGAATGCACACCCAGCATCTAAAAGGCAGAGAATAGATATGAATTCCAGTTTACTTCCTCATTTCTCCTTCTGTAATGGGCCAAGCCAAAAGCCTTCAGTCCAAACAGCCCTGAACTGTGAGGAAGTTCAGATCCAAACTCTTACAAGCCAGGCCATTTCTAATTATTTTTATTGCCTCATTAAATTTATTATGTTGAACCACTTCTAGTGACCTCATTAACTCTCAGCAAAGAGTTTGTCACGTACAATCCTTAACAGATGTCTGATTTAAGGCGTTGCAAAGTCCGTCATGTGGCCCCTCCCCCAGCATGTACAGACCCTTAGCTCTGCAGTCCTATCCTCGACTCTCTTTCAAGGTTTTCATTTTGATGATGCTGTATTAATGGGAAATTTGCTGCAATCCTGCATAGGCCAGTTTTTATGCCTTCATCCTCTAGATATGTCCCACATATTTCTTCTCATCTGCCTCATTTCCTTCTGCACGTATCCAGATGGGTTGTATACTGGAACTGCACTCTCTCCTGTGGAGAATATCTTCTGGCTTCTTAACTCAACCAGGGTTTGCAATGCCCCATTGGGACTAGGCTGTAAAACCCCTCTATCATACATGCAGCTGGGCCCAGAGAACACATTTCACTTTGTTCTTTCTTTATCCATGATTTAAATGGCTTGGATAGCACGACAATTAAATTCTAGGGTTGTGGACCACAGCCTTCAAGGGCTGTCAAAAGGATTTTGAGGCACACTGCAGCTGAGAGCAGGATGTGGGACTGACAGGAACAAGAAGGAAGGAAGGAAGCTCCCATGTGAACCTGAGGCTCAGCCAGGTCTCCTACCACTGGCTTGCTGGGTAGGCAACAAGCAGTGCCAGACGTCTGGGGATGAGCACAAGTCAAGAGCTGTTTTTGGAATAGCATGTGGATTCTGCAGTCATCTCCTGTTCTCAGAGCAGGAGGTGCAGACATTGCCCCAGCAGGCTGCTTCCCATGGACTGACACAAGAACAATCATCGAGGAGGCCAATGGTCCCTCCCTCTGTTCAAAGCCAGCCTACTCAATGTCCAGGATAATGGTAAAGAGAGCATATTTATACAGGAAACCCCTCAGGTTCTGGTATGATACACTTCAGGTGACTTCCTGTATTGAGCATTTAACATTTCTTGATAGATTTGGGCTTTTTTTTCCCCAAACCCACTTTTTGAGCTCTTGCAAACATTTACTTTCCACAAGCTCCCACGACAAGCATTTCCACAGCTGAACGAAGAACCACCTTTTTTCTTTTTTTTAAAACTGTCTTCATCTTTCCAGTTTGTTTTATTCTTTCCTGTTCTTGAGTTGAAAGACTGTGAATAATTATATTGTTTTCATCTTCTGCAGACTAGTCATGATTTTGCAGACAACTATTTCTCTCCTTCTCAGTCATATCTTTTCATGTTGCTCCTGTATCAATTTCACATCTTATTTCTAGTAGGTTAAGAAGTGTAAGAGGATCAGGAAGAGTTTTCTGTAGTAATAGAAGGAGGGAGAAACAGGAGATGGGGAGGAACCTGGGCAGCAGTGATTAGATTGCATGTTTTGTTGAGAAGCTGCTGCAGTGCTTTCCTGAAAGAATATCTAGTTTTCTAACTTATATTTGCTAAGTTTCAGAAGCTGTAAGCATATAAAAAGGGAAGGACAGGAATTTATACAAACCTCCAATTTCCACATAAAAGTTAAGCCCGTTTCTTCTCCTGCCTTTCATAAAAGTTGGTCTGTAAAGTGGTGCTAACTTGAATGATTGCAGCGATTAGAAGGTGAGGTGGGTCCAGTTCTTAGTTCAACTCACTTCTTGGTTTTATAGAGGTGCAGCTCTCCTAGATTTATGTCTGATTTACACCAGGACAGATGGGAGGAAAGTCAGGCCTATTGTTTTTTCACTCTGCTTTTGACAGTGCTGAGAATCTTCACACTATAAAAGTGTCCACGCTGTGCCGTTTTCCATCTGTATTGCATATATTGTATCTGTCATGCTGTTTGGGAAGAGCTGATATTTTTGGCAATCTTTCCTTCTTGTACAATTCCACATATAGCATCACAGCATAAAAAATAGCAGTGGATGGGAAAAATATATCTGACTCATGGGAAATTCACATATTTGTTTTATCCCTTGTCAGGACAGAAGAGGAGAATACCAATGTTTCCCCCAGCAGAATAAAAGGTGTTATCAGATTTAAATTATTTCTCATCCAAATGTAAGGAGAAGCCTGAAACACTGGAACATTTCAGTCATAGGAGGCTCAGATTAATTTCTTATAGCTGTTGTTGCTTAAAATGTCTTCTAAAATGAGAGAAAGAAAGGAATGAGCCAGTCTGGAGTGGAAGTCCTTCCATTCTGAACATTACAGCTCAGTTACAGCAGATCACTGCATGTTTAGAGATAACTTAACTTGCTCTCCTGGCTAGATAAGGAGCCCAGACATCCCACTTGACTTACTGCTTACCCTCCACATTTTTGGGGGGAGATAGTGTTCATCTAAGGAGAATATGAGGTTGTGGCAAACTCAGAGCTGCATCTTCCATGGGAAACATGTTGGCTGATGCAGAGTGCAACACTGATGAGAAATATTTTATCTTCATTTTTTGTTGCAAAGAAAAAATCATCTGAAAATCGACCATTTCATAGGGAAGACTTTAGAATGAGATGACACCCTGACTTCTCGTGGGAAAATTTTTCACTCAAAAGTTAAGAAACAGCTCTGAGAAGTCAAAAAAAAACAGAGTAGAAAATTGTCTGCTAATGAAGCATACAAGTGGCAACTGATAGATTGAAAGCCATAATATTCTTGGCTTCCACAGCTGAAATTTATGAGGGCCTTTTCTTTCACATTGGCACTGACTTTACCAGTGCAAAATTTAGGCATCCAATCTAAGCAGTGTTTGATCTCCTTCCATGCTCAATACAGAGACACAGGCACCTCTGGAGAGAGACTCATCTCATTGGTTCTATAACTGTTAAAATCTGAGGAATTTGCATGGCTCTGAGTAAGGAAGATGCATGTGATGAGGGAGTTTGTACCATTTTAACTGCACTAAAATACTTGAGTCATTCCCACCATCAGTTTATAAGGATGCTATGAATGGATAAGCTACCTAGCACAAGATATGTTTCTTACCCTCAGAAGAGGCAGGCAACACAAATCCCCAAAGATTTTCCCCAAAATTAAGGGGTATAGGGAGAGGTAGAATGAGGGACACCTAAAAGACTTCTGGATTAGATCCATTAACTGCAGCTGATAGAAATGTCCTTAAATGTAATTAACCAATACTGCTGTGTTAAAAATCAGACTCTAGCTCCAGACATGGTGCAATCTTTAATATCCTTAGATCAAATTTTGGTGGATTTTGATTGATTTTTATTTTCATAGCAGCACGGATGTCAGCCTCCTGATAGCAGCAGTCTAGAGGTTGGAACAATGCTTTTTGGTGTCTGTAAAGATCCACTGATCCTACAAACCATCCTCTGTGTCTAAAGCATCCTAGCATGGGGTGAAGGGAGGGATGCTGCAAATCTGGCAACTCATTTGGAGGATGATGATGGCAAGAACAGCAGTGAGAAGGGAATCTGGGAAAAAAAGCAAGACGGAAGCCTGGCATTTGCCCTAAAAGAGTGTGCCTGCTTTGTGGTGTCAGAAGTAGAAACATGTAAAAAACACGTCCCTGCATTACTGCTGCTCCTTGGATGGGGTTAGTGTGTGCCACACCCTGTGGCCTCATTTTTTTAGCAGGCTGAGGGACATGTGGGAGCTGGTGTCCTTGCAAGGTGATTTTTCAGCAAACACTGATTGCTGCCCTATGACTTAGGTTGATCTTTCACCCTCAGTGACCCATAAACACATGCCCCAGGATCTTCCCCCAGGGTATTTCAAATGACTTTACTGACTGACTTAAGTAAAAAAGCAAAGAGGCCTTATACCTTCAAAGCCTGTGAGGATATTTTTCACCCAAAGCAGAACGTTCAGGCACTGTTTATCCTGTCCTGCCCAAGGCTTGCTCTTTCTTTTTGCACTCAATTTCTTTCCTGCTACACATTGTCCACGAGCTAAAGTTTTCTTTGGAACAGCAAATGGGAAAGGACCACCTGGGTTGGGAATTCCTGTCTTCTGGAATTGCAATCTTCTGTGCCAGTTTCATAATGTTTTTATCAGAAAACAAGGATGTAGTGCTGACTGGGAATGTGTAGACATGCCCTTCCCTTTTGCTACCAGCTGTGGACCAACACAGAGAATAACCTTCTTCCAAAATAAGATGTACTGTACTGTAATGACCAAGGTCTCTGCTTATTCCTACCAGTATCAAAAGGCATCAATAAATACATTAACAATACAGGCATATAATCCCAGAAATGTTAGGAGGGAAGTTCTACCAAGGGAAACAGTCTGGTATTCAACTACAGCCCTCTGTAATCCCAGGGAAAGAAGGCAAACATGAGGGAGGAGCAGGATTAGGTCTATGGCACTGTGCCATCCTGTGGGCCACACCTGCTGGGCATATGGAAAAGGGAGCAGAATACCCACGTGAGCTGCCACGGCCATGTCTGTGTCCTGCCAGAGCCAAGGAGTGAGGCCACAGGACAGGCATGTCAAACACATTGTCAGAAGGCGCTGAAGTGACTGGGTTTATTTTAATCTGGAAATGTGGCCCTCGCTGCCTTTTATGATGTGCCAGTCTAAGCTGCCTCTGGCAGCTGTGAGAATATTGGTTTTGGCAGACAGCTGCAAGGAGCAGCAGACTGGAAGGAGTCAGCAACAAATGTGATAAAAGGGGAAAGTTGCTGATGCCAAGAGGAAAAGCACAAGGTCCTGCTGATTACAAGAAACCCTTCAGGAGCTGTGAGGAAGAGGAGGTCTCCTCTGACACTGGGATGGGTGAACACAAAATGACCAGCCCTCTCCCCTCGACTTCCCCTTGAATTCCCCCACTCCACATGTCCCTGGCTGGAGGGGAAGGATGCTCCAAAGGAGAAGGGCAGAACTCATGAGTAATAACAGGGAAATTTTTCTCTCCATCTGGCATTTGGCTGAATTGATCATCTTTGATAAGAAGCTCTGGGTACTGGCCACCAGTAAAACACAGGCATCTGTAGGAGCTGAAGATGTCCAAACTAAGGGCTAAAACCATGCATGTAACCTAGTCAGTGCTATATTTACAGATCCAGTATTTCTCAGAACTAGTTTATTGCAAAGAAAAGAACCCTCCACCCCTATAAGTTTCAGGGTTGGGCTTTTTTGTTTTGTTTGCTAGCTGGATAACAAGCTCTTTGAGACCATGATTTTTAATATATTCTGTGCTCACAAAGAGGGTGGGATCTTCAAAAGGTCCCAAACCCTTGTGAATGTTAAACAGTGATGATAACAATATGAATGCCAGCAGAATTCCCACAGTTCCTTCTCTAACCAGCTGGCTGTGTTGAGAAGGCTCCTCAGAGTTGATCTCTGAGAGTGGATCCCTGAAAGCAGGAACAGTTTAGGTGCCAGCTTGAGGATCCATCCTGCTTTTCATCACTGCTGTTGTCACTTACATCCAGAAATGAATGGAGCTGTTTCTTTCAGTCAACCTGCAGTTCAGATCACTTCAAGACAGGAGGTTTTGATGCAGCACAAGGCTGCCAACTGAAAAGGGTAACTTCCAGGCAGAATTGCTAATGTTGCAATGAGAGGGAACACAACATCCAAGAGGCAAGACAAGATTCTTCAGAAAACAGAATTAAAGGTCTGGGTTGGCTTGTTTTTTTCACTTTTTTTCCCAAGGCCTGTGATGCTCTTTTTTTTCAATGGAATTTACTTTTAGCATAAACGTGGAAAACTTCTATTTAAAAGAGTAATACCCAGAAAAGTAAGATGCTTGTCCAAAGGACTTGGCACCCTGTGCCTGCCTGGTTTGTGCTGGAGTGCCCAACATCTGGATGAAGATACAGCAATGGGTCACAGCTGCCCATAATCTCACCAGAGACTGCTCTGAGCACATCAGTGTTCTGGAGTTTTTGGAATGACAGTAATTGGTGGAACAAGTGACCAAGTCAGTATTTTAGCATTATTCAAAAATATACACAGGGCAGAATCTCCTTTGCTGTCAGCATGGCCCCACAGAGGGGCAAGGAAATACAAAGATTGTCACAGTGACCCTGCTGTGCAGGACCTCCTGCACAACTTGGCTTAAACCAAGGTTCTCCTGGAGCCCACTCACTTGGGTGTCACTAACCAGGTCTGTTGGGTTAATGTACCCAAAACTCCAAGTGTTCCCTTTCAATGTCCAGTGGTTAAATTTTACTTTCTCTTAAATTTTCTGTGTTTTATTAGTGCTGGAGGAATAATCTTAAATACTGTTCTAATTTCAGTGGAAGGAAAAGTAGAAAAAAATAAGGTGTAGGAGCTCTTTGTCAAGATACTTATAGCTTAATTTTGCAAACTAAAGACCTTTAGAGGAGACAGATAAGTCTCTGAAGCATTTATACCTTATCTGAAACAAAGGCACACTCTGAAACTATCTGAGAAATGCCTGATATTAGCTTTCAGAGAGGAATTTACAGCCTGGAACAGTTTACAGAGACAACTTTCCAAGAAATAAATGTGGGAATAAATATTTACCTCCTTTCTCCGAATCTCCATACTAAGACTTGTGCTGAAATAATTATCTTCT
Source organism: Lanius collurio (assembly GCA_020086605.1). Taxonomy (NCBI): domain Eukaryota; kingdom Metazoa; phylum Chordata; class Aves; order Passeriformes; family Laniidae; genus Lanius; species Lanius collurio. Next base: position 18,654,831 of record JACBWW010000016.1, read on the forward strand.
CTTTTAAGATTTATTTATTCATAGATCTGTGGGGCATGAAGAAAAGAGCCCAGACTTGTATGACAGACACCTTGTGTTCTTGTGTGCAGAGGAGCACCATAAATGTTGGTCACCCCTAGTGTGTTCTGCCACTTCATGGTGATTCCAGGGAGTATTTTTAGGAATTGAATAGATGTGGTAAAGTTTGTTGCCTATGATACCAGATCAGAGTGGTTTGCTGGAATGGTTGCTAGTGACACAGATGGAAATAACATGCATACCACAATTTAAAGACCTGCTCAGTGGTTTTCATATACTTAGGCATACTTGCCAGGCATTCTTTTTTCCCAGCAATTTCAGATTTTCAAACAGTTGATTTTAATAAAATAAAAATCACTATTTTGATCTGAAAACTATGTCTCCCAATATTTTCAAAGGCAACCAACTTCCTGAGAAGTTTTGCTTATATACCTCATTTGAACATTTTTTCATTAGACCTTTGAAAAAAAAAAGCAAATAAAAATAAAACCAAAAAAAAAGCAAAGGAAAACAAAGCAAAGAAAAGCAAAGCAAAGCAAAGCAAAGAAGCCTTTCATGCCAATGATCAGCTTGAGCTGACTGGTATTTAGTCTCTCCATATTTTAACATAGAGCCTGATATCTATGGCTGAGGTGATGTTATTTCCAGTAACTTCTGGTGTGGTTCATGGCACTCTGCTCTTATTCACTGGGAGTGTAACAGCAGTGCTCCATCACCAAAGTCTGAATTGTGCCAGCTGGTGCTTGTGCACCTCTAGAAAAATTATTCCAGTTACAAAGATAAAAACCAAGAAGGTGGCAGAAAGAGGACAGTGTGATGGTGGCTACAAAATAGACAAAATAGTGGAAAATGATAAAGATGATGAGAAAGACTGAAAATAGAGCTTCTGTGGAAAAGATTGACAGAAGTTGGATTGTTTAGTCTAGGAAAAAGACAACTATGAGACAGTCATGATAACAGTCTTCAAATATGTTAAAGACTGCTGCAAAGAGGGAGGTAATGAACTCTTCTCCATATCCACTGGGGATAAGGCAAGAAGTAATGGGCTTAAATTGCAGTAGTGGTGGTTTGGGGTTAGACAGGAGGAAAACCTTTTTAAGGGAATGAAAAAACACCACAGGGATGGATTGCCTGGGTTTGGAGCCTCTGCCTCTATAAGTCTTTAAAAGAAAGATGGAGCAATATTTGACTGGTAACATCTCTTGAGGTCTCTAACTCTACAGCTGGGGATTTTCCTGGTGGAGAATGTAAGCACAGAACATTGAAGTGACTTTCTGACAGCACAATGGGCAACCTAGAGCATGAGTAGGAATGACACTTATTAGCTTACTGAACAAAAAAAAAAAAAAAAAACAGTTTTAGGAGATAATATTAAAAATAAATAATTTCCCAACTGTGGGATATCAAATAAAAGAGAAATTGAAATTGAGATGTTTAGATTTTTAAGATTTAGGTAGTTTGCTTATATGTGCTTTTAATAAAAAGTGACCAAAACACCAGAATTTCCAGTCTGCAAAGAATTCCAATATGTCTTTATTCAGAATTGGCTTCAGCATAATATGTTCCATTCAATGCTGAAACATAATGTTAAGTATGGAAGGATGCACACATTAATGCACTGCAGTGACTGATGTATATTCATGTTCAAACAGCAAATCAGAACACCATCACTGACACATACATTTTAGCATTTAAAGAACAAAAGGAAAGAAATAAAAATGATTAATTGCTATTCATCTCATGCCAAAAATGTAGTTGTTGCAATCAGAATGTTTTGCTGAACCAAGCTGGATCAAAATTTGCCTATTTCAAACATGTTTTTTGAGCAGCTCTGTCAATATATTTTTCATTATTACAAATTCTCTCTCTGCTCAAACAAACTCAGAATGGCCAGAAAAAAACCCCACAAGGCTTCTCTAACTGGAAGCTGCATTACCTGATATAACCCCAAAAGGCCTGCTCCTTTCACATTTCCAATCAGTGAAATTACTGGGTTTTCATCTGTTTATTTTTGTATCACCATGTTCAATGCAATTAAATTGGCTGCCCCACTGAAAAGGCATAGGATTGTGCTGGTATCCACTTAACATTCTCATTTTAAAACACGTGCAGGGAGCACAATAACCTGAGCAGAAATGTCTGTGTGTGGATGGCTCTCTCGTGTCTGTCTGGGTGGGCGTCGTGCTGCTCATCCTGTGGTGTCTCGTCCTTCCCTGGCAGTCACAGAAAAGCCAATGCACTGTAGGAGTGGCATTTTATCTTGATATCTTTGGTCTGTCCACATCTTCCAACTGGATGAGACAGTTGGTCATTAAAAGCCTGATTTAAGTGAGGTGCTTTGAGTAAAAAAGACCCAGACCTTCCCAGTGTGCACAGTGGAGAGGGTAAGAGTGGGAGACCCTGAGGACCAGAACTACAGCTGTCCTGCTTGGATTGAGCCCCAAAAACTCCTTCACTGCCTTTGCTTGTGCAGTAGCTATTTTGCAAAATAATTGCATTGCTCATCCAGCACCTTCCCCAGCCGTTAAATTCCACTTCAGAATGGCTCTGCTGAAGAATGTACCACACATGTGGCACAAAATGTACAACACATACGAGTCTGATGGTGCTGCTATCGCTTCGAGGGTCTGACTGGCATACTGTCAAACATTTTACAATCTAACAAGTTGCCAAATATCTTCTAATTAAACAAACCGTTCCTTGCATAATGCCAAACAATTAAGCAGGTTTATAGCTTTTAATCTAACACTGCATCTGGTTTAAAGGTTTGTTTTAAATATCAAAGTCTTCTGATCATCCAGTGACAGCTGACAGCTGATGATGGGGCATTACATCCTCCCATCTGGAAGTGTCTGGAGAATTCATGTTTCTTCTATTTTTTTCCTCCCAAGTTGTACATAAAACCTTTTATTGACATGGCTACTTTTGGGGAAGCACTTTTGCTACCCAAGGTAGATTAAGGTTCGTCATTATTTTCTTGAGCATTTTTCTCCAGGATTTGGTGAGTCATTCTTTTGAACAAGACCCTGCACCCACGGCCCATTTAAGGACCAGATCAGAAAGTCTGGTAGCAACCAGGCAAGGTTTAAAAGAACCATCAGTGTCCAAGGTGATCCGTCTGAATGTTCAAGGAGATCCATCTGAATGTCCAAGGTGGTCCATCACATTCCCAGACTCTAGCACATCACCATTTGCAACAATTGGGCCAGACCTCATCAGAGAGGAAGAGAGGAATTGCTGAAGCTCTCTGGAGAGCTGATGTGAGGAAGGAGAATGCATCAAAAGTGATCTCAGGTGAAAGCTGTGTATTATGGCTTGCACCTGATCTATAAACAGAAATGTTCAACCAGAGCTCAGACGCACAGTGGCCATTAAAATCTGAAGTCTATTGAGACTAAAACCCTGATTTATAGCAAATTTCACAGTGGAGGAACTGAAACAAGTTGCTTTTCGCTTCTATGGCAACCACAGGGTCGGGTTCCAGCAGCACGTCCATTCAGTGAAACTTTGCTGTACTGCATAGCTCCAGCAAGGTCTTCACGACATATTTACTTTACATAGTTATTTTCTGTTGTAACTTGCCTTTTCAGGAAGGTAACCACTCAGGTAGAGGCTGAATTCCCTGCAGAAGGCAGACCAGCACACCAGGCCATAAAGAAAGCAGTGGCTGGTACAACAGCAGGGCATGTAGCTGGAAGAGACAACGGCTGTACAACCAGCCTGGCCCAGCTCTATTTATGCAGGTGTAAAAGGGCTCTTGCCATTGGAAATAGTGTGGAGTCATTGTGTTACACATTCTTTCCTCTGTCGGCATCCTGTTTAAACAGGCTGAGTGCAAGGGGTGTCTGCTATTCATTTGCGGATGCCTTGTGATGATATGAAACATAATTGTATAATTTATGCCGAATAAACCAAGAAATGGCTGCTGTTCAAGGGAACTAGCAAGCCCCCAAAGCATTTGAAATATTAGAGCAGGCAGAAAAGATAACAAAGCCTGATCTATTTGCTGCTCCCTATGTTAGGGCTGCTTTTGTGCAGGGGGAGAGGAAATGGTTAGCAGAAGAATGTGATTCAGATGTGCTTGGAGACTGCTGGAAGTGAGAGAAGCACAATGGCACTGCAAGCCTATTGAGTAACTCCACCAAAGCCAATGTACTTGCCTGGGAATGGATATTGGCCCCTGGACTCTCCTCTCTGTGCAGTGCAGCTTTTCAGATGTTTGTCAAAATGAATGTGCAATTGTTTGTTTGTTTAGAGCCAACAATGTCAGGCTCCATGTTATGGCCCTGTTGTGTTTGGCTTGTTCGTGACTTCTCTGCCTGAAATAATTTTATTTTTATATAACTGGAGTGGGGTGGGGGACTCTGGGGACTTTGTTTTATCTTGTAATGCATGATTCAAGCATTGAATGTTAAATTTGGGGCTTTGCTCAGAGGCAGGTCAAAAGAGAATATTTTGGAATAAATTGCTGATGTAGACCCTTGCTTTCTATGTAATGGCAGGACATTTTCATGCTATGAAGCTATGAAAAAATCCTCTAGAATTACTATAATCTTACCCTCCAAAGAGATTTTCTGGCTTAAAACTATTACCTCCTGATTTTGATGTCCTGAGCAGGAATGCTACTGCTACATCAAGGTAATAAACTCCCAGGCTTTTCATGTCAGTGTTTTGATTTGGTTTACAAGGAGTTTTAGGCTGTAAGAAAATAGTGATAAATTAAAATGTGATGAGCAAAGTGTTTCAAACTGCAGTTGTCTTGCTCTGGCCCAGTTCTTGTGAGACAAATTTTGTTTTCTCATTGTTCAGCAGCTTCCTTTAGAAAGTCTGTCTCATGCAAGTGTTTTCCTGTCAACTGATTTCAACATAATCAGTGTTCAATTCTTGTAACAAAATAATGTTTGTTCGAGGTTTAACCCTGAGCAGAGCAGGACATTAGATATTTGAGAAAGGTGCACCCAGCATCCCCATTAGACACAAGCAAAAAACAAATGTGAGAAAGTGTCCCCAAAATTCCAGTTTTCTCAGCCATTTCACTACAGCCCCAGTCTGATCCTATCTTCTGCTTGAAGTGGGATTTGCTCAGTGTGCATGTAGGAGATTCTGAGGATATTCACTGTGTCAAGGCAAACCTCTAGCTTGGTGTCCTGAAATTTGTGAGGGGTTTTTTTTTCAGGTGAAGATAAATGGCTGCTTTTTAAAGAGCTCCTTTGGAGGAATCAGCTCCTTTCCAGGAAATCTAAACCTCATGCCCTTGGCCCAGGCAGTCTCCCTTTTCCTGAATGTGCAGCTGTGTAGGTGTGCACTGTAGGGTTTGTTCTGATTTATGAACAAAAAAATAACTTTTTTTTTTTTTTTAAGTATTTACATCCTCTAAGACTTTAAGGTTTTCTTTTTTCCCCCTCTCTTTGACCCTAGTGGAGGCTGAAATCCAAATGTCAAAATAATGGTATTTACTGCAGGGACAGAGATGACCTTTTCCCATCAGCTATATTAATGAACCTCATCAGAATGTGGTGTTACTTGGCAAAATAAACCCCCATGTCCTTGCTCTGAGAAATATATACATGTTGAGGCATAATTGAAAGCTGACATTTTCAGAAGACCATAGAAAGGCCATTTGGGCTGTTTTGCAATCATGAGAAATATTGACCCTAAAAATGCTCAAGTTTTAATTATGAAAATATGGTTACCCTAAATAATAATTTTCTTTTGTCTGCTGTCTCAGAAGGACTTCAAAAGAGCCATTGATAAACCTCTCAACATCTCAGAGGTGGAAAAATATCTTGCTGGGGTGAAGTCTGTTGCATTAGCAGCATTCCCAAACATGCCTGCAGTCACACAGCATATTGAGGATGCAGTCACAGACCAGCGTGGCCAGTATGGATCTGTCCATCCTGACTGGTGGCATTCTGATCTGATCATTGTTTCTGTCTCTAAACTGGACAGTGCAGCTAAACCTAGGCTGAGGGACTGATCTTTCACTGTTTGGTCAAATCCTCAAACCCTTTCTGTGGGCTACACAGTTGTGCTAACAAGTAAGCAAGAGCATTTAACTTCTAGCAATTGTTTCATATATTTAAAACTTCCTGTTTAAAAGCCAGTGCAGTGCAGTAGCTTGTAGGATCAGGTTCCTTGCAGATCAAATTGCCCTGACATCTGCAAAGTGATTTGCCTTTCAGTGTCTGTTTCAAATTCAATAAAATTTACAGTAGCCATATCTGACCACAAAGTGCTCCTATCAACTGCTGTTCACTCCTGAAGTAAAAACCATTTTTTCCATGTTTTTATTTTCACAGAAAAGCATTCAGCACGTGACACAATATTATGGAATGGTATTATAGGATGCCAGAAAACAAAAGTAATAGAAAGGGAGAAAAATCATGGTATGTATTTTCTGTTACCAATTTCTTTCATTCTGCAGGTGAGATAAGGATTGGAAAGAGGGCTTCCTTATAGCAGTTCTGTAGATATTCTGGAGTGGGGGGTTGCTGGGTTCAGCACTACCCTGTGCTTGAAAAACTGAAACATGAGTCCTGCAAGGTGTCTGCCTGTTCAATGGATTGAACAGCAGCAGAGAAATTCCC
>JACBWW010000016.1:18666411-18685958 GCA_020086605.1 Lanius collurio
GGCAGGTGAATTGGCACTCAAATGCTTTCAGTCAGAGGAATTGCAGCCTCTAGTCTGGCTGGACTGAACGTTGCCAAATGCCACCCCAGAGCTGGCTCCGTGTCAGTGCCTGGTGTTAAAAGCAAGCTGTGGTTTACTCTGATCTCAAGCCTACAGGGAATGAAGCAACTTCAAGTCTCTTCCTCTATCCCTGACCTCCAGTTTAACTTTGTGGAAATGTTTGGATTTATTCAAGTGTTTTTCAACAGCATGAAATAAGGTCGAGGTTTGTTTCCTTCTCTTACTCCTGGTGTGATTGTACAGACCATCTCTCCTGTGCTGCATCAGTAAGAGTCTGTTTTATTGATTTCACAGTAGCAGCTGAAAACACTAGAATGAAATAAAAGGCACCAAATATGAAACCCTCTGTAAACATGTAACTAAGGATTAGCAGCAGCAGGGATGTGCAGCAGGCAGATGGGAAGAGTAGCAGGAAGGTGAAGAGGACAGATGGACATCTTGTGAGGACTGAGGTTAGAGAAAAGCAGACTCCCTGTTGTAAGAAACTGTCTTAATTTCTGCCCACAGTCCTGTAGCACTTCTGTGTGTCTTTGAGATAAGATGAGGAGATGCAGCTCCCTGAACTCTTGATAGGGATCAAGGGGATGGGGCACTTAATTTGTCTGCCAAGGCCTTGGTGATGCTGCTAATGGCCACTGCCACAGCTGACCACATATGTAAAATGGACATGCAGAGCTGGCTGGGGAAAGTGGGTGGATTTTGCTCCTCCACACCTGCAAAATGCTTCCACCTATGAAAACAGGAGACATTTCTACACTCACCTTGGTGCTCATCCTGGTAAGGTTTTGCTGTCAGATGCAGCACACAATGGTCTGCATGCAAGTCACTGCTGCTGCTGGCAGCTTGTGAACAAGCCCAGGCCAAGCTTTTCTATTAAGGAAGAAAAAAAGGGTCTCCCCATTTTCTCACTCTCTTCTTTCTGAGCTACCATGCTACCTCAGCCACTCTTGGTTGCATCCAAAGAAGTTGAACTCCAGGTCAGAGGAAATCTGATCGTCCTCTCCCACCTCCTACCCAGAGTGGCTGCTCATTAAGGTGAGGTATAGCTTTACCTTAATAGGACACTCCTTTTGCTCTTTATCAGCCCTGCTGAACACTGAGCTGGTCACATATGGCCTCTGTCAGCTGCACTGCAAATCTTTTGTACCTTTTAGTGAAAACATTGCCAGTGTTTTCCTTCTGTCGCTGTTGGAACCCAGCTGCATCTTGGTGATAACGGTACCTATTGATGAAGGAATGCTCCAGCAAGACTCACAACTCTGCAAGGACACTGTGCTGATCCCAAACTGCAGCCAGGGGTTGTCTCCACCAGCCCTGGGGTTTCAGCCCCTCCCTGCAGGTGGGCAGTAAAAATCTCTGCCACTTCTTTTTCCAATGAGCATGAGGAAAGCTGAATTGCTTTATTAAATCCCATTGTTGTCATAGCTACTAAATGATGAGATTGTCCACCATCAACTTTAAAACACAAGCTGAAAAGTTGTTTTTTTGGTTTTTTTACAAAAGTCTCTCAATTTTCAAATGCCAGAGAGCTTGTTTCAGTTTGATAATGGGATGTAGTTGAAAGACTCAGTGGAATAGTGAGGGTTTATGGCAAGCCAGTGAATGGCTCTGCATCTGTGTTTCATAAAACCTGACACCAAGATGTGAAAGCAAGGGATGAGAAGGACTTTTCAGGCCAGGGACCAGCCTGTGTGTCCTCTTCCACGTGAATCTACTTCTGGTCTGAGGAAAGAAACCTGAGCTCCTTCTGCTGCTCCTTCTGAGCCCATACTTGGGTCAGGGGGTGATGAGTGCCTTGGTTTGGGAGTTCTGACCTTATTTGAGGCCCACAGCTCTCCAGTGCTTTCCTGTGGTCCATTCCTGGGGGAATTTCCATTTCCAGGAGGAAATATTGGTTGTCCCACTGTTCATCAGGACCTTGCTGATGCCAGAGCTCCTGTGACCTTTTTGTGGTGACAATCACAGTTATGGAAGATTTGGTCCTTATCTTTGATCCAGCTTAAAACCACCCTAATATGAATACATTTGCAATGTTGTTTTTTTTTTTTTTTTAGACAGATCAGCAAGCAGATTAAACTCCCCATATAGCTCTGTAATTGTTGATGTTGAGACAGAAGGAGAAACTGGTCCATATGGCCTGGAGCTGGGGAAAGGTGAGTGCTTGTGGCTTTCTTCAATGATCTTAGATCACTTTAGAGCAGACATTAATCTGTTCCCTTTGAGTCATGATTTCAGTGTTGGATAATCTCAGGTCAAGCCCAAGCTGGGTGTTGATGGGTGGTCATCCCAATAAAATACAGGATATCAGGATGCAGCTCAATTTAGCAAGTATTCTGCCAAAGTCAGTGACCCTGTAATTACTGTCTTAAGAAAAGGAAAAAGAAAATCTTTTCTTACAGGAAGGGAAAGACATTTTAATGTCTTCAGGGAGTTACACGACTGAGCAGGGCTGTCTAAGAATGGTAGCTGGGGAAAGGAATCGCTCTCAATTTCCGGTTTCAGTACTTCACTCACAGATGCAGGAGACTGGAGAAGTCAAGCCAGCCTAACGATCGTGAGTTCAAGCATATTTTTTTCTATTCAGTCTGAATGGGCTTCTCTGACCTTTATTGAGAATTTATCACAAAAGATCTTATAAAGATACATTACCACCCCCTTGATATTTTTCTTTTCTGTCTCTTTTGTTTCAAAAATAAAATGACTTTTCCAAAGGCACTGTGGCTGTAAATTGAAATTCCACTCAGACACTGCCTTGGACACCCAGCACTTCAGCGATGGGTCTGCTATAAAGGGTTTTCTGGACACTCAGGGAAAATGGGGAAATAATGCACTGGTGTTTCTCTTGAAAGTGAGGCAGTGGATACAGAGCTGATTAACCTGATAGTGACATTTCTGCCTGTGGTTTAAGACAGCTTTTGCACTACTTGAGCGAAACTCAACAGCTTTTCTGCCTGGGGACACCCTCCATATAGTTTGAAAGCATTCCTGAATGTGTTGTCCACCACTGGTGACATTCTTCCATGGAATAGGCACAGCTGCATGGCATTGGTCTGTGGATGAGTATCAGGCCCAGGGAGAGGAGAGGAGGTGGCAGGAGAAGGGTGACAGGGCAAGGGGGACAGAGATTTGTGTAGAAGAATCTGGCTATCCCCTGCTCAGCTACAATTAGAGTTTCCTTGTGCCTGACACCACTGATAGGGCAGAGAACTCACAAGGGTCTGGTACAACCTGCTTATTTCTTCAATCAGTCTGTTAGATGCCAAACACCACTTTCAGAGATTTCTGCTTCTTAAAGGTTCTTCACAAGTTTTGGAGAGTTTCTGTGGTTCTTTGACCTCTTCTGTACACAACTGACACAAGGCTGCCCACCTGTCCAGCATGAAATCTCTGCAAATTATGGGAAGACTTACCCAGAACTTTGGCAGTCCCAGCAAGAAACAACTTTGACAGAAGAAAACATCCGTGAACAGACCTAGCTGTTTATTCAGATCTAGCTGTTTATTCAGTGCTGGCATTTTAGGCCACAATGACATTGTGCAAATAGATGAGCTCTTTCTCTTTGCTAGTGGATTTTGGAAGGTGGATAAAAAGGGGATTTATCCAGTGGTTTAAAGAAACTGGGGTGGGGGAGGGAGAGTACATTTATGTGAGAAGTCATGGCTGCTCCCACAGAACAGAGATGAGAAAACCTCTTCTTCCCCTAGTCTGCTGTCCCATTACCCATCTGCCTGAGCATGAGCTGCTGTGAGACTGAAACGAGTCTGACCTTCAGAAAGAAGCAGCAAAATGTCACTTTTTATTCTACACACATTCTAGCCTTTGGGTAAATGCCTTGGTGGTCTGATACAAGCTGGCACAAAGGAGCCATTAATGGCACCGCGAGTCTCAAGGAAGCAGCCGTGCCACCTAGGAAGGCACTGCAGTCATAATTCTCCCAGAGGCCTTTTGCTTTCTTTCCCACCTGCCTCAGATCAAAGGCATCAAGGAAAATGGATTTCAGGAGGTGGGGGGGCTTTGCTGTTGTGAGCATTTGCTTGTGTGTTTTACTGCCATATCCCAGTGGTTGTGCGGCTCCAGTGAAAACCGGAGCTCTATTATTAATTCTCTTGTATCAGTAGAAAGGAGCAGGGCAGCGGGGTCAAGGGAACTGAAAGAGGCCTTGCAAGGCAAGCAAAAGAAAGCATTGAGGGGAAAGTAGCACTATCAACTCTTGTGATGTGATAGCAACTTTCACCATCCTTGACCTCTTTCTGAAAAACTGTGCCTAGCAGAGGTAAATGGCTGTGCTGGGAAAGCTTAGAAATTAGACAGGAGAGCAGTTTCAAAAGGTTTTTTAAAAGCACTTGGGAAAAAGAGTAGCTGCATGTTTTATATAAAAAGTGAGTGTTGATGGTGATGCCAGTTATGTTTTTGAAATGAGAAATTAAAGCGATGGTCATTAATGATATTAAAATGAAATTATGCAAACTAATCACAGGCTGAAATAAAACAGTCTAAGGATTCACAAATACGTTCAAAGATGTTTGTGTACATATGATACAATGAAAATTTCTTTATATATTCTTCATGTATAACTACTGTCTGTAGAATTATTTAGGTTTTGTCTTAGATAAAACACTATGCTTTATACAATCTGAAATACAGTTTTTTTGTAAAATACATGGTTTAAGACCATTTCTCTGACTGTGGGATAGGCGAGTGAGTTCTGATGGGGACTGAAGAGCACAGGTAGTGGCTAGCGTGGAGCTCCTGAACCAACAGAGATTCTGGGACACACCACTTTTAAATGCTAAACAAAGATGATAATGACTCAAAGTCATGATTGCAGTGGAGAAGAAGAAACAAGTGCACCATGGCATCAAACAAGCCCAGAGCAGCCTTTCCTGGGCCCTCCACCCCTCGCAGTGTAAGGGACATGACTGTGGAAAGCAGCAAGGCATTATTTTTTCTTTTCTGCTTTCCTACTAAAAAATTACCCAAATGCAGAGCTAGCACAGTTTGGATGCTGGTTTACATCCAATGAGATTCCCATCTCCTGGTCTTCCTTGTGCAGTCACTTGAGCAATTGCTGAAATCTTCATTACAGGTCACCTCTGCAAGTATTTTCCAACTGTGAGGTGCTTCATTCCCTGCACAGGTTTTTAGGATTACTTTTAGACTCAGGGCTTTCTCTGGGGGAGGAAGGGAGAGAGGAAGCAATCTGTTTATTCAGGTTCCTGTGAAATTGCCATTAACCTGTGACATGATGCAAGGCTTGCTGGCTCTACCTGCTGGCTAGAGGGGAAAGCACACTCCCCTGGCTAGAATGTCCTTAAAGCATTAACGTGCCACTTCATGAGACAGTGGATTAGAGATAAGAGAAGAAATCAAAAAGCAGCTGCTACCTAATCATTTTTGAGCTGTCAGGTATGCCAGCAGAGAAAGATGGATGGTCCGGAGCAGAGGGAATTGAAAACATTTTTCTGCTTCCTCTCAGGCTCTCAGTAACTGAGAGATGAAAAACATCAGCCTGGAAACCAGTCCCACGGCAGCAGTTTCATCTATGTGGAGATTGAAGCTCAGACCATCATCTGCCCCGCTGCAGTTTGGAAAATTGGGGATCAACTCCATTTGACTTCAATCTCAGCCTGGTCTAAGGCACTGCAAAACCATGGGCTGCAAGGAAGGTTTTCATTACTGGATTTTAGCTCCATGGTCTGAGCTCTGATGGAAAAAATGAACAGTTGCAAAAGCAAAAAGGGGCTTGTCTGTGGTTTAGCTGATCCCTTTTTATTTGGTGTATCTGCAGGAATGAAGTGAATGGCCTCTTCTCTCAGCTTTTTCTCCAAAAATGACTCTTCCAAACAGCAATTCTTACGCAACCAGTATTACAATCCTGACATTATAATCCTTTCCTGAACACATTTTCAAAGTCAGCAGTAAAGAATAGAGTATTTTTTTCCTTCTTAACTGCCATCCCAGCCTGGCCCTTCGTGTCAGCTGGAGCTCTCCTGTTCATATCTTGTCACAGGCAATCCAAGGTATGCCTCTGCAGGAGCCTTAGGGAGCTTGCGTGCCAAACTCCGGAGATGAAAATCAGTGGGTTTCCTGTGGAAAAAAATGCTCAGAAATCTTATCAGCCCAATAATGTTCATTTCCAGACATGTCTAATCCTGAGGGACTTGCCACTGGATTTACATCTGGATTGTATAAGTTTCACTGAGACACCTGCATTAGGCTCCCTCTCCAGTCAGTGGAAGAGATCAGCAGGGTTGACAGAGTAGTGCTGGAGGTACTTGCTGGGCCATAGGGTATGGCAGGAGTGAAGGGTGATGAGAGTCCTCACTTGGGCACTACAACAAAGGGCAGAAAGCAACAAGAATACACTGGAGCCCAAGCTAATAGATTTGTTTGAGGTATCGGACTGGAACCCACCTCCAGTCTTTCCAGAGCAAACCCTGCATAATCTGCTTTTTATCCCTCAGAGGAGTTGCTGAGCATCAGCACACAAAAGGCCTGGGTCTCTGGAGAAAGGTCATTTTTAAAGCAGAACCACTCTACAAGGGAAGAATCTTCCCCAGCCTCTGCCACACATTTGCTGAACTTTGCTGTCCCTGAGGTCGGGACTCTGCAGTTAGACCACCCTAGGTGGCCTTTGAAAACCTCTGCTATTCAGGAGATGTACCTATGGGATTTGCCTAACACAGATCACAAAGTTTTTTTTGTCTCTCACTTAATCCTTCAAACTATTGTCTCACGCACACTGACAGTGACTTGAGGAGCTGGTGTCCTCCCTGAGAGACGTGCTCTTCTCCCATAAGCAAGAAACTCAGATGGGAGTGCTCAGCTGGGCGTTTATGGCCCCCTCTGGGTAAAAAATGGAGAGAGACATTGCAGCTGGGCTGTCCAGCTACAAACAGTTTGGATCCCAAATTCTTTGCCCAAAATTTACTACCACCACCAAGCACAAAAAAACAAATACTTCAAAACCTCATGGATTGAGAGGGATCTGTCCAGTGTTCTGGTGAAGATGAACCGTGGTCTTTTTGCTGCTCTGTAGGGTGAATTCTGAGCATTTTTCTGCAGGGAGTGGAAATCTTTCTGTAAGACTTTTAAAAGGTACTCTGAAGATTGCTTTTTCAACTTGTCAAAGAGCAACAGAGCTGACCAGGAATAGTTGTTGCCTCTTTAATACATGCCTGCTGTACTGATTGCACACTCTGTGGCCAGAAAATCAGCAAAAGTCTCCTAAAAACACCTCTCTGAAAGGTCTGATTATATGCATCATTTACATTTCCTTCCAACAGCTAATGTGAACACAGTGATGTCAAAATTCCTGAAATAAATACTACATTCACAATAGTTCTTTTAAGAGGAGGATCCCATTGTGCCCAGCACTGTCATAGCACTAGCTAAGATTAACTTACCCCAAAGTATTTATGTTCTTAAGCTGAGAAAATAGGAAAATTCGTTTTGGTCACTTTACAGGTGGAAAAGAATAAATGGCTTACCCAAGGTCACACTGGTAGTCTATAAAAGAGGCAGCTTTGCTGAACCATATTCTGGAGCTGTAACCACAAGGCCATTCCTCCTCTACCAAAGCAGAAATTGGTTCTGGCTGTGCCAGTTTCTCAGCGAGGGGATTTATCCATCATTTGGGTCTCCATCATGGGTGAGAGGAGCTGACACAACCCTCACTATCAGGCCCCTGGTGATATTTGCAGAACTGACCATGTCCCTGATGCCTAGAAGAAATTTATTATGTAAATGACCCTCAAAATCAGTCTATCACTTCTGGTTGCTAATGGAAAACAATGCTCCCTAAACTGCACATCCCAAACATTTCCTCCAAGGAGCAGACTTTAAAACACATCATGTGAATATACCTTTCTTATTTAATTGGTGGTGTACTTCTCTGACAGATTGGTCCAGAATGCAGAGGGAAGGGAGAAGCCACTGGAATGTGGTCTAAATTAACAGTGAATTGTGACACAATCCAGAGCACTCATAATAATCAAGTTAGTATGTTTTACATTTTCTCTCAATGTGTTTTGCATTTTTGCTGCATTGGGAAGGAGGCTTTAAATATTGAAACAACATAATGTTCAACTTGAGAAATGACAATTCAAACGCTGGCTGCTTTAAATAGTTTATACCTTGATAGCCTAATGCTCTGTGCAATGTACACATGGCTTTGTTAGGGACCCCTTGGATAAATATAGATTATTTATGGTTAATGGGTGAGTGCTATTATACATTAAAAAAATTTGTGAGTGCTGCCTGGCTGCCCACTCAGGGATGTTTTTTTCACACATGGGCAGTAACAAAACTGTGGTAAGGAAATGAAGGAGCATTGGCTCCTATTATCCCTGATTTTACGTGGCACTTCTCCCAGGGCATGGAGGATGTGTCCCCATGGTCCCTGCAATCCAGTTTAGCAGTAGCAGAGAGATACTGTGGGTGCCTTTCCCAGCACCACATCTCACTTCTGTTTTCCCAGCTATGTTAAACATTACCCTACATCCTTATGGCCTTGAGGAAAGGCTCAGCATGGTTATTCAGTGGGTCTGTTTTAGGAGTCAGGTAGTTTGACCTTTAATTCTGCAGTGAAAGGGTGAAATTTGTTTCCTTAACTTTGGTCTTTTAAACAACAGGTATCTTGTTTAAGGTCATTGCACAACATCTCTTCCCTCACCTCAGCTGCCTTGGATATGATAGATGAATCACAACTGAGGATACCAATCACTCTAAGGGAGTTCCATTTTCTGTTCCACTCTCTATTATTTTCCTTTCTAGGACAGATAAATGACAAGTGGTTCCCATTGGCCTGATGGATAATTGTATATTTTATTGGTAATAGCAAAAGGCAATTTTTAGCATTCTTCTTTGTATGTGTGTTGCTGGCTGGACAATCAGAGTAGATCTGTCTAATCATTGGCAAATAGGTCTCATATATTGATTAATTATGTCTCATATTATATTGATTTCTAAGTCAGAACTAAAGATCACAGTGATTGTCTAAATGACAAATGGCTTAAGTCAATAAATGATTCTTGGAGAAAGGAATAAAATTGAAATAAATTGTCACAGAAAAAAGCCACAATATGTGCATGACTTGGAGTAAAAGGATTAAAAATCAGCTCATGTGTGTCATCTTTACTTAATTTTTGAAACACTGTTTACATCCTGTGGTGATGGCTTTGATGCCTAAATGAGATTCTCAGAATGAGAATGACACAGTTAAGCTGATCCATTATGTGCAATAAACAGTCTTACTGTAAATTTGATTTTTTGTAGCAGAATTGTGTCGTTTGAGGCCCCCCCATGCCCATGCTGAGTGGAAGCCATGCCTACAGCCAGACATAAACTTCAGTGCCAAGGAACTTCAAGCTCAACAGAGCAGGCTGGAAGGGCAGGAAGACTTGCCCAACATCACGCAGCAAATCTCTGGAGGGGAATAGTTCATTTGGCATCAATGATGGCCAAACAACCAAACCAACACTCAGCCAAGTTCACACCCAAATTAATACACAGCTCAAAAAGACTTGAGAAGAATATTTAACACAATTTTCAATGACCCTTGACACATTACCTCAATTACTTTAACAGAAATGAAATAAAGCATGAAAAATACAAGGTGATGCAACTTCTGACTGTGATTCCAGCCATCCTCTCTAGAGTGCCCAAAATAAATAAACAAAACCAAGGAGAACTGATGCCACTACTTTCTTGTAGAAGGAAGAAGTCACTGTCTAAACATTTTTTAGTCAATTACTGGGACATTTGGAAGTCCCAGTTCCTTGGAACATCCTGAAATCAGTTTTCCCAATAAGGAAAGGACATCTCATTTACACACCTAACACACAGACCTGGATTTTTCTAGATTCACCATGCCCCTGCTCTTCACAAACCAGCTTTCTTAGCAGCTGAGCAGCACCTCTGCTTTCTGTGAAGGGTTCCTTTGGTCTGCCACAAATTAACTAAAAGGGACATGATACAGGAACAGTCACAAGCATGCAGTGTTTTGTAACTTGAACTGCCTCACGCCTGCAGATGCAGCTTTGTTTGTGTGCCTGGGCATAGAGCGGTGATAGGAGATGCACATCCTAAGGTCACCCCGAGACAGATGCACATCAAACAAACTCAACCTTCTTGAGCCCCTGTGAGCTGTTCTACAGTCTGGATTGATTTAATCCTTTTTATTTGCTTTTGTAAGAGGTGCTGCTCATACAAAAAACTTGGCGGTCCTTAGCCTAGTACAGGGTATTACCAAAAATAAAAAGTGGGTTATTATGATGGGGAGAGAAACTAAAAAGAAAACTCAAACAATACTACAGAGGGCAACTTCATTAGCTTTGCCACTCACAGAACCCCTTCTTTATTATTGAATGCTCCCACAAATTCTTTCCTTACTTACATTTAGTCACTGAACACTAAGTTATAACATTATTCGTTAACTGCAATCTAATCACACCAAATATTCACTGATCTTTGCCCTTGACTGGTTATTTATTTTGCTCAGTATCCCTCCTATGTCCTTATTCAATTCCTAATGCTTTCTGACTTTATAATGGTATAATATGACTCATAAGAAGCAAATAATGAAGAGCAATTAACAATTGAAGTCCAAGAGCAGTCATTACCTACAGTTTGGGCTTCATGGTCCATCAGTAAGTCTCCAGACACTTTGAGCAAACAAGTAACATGATGCTACTCCTCAGAAAAAATACGTTTGCCTCTTGTATTCATAAAACATTTTTCCAAATCAAAGTATTATGGTACAATATTTTGAAACCTTCTTTTCAGCACTAATAGTGCTAGTGAAATTGCTGGCTGAAGGATTTGTTAGCAAAAGAGGGAGCTGCAGCCTTGTAAGTAGGAGACGTGTGCTACTCAAGGGTATGTGCCATTGTAAGACTGATCCAAATTGGTTTATGTGGCAAATGTTTTCTCTTGTTTAGTGGGAACCACTGAAGGCTGAGAGAAGACACTATTGACTAATGTGAACTTTTGGCTGAAGAAAGTGTAACATTTTAGGGGGGTTGTATGTTCTGTGGTCTAAGACCTCATGAAGACCCAAGGTAGAAACCTATCCAGTGGTAAATACATGTGGGCAAGAAAAGCTATTTAAACTAAAGGACACTGTTGGCATGGGAAAGAGAACATAAAGAACGGGATAAAATCTGGCTACTAATATAAAATGGCCATGAACAAGCTCAAGCTGAAAACTGGGAAGAAGGGAAGTGCAGTTTTGTAACACTTCACAACAAGAGGAAGGGGGACAATGAACTAAAGAGCAGACAAAAATGATCTGTGGCAACTTCCAAGATGGTACTTAATGATGTTTTGGATGTAGGTCCAGGAGATCCTTCAAGACCGATTTCATCTCTCAAAGGAGTCCTCCACCAGTATGAAAAAGAGTTCAATAATGTGAAACTAACTTTTAACCAGAGAAAACTGGCTAACATATAAAGCCAATCCCAGTTTACAGTGCTATGCTTCTGGTATCTGTCATCGTTACCTTAAAATCACAGTCCACTTTCTGTTAGAGAATGTGTATGGAAGTTATCCTGATGTAAAACCAGTCCCAGCAGCAGATCACAACAGTGGCAAGCTACTCCTATGTGTGTAAAATATGGCTGGAAAACTGTACATACACTTTGTTACTTGTCATGGCAGTTTATTTCTTTTCTTTCTTCTTTAAATCAATCATCTGACTCCCCTCAAATATCAGCCTTTAGACGCAGAAGGCATTTATGCAGGCAGGCTATTAGTGTATCCACGCAGACCTCCACGCTGATTGTGCAGATTCTATAAACCTTTTGGTTACATTAGCACCTGAATATGATTTATGAGGGCAGACGGGAGATGGTGATTGACCCGCTTTCATGAAAGCAGCCTGTTTGCTGTGAAACAGCTTCCAGCATAAATCATTTTAGACATGCTTTTACACCAGGACTAAATAAACACTCACTTACCCCTGGTACCTGCTAATATGTTAACAAGTAATGTCCTCAAACAGCCTCATTATTTGATTACATCCGAGATTGGGGACTTTGTGCTGTTGCTTTCTCCGCCTGCTGGGATCTCACGAGTCCAGACACATTAACTCTCTTGAATGCAGAGAGAAAGTGGGAGCTTTATCAGCCTCCATTATCAACCCAGGATAACAAAATACAGCATAAGGGCACTTATGATCTCATGGCTGAAGTATTATAACACAAATGTCTTAATCCCTGCACTTCTCAATGCTGCTGTTGCCATGTCTTTGGGTCCGTAACAAGGTGCAGGGTTAATTAAGAAAGACAAATACGGTAGAAACAAGGGAAGCTGGAGGGGTGACTGCATCCCATTCCTGCCTGCTCTGGTGACCAGTGTGCTCTTGGCCTGTGGAAGTCATGCCCAGCTGCTGCAATCTGAGCTACACACCCTTCTTCAACACAGATACCAAAGTGGACATGGCTGAGGGTGATCCTGGGTACCTTGTGGGAGAGGAAAGTGATCACTTAACAGGGAGGAGAAGCAAAGACACAAATACACACACAAAAGACAGTTTTTATAACCAGTGCAGATTTCAGTTCCTGGCTTTGCTGCTGAGCTAATGCTGACCACCAGCTCCAGATGAACTCACCTAAACCACTCCATCTCTGCAGGTAGCCATCCCTGTGTGCAGGCAAACACAAAGCCAGGCAATGAAGCTGGGCCTGTACAAACCACACTTACCCAAGGTTATATCATTTTTCTCCTTTCGTGGTTCAAGATTGTCAACATCGACAGCTGGACTCACTTATTCTTTATAACATCATTATTTTGATTTTACTCTGATGTGTTAACAGGCCTCACAAGCCACTTTGGGACCAGACCTTTTGTTAGCAGGAGGCTCTTTCCAGCATCACTGGTTTTAGGTGTTTCAGGCACTAAAGGATGTTGTAGAAAGTGCAGGAACTCAGCTTATATAGAGCAGAAGGAAAGAGAAATAGATCCATGAAATAAGAGAGGGAAACGGCATTTTGGGAGTTACATAGCTTTCATACCCAAAATAGGGTGGCAACCACTTGTTGGTAGCATCAGATGCCAGAAAGCACCTTCAGTGATTTCAACAGTAGATGAGGTCCCCCCAAGATACTTTATCAGCTCAACACAACAACAGCTGGGAACTTACACAGAGTTATTCACTGACCTTTCAGGAAAATCAACACACTTCTTGTAGTCCACTGAACTGCACTTTTGCTTTCTTGGGCAAATGAGAGTGTAGGCCTCTGCGTGGTACATTTGGGAGCCCTTGGTGGAGGGGAGAGGATGGTGGAATGGGTGCCTCCATCCCAATCAGAAGTTCAAATGAGGGGCCAGGCTTCACCTGCAAGATGAAATTCCTATTAATGTGATCCTGAAGCTAAACCCATGTAGACATGTGGGCTTTGGGCTTTGAGGACATCCTGGTACCATTAAACTGTCCTTTTGAAAACATGCAGCAGAATCCATCTTTATATTAATATCTGGGCAGATGTCAAGGAAGGTTAACTCAAACTGATTGACACACAAGGGTGCTTCTTGCTACAAGAAAAAAATCAGGCCTGTATTGCCAGGAAATTGTCTCCCTTTTCAAGATAGTTTTCTGAACTCAGAAGTTTAAGAAATCATTTGAAGTTATCAGTAACCAAAAGCTTTCAAATTTTGTTTTCCCACTCTGATGGAGCTGTGACATATTTTACAACAACATGAGGTAGATTCAGACCCTGACTCAGGAAATCTTCCCACTGCAGGAAAATGTCAGAAGTACATATGAGCCCTGTTGTAGTGAAAAGGACAAAAACCCATCCTAGAAGTCAAACACAGATTTGGATGTTTTTCTGAATCAGGCCCTAAATGCAAACTTCACCAACACATTAAACTTCAGATACTCCTTTACCTAGGACTACATTTCCCCCATCTCTGATAAGAAAGGTTAGCAAAACTGATAAAGGTGAACACTGAAAAGAGAATATTCTTATTTTATTAGATTTACTTTGCACCTCACATTTATCGTGGCTGTCCTAGCAGCGATGCTGTCCTAGCCATGATGTAATCTGCAATTAACTAGTCTCCTTTTGTCAGCCTACATCATCAAAGCCTGTTTTTATGGAGTGCTAAGTCTAATATTTACAGTGTTAAATACTTGGACAATATTTAAATTGGTTTCATCACATACTATATTTAGATGGAGTGATATTGTCTGGTTAACAGCAATGAAAACAATTCCGTTCTTTTGGGGTTTATATTTTGAGTGGGTATTAGGTAACTGGAAAATATGGTCATTATATTTGTCTAACATTTCTACAAGTTGTAACATGGCATTTCAATTTGGGCTTTAACTCATGAATTATCCGTAGGCAAAACTTTTGAGAAGTTTCCAGGTTCAACATGCAAACAAGAGCAGAGTTCAGTGGCATGTCTGAAAGGAAGGCAGTTTAATATTTATACACATACACAGAAAACTATGAAGACATTTTTCAGGACCTTTTCTTTCCAGCAATGCTGCTGTTACACAAAGCCTGCTCCAAAGGAATTTTTAATGTCAAACAAAAATCACAATTAATGTGTGATCTAATCCCAGTCTCACAGATACAGACAGCACTAAGTTTCTGGATATTGCTCCTTGAAGTTTTTATTTGTCCATGTGATTCGTGTTTGTCTCCACTTGTAGCTTATGTGGACAATCTTGCCCATAGTCTCTGAGCAATTTTGTTCTTCAAGTCAAAGGCCTTGCAGCTGTGCTGACTTCTCATCCCCAGCAGCAAAAACCCCCTTCAAACAATGAAGATGTCTCCATTCTTCGAAGTAGAGATATTTTGAGATTTTTTCCCAACATTTATGCATTAAAGAAACTGCTATAATACTTTTTTTTTCTTCCCAAATGCAGGCAATACTTTTTGCCTTCTTTCCTATCTTTAGGTTTTCTTTCTTTTCCTGATGTTGGTGTCAAGACATCCTCCCATCTGTTAGGTGATTTCCAGCTATCCCAGAGTTAGTCATTCCTCTCCTGGATGATCACAGCCACAGGCTCTGCACCAGAGCAATGCCTGTGTCATATGTTGGTTCTTGTCTGCCAGAAACTTCTGCTCATGTTTGTCTCTGGTTCTATGCAAGAAGCAGAACCACGAAGGGGGGTGGCACAGGAAAGGATTTCTCCTGACTCTTCAAAAGGACTCTGCTCACAAATCCATGACTCTGACTCAGCTTTGTTGAGCCAGGTCTCTATGCAGAGGATCTCATCAAGAAGATGTAATCCCTTCAGACAGCCCTTTGAACAGCCCAGGAGCTCTTTGACAGAGCCTGACGTAACTTCTGGAACACTGGAAACTGTTAATCACCCATTTTATTTGGTTTTAGCAGATAGAAGTAAGAGATTCTGCACAGAACTACAGTCAGACTACAGAGAAGTAATTTTGTTAGTTATCATCTGAATTGTTTCTTCTTTTGGGAAGTCATAGGCTTTGGAGGTTTGAAGTCTGCCTGTTATTTAAAAATAACTTGGGTGTCTCCATCTTTCAGAGTGTCTAACTGAAAGGAAAAATTACTCATCCCATAAATGACTGAGCAAAATCATCAATAACCAAGTACAATATGTTTCAATTCACCATCCCTGATAGATCACTTGCAGTCCATTTGGCTCCCCCCAGTCTTCTCTCTAGCTCAGTGTTCCCAAAGGAAGTGTGTCCAACAGGCAGCCTTTTCTTTGGTTTGAATGCCAGTGCCAAATTGCCCAGGGCTAATAGAGCCCCTGCACAGCCACCTGCAATGTGTGGAGAGCCTCAGCAGCATTTATCTGTTTTCTAGATTCTTATGAACCATCCACTGCTCCAGAAGGGGACATCTCTAGAAGACATTTCATTTCCTACAAAGGAAATTTCATGCTGAATGCTCCTTCCACAAACACAGATCTTGTTGCCTAAAACATGCCTGAGACTCTTAGAAAAAGAGTGGCCAATGGTGGAGTTTTTTCTTCTTTTGCATTCTGTCCTTGATTTTGCATCTTGGATCTCAGTATTCAGTGCCTGGCAAATGCACTCTTAAATTGAAGTCTGGAAATCCCTGATGAAAAAGTCACAGAATGCTGTAGCTGTGGGAAGGATAAAGATCTGGGAACCAGTGCCTTTGTATCTTATTTCCTATTTTCCACATAGCACCATGTCATTTTTGTATAAATTACTTTTTGTAAATTATATAAAATGCATTTTGCAGCTTTCCCTAAGTAAGACAGTCTTTTGCATTTTCTCTTGAAGAAAAATCTCCTTTCCCCAGCAATTTTCAGAACAATTAGTGAAACTTTAAAGATATTGTTGTTTGTTCCAAACCAGAGTTTATTTCAGCCTTTTCTAAAGCATTGGACTGGTTTGGTAAAGTGAAAGGGAAAGGGTTATTCCTATTCCTTAATGTAATTGTGTTTTAATTTAAAGATGTCTAAATTTTATGGCAGTCTTTATTTACTTTCACTTAGCTCTTAAAGAACAAGTATGACTTCCAGATTTGCTACAAAGCAAGTAAAAAGGCAGTAAATGTAAACCAAACTGTGATTAAGAGCCTGATTCTGCTGATTAAAATCACTGGTCAAACATACTCTGACTCTGGAGATCAGATCTGAACCTTTACTGCACTGGATCCTCTCCAAAACCCACTGAAGTCAATAGGAGTTTTTCTTTTGAGCTCAGTCACTGGGTGTCTGTCTGCCTTTTTCTCTCTTAAATTATAAATCACCAGGAGGAATTTAATCTTGCAGTTTCCAGTGCCAGTGTGACATTTATTTTAACTCTGGCTGTTGACAAAGCACCCCGCATCCTGCATTTCCCTTCTGGCAATCACATGTCTATTCTAACTCACGTGCTACATTCTGCTGGGGATTTTATTTTACTTGTCCTCTGCTTATTGCCATCCACTTCTCCAACCCTCCCTTTTCATCTGTCCATCACGTTTGGCAGCAAGAAAAATGGATCTATTTTGCAATACCAATTTCAGTGCCACTTGCCAGTCCAAATAAGAGTTGTGTATCTAACACACCATACAGGGGCTCAGTTTCTGGATTTTGTCACAAGAGCTGTATTTTCTCAGCAGCTTATTAACAGCGTGTGTTTGGGGTGAAAATTAAGCAAATGGAAAAAGGATGTCACAGCAAGGAGCTGTGTTGCAACACTTGGGTTATTATATTGCATTAAGTTAAACAAAGACTGTTTAGCCATGTTATGACTATGATTCTCATTCATTCCAGTCTCTCAAGAAAATGTATTTGAAAAGAGGCAACTTTGCTCAGTCAATTTCCCCTTGGTCAAAATGCTCCCAGGTGCCACTCCTGTGAATTTGACAGGAAAAAAAAAAGTTAACAGTGTAGTGCTTGGGAAGGGGGGCAGGGGAGATTGCCATAACTCTGCTTATGCCAAGAATAAGAAGAATAATGGGAACCGCTGCAGATCGGAAACTTTCTTTCTGTCATTTATCAAGCCCATATTATTTTCTCATCTTTCACTGTCTTTGAAGCACATGTGTCAGGTGAACAAAAAAAGTTACAAGAAATCTTGAATTGCACTCTGCTTTCCCAGAAAAATATGCTGACCATCCAGCGTGTGCCTGAGGTCAACCATGAAGCATTTAAACATTCTCTGTACCCATAAATAGCCCTTGGAAAAGGCTGCCAGTCAGCTGAGGAGGCTTTGAATTTGTCATTCGAGGAAGGAGCCACACAGGATTGCTCAGCACCATCTCTTTGACTGTCTCTTTCCCACATCTGGCCAATGACTTTGTTGCCTAAATGGGAGCTGAGCAATTCTGGAAATTGGACTCTAAGTAGAAAACATTCCCACTTCTGCTTCATCACTCGTTTTCATAGGGAAATAAAGCACTGAGATGCTTTTACCATATGTGGATTTGAGAACAATTTCTAAATCCCCCATGCCTGAGCCATAGCTTGCTGAACAATTCCCATCAACTACTATTCCTGATAAGGGTAGAAATGATGCAGGTGGCTATGATAAGTTGAACTTCTTGAGTCACCTGATTTAAACACAGCTACTCTTACCTTGCCAGGGCCCAGCCACTTGGTGGGCCTTAGCCTGAAAGCTGTCACTGCTCAGATGAAAGGGACAGCTGTGTCTGCCAGGTTGGTCTCTCTGACCTCTGCAGAGAAATCAGCCCCCCTCGTGTTGCAACACGAGGTGCTGTGTCCTGTGTCCCTGCAGGATTTCCCACTTTAAGGTCTTGCTTCCAAAGTCTTTGTGTACAAATCGTAGCTGCCTGCAACTCTCTTTTCCTCCTCTCCTGACAGGGGATGCTGCCTTCAGTCTCACAATCTTCTACCGACCTGACAAACACATCTGGCTCCATGCTGCCCTTCATTTCCTACCCAGATTGTGCCCATCTTCTCCTTTTCCTGTTCACTCTCAAAACTCCCTTTGTCCGTAATGCAGGCAGCACCTGTTAACAGCCAGGCAGGTGAGGAGCTGTGTCTTGGCTCCTGAAACACACCCTGCTTGTGGCCTGATGAGAATTGCACATCTGATCACAACAGCCACGTTATTTCAGATTCCATCCACTCATCCATCCATTTCTCCTGTGTGAGCTGGATCCGGGGCAGGTCTTGAGTGGCATCCAACAGAGAACACTCACCCAGCCTCAGGGTATGAAAAAATGGGCAACACTGAACAATACGTGTTGTTAAGCTGTGAAAGTGCTTGCCACAGGAAACTGTGGGTACAAAGGGATTTAGAATTAGCTAGGTAAATTCCTGGAAGCAAAATACATCAGGGGCTATTAAATACAAAGACACTATGTCTGGCTCCGGAAATCCCAGCTCCACAAATCACTGGCCCTGAGCCACAATCTGTGTGCCCTGATATTGTGCATTAAGAGCCTACTAGAGCTGACTGCCATGGACAGGGTACTGGGATGGATGGGCCTCTGGTTCTGACTAGCTCAGCCACTCCTGTGTTTCTCTACAAATGGATGAGCTGGGACTAAATATCACATTTGCCACTAATGTTTCTGAATTCACACAGCAGCATTTCTATCACCAGCACTTTCCAAGCGGCTTCTGCCACGACATCTGGACATCACCTAGCACCTGAAGCACATTAAGCTTTTTCAGCAGGTAATAAACCCCAGGACAGTGTATGGCAGGCGAGGCCTGGTCTCTAAATACCCATCATGGACATTGCTTTCTCCAGCAATTGCCAAAGCCTGCTTTAGATTAAACTGCTTTAGACCAGCAACTGCAGAAGGGCAAGGCTGGAAAAGGAAGTCTCGCTTGTTTTTTTTAGGCTCTTGTTTTTCTACTGATTGGTTGTTTTGTGCTTGTTTGTTTTTCAACAAATTATTTAAAGGACAAATATAAGGCTAGACAGCTGAATGCATCAAAAAGGTCAGCCAATTTCTCAGGCTACTGTGTTTCCAGCTGTTCCATAAGAGAAAGAGGATCAAGCAGGGCTGGATCTCCCTGGTTGCTTTCCACAATGTAAAGTAGACTTCTTTGACATAAAGCAGGG
>JACBWW010000016.1:18686346-18977524 GCA_020086605.1 Lanius collurio
AAGAAAGAAAGAAAGAAAGAAAGAAAGAAAGAAAGAAAGAAAGAAAGAAAGAAAGAAAGAAAGAAGAAAAAAAATAGTAAAAAAAGGAGAAAAAAGCAAGCATGCATTTCTGATGACAGCTGCACAAACGTGCCTTATTCTGGCAGATCTCTCAATTAAAATCAAGCCACCCTAATTTAAGGGGAAAATAAACACAGGCCTTATGTTATGTGCTTTGCTTTCAAAAGGAATCAGCCTGAGGAGAGGCAGCAGGGCCCTGAGCTGGGGGTGGCTGGTTGTGAGGGGGAGGCAGGTCCTGCTGGCCCAGCTGCTGCCCCCGTGCTGAGGGGTCTGGGCCAGAGGAGCTCGCACCCTGCAGTGGTTCTGAGGCTGAGGGGAGGTGGCTGACCAGGTAGGTCTGGGGCAGACACTTCAGTGCAGTGACCTCAGCTCCTTTTCAACTTAGTCCATTCAGCCAGAGGCCACGAGGGACAGACTGGACAGTCTGCCCTGACACTGTCCCTTAGGGTGAAGAATTAGGAAGTTCAAGGCACAACCATGTATTCTCATGTTTTTCTTCTCCCACACTTCTGAGTAAAAATGAGGACACTTCCTTTGCACACAGCTGCTCTAAAACTGCTGCAGAACAGCATGAGGGGCTGCTCTCTGGGCAAGCAGGCTGGGTGCCACCCACAGACAATCCAACAGTCACTGCCATGCTCTGCTCTGCTGCAGTGCTCCTGCACTCTCCACGATGGGAAAGATGAGCCCTTCCATAACTGCACAATGCCTGCATCCCTACCTGGGAATAGCAAAATTTGCTGAAAAATGTCTGTCCTTCTGCTGTTGCCTTTTTTCCTCTTCTCACTGTATTCATGATGAAATAAAGAATCACCATCCACGTCTGGATAAGAAATAGCTGAAATCAAATGGGTTAGCACACAGAGTTCCCACTGTGTCTCTCATGTTTTTCTTATAAATTTAATTATGAAACAGTAGACACATAATAACCAGATAACATGGTATAGGGAAACCTCTACAATTAATTCTGGGGCTCTTGTAGACCTTTCCCAGCCAGGTACAGCTTCAGCCTACACAGGGGAACTGCTACTGTGTTGGGATGGAAGAAACAAAAAACCACCAGCACAGGAATGGGGAATTGTCAAAGGGTCACTTGCCCAGGCTGGACATCTAAAATGCTCATTTGCTGCACAGAAGGGATCTGCCAGAAGTTCCAGGGGAGAAACAAAGAAAGAATTTAAAGACAACAGGAAAAAAAACTGGAAACTCTTAAGCATAAGCTCTCATGGATTTGGGTCTGGATTGCAGAGGTTCAGGAGATCAAAGCAGCAGCAATCAGAAGGGGCAAACCAGAGACAACACACAGATAAAAGAAGAGATGAAAGCCAAAGAAAGCTTGGACAGGAGGCTGACATTGGTAAATGAGGAACTGGGGCTGGATTAAACAGTTAGTGCTTGATGTGTCTTGTCCCTTTTTTGGCTCCATTGGCTTCTGCAGAGCTGAAGCTTTGGGGGTTGGGGGGAATGGGAAAAAAAAAGAGCTATTTTCATTTTCTGTCCTTGCCAAGAAAAGCTTCTGTGTGTGAATAATCTCTGTGCTGCCTGTGAAAGGAGCCTGTGCAAGGAGTTAGGACAGCAGGGGTCCTCCTGGGAGTTAAAGCTGCTCAGGGGGTCAGTGAAAGCCAAACTAAGCATAGGCTGCCCAGAAGTCACCCTGGTGGGACACATCCTTATCCTACATGTTTGACCAGGGATCCAAAGGATGCACAGGGCATTCCTACACCTTGGGATCAGGTGTGGAACCATCAGACCACAAAGAACTTTTTTAAGCTGGGGGGGTATTTTTGGAAGTTTGATATATTTTAATACAAAGCATTCCTGTTTCCTGGCCTGAAAAGGTAACACAAGCAGGTGCATTAACAGAGCTCATCTTAGCTTCTTGTGGAAGAGGCAATTATGCAAGCAGTGCATGAGGGATTGGGTGGATCCTTTCACTTTTGCAGCTCCACAAAGCCAGCTCCTCTGGGTGAGCAGGTGGGGATGATTCTTTCTCACAGTTGCCTTCTGTGAAACACACACCTGGGCCATCAGCTGGGGAGAGGAGGAAGGAGGATAGAGCAGAGAAGAAGGACATCTCAGAAGGAGATGTGAAGTTGGAGCAGGGGTTGTGCTGTGGCACAGTGAGTGAGTCCTGTTGCAGGACTGACTGGTTAGAGAGAGGGACATTTATGAGCAGTGGGAGCTGAAGAAGAAAGGAGCAAGAATGGATAACAGGGTACTGCTCATTTCTGGGGAACTGCTGCAGTGAGGGGTTGTGGGTGAGGCTTTGGTGTGGAGGGAGAACAGGGATTGCTTCTGTCCTCTGAGTTACTCTGACTAAAATGCTGTTGAGGGCTGGTTGGGACCTGCATGAGCAAGTCTGTGGTGGGATTGGGTTAGAAAATGACATCTAAATTATTTTGTGGCTTGAGAGGTTGAGCCTGGGGTGAAGGGAGGAGAGATGTGGCCTGTGAATTGGTAGATCTTCTTTTCATTCTGTTTCCAGTGCCTGGAAGGAAAAGCACCGTGTCTTCCCCCCCCTTCTGTGCTTTCTGGGGCTCCTTGTGCATCCTCCCCCAGCTCGGGGTGAAAAGCGGGAAGGTCCCACCCCTGCTCGGTGGTGAGACCCTGTCTGTGCCAAGGTCTCCCAGGATTTACGGGCTGTGCCTGCAAGAGTTGAGGAGTCCCAAATTTCCCTCCGCGATCTCCAGCTGCCATCTGCTGGTAACTGCACCCGCGGAGCCGGGAGCCTGCCAGGCACCGTCCCGGGCTGCTGCCAGCGCTGGGCGGGCATCCCCGGGGACCAGGACGGGCTTCCAGGGTCAGCCGGGGAAAGGCAGAGCCCAGGAGATGGCAAAGAGCTCAGCTAAAGGGACCCCGCTTCAAGGTGTGCGGGGGAGTCCATCCCCTTCTAGCAGAACGCTGAAGGACAAGCAGGGTTTAAGCGCTGCAGTAAACTTGATGATTCATTGGAGACTAATTTTTTTCTCTGGAGAGATATTAAACCTGCCTTGGGGAGGCGGGGAAGAGGTGGGAAATAGTCTGTTAAAATATATTTCTGCTGCTTTCTGCTCAGTTAGGCACAGAAAAGCAAGTTAACAAAAAGTGAAAGAGGTTATTGAGAGCTTGTCTTTGACTAGTGGGCTTTGGGAGTTGTTTTGGTTCGTTTGTTTTAATTGAATTGTGCAACTTCAGAACTGTTCTGCTGCATATTTACTAATAAAAATATGAGTCAGGTCTTAGGTTTATCACAAGAATACTGGCTGAGCACGTGGCCCAGGCAGTGCCAGGCCCTGTGACATCATTCCTGCCTTACCTGCATGCAGGAAGCTTGTAGGTGGGAGGAGAAAAGCCACAGATACTGCCAGGAGTGATCTGAGGAATTTGTTTCCCTGGATTTGGAAGGGATATTTTCTGGGGTGATCACAGGGAGGAGGTTGAAAGGGTCTGTTGGTCCTTGTGAGCACCACAACCCAGTGGGTCCCTTGGATAACACTGACTACATGTGGTAGAGAACTGATAATTTTAAATATATGAAGTCCTTATATGGTTTATGAAATAAATTATGGATTAGAAGAGAAAGATTCTATCAGTCCCACCACAAAGGAAAAATAAAGTGAGAGCTTAAGCCTCATTAGCCAGGAGAGAATCCACAGCAGCAGTGTGCTCTGACCATCAGAGTGGATGTGTGAGACCTCACACCTTCCTCTGACACCAGAGCCTCCTACACCCCCATGTACATCCAAAACAAAAGCTGTTTTCATCAGTTTAATTGCTCACTGAATTCCTTGTTTCTTGGGGCCCTCTTGGAGAGCCACCCTCGGAGCTGCAGCTTGGAAGGCTGCACATCTCAGAGCAGAGGCTTTGCCAGGAGAGGGGCCTCAGCTGAGCACCAGCATTGGCAATTCTCCTGTGAAACTGATGAGGTTTATTGTTTTCCCTGAAGTCCTAGTTTCTGCAGTCATGGGAGTGCAGTAAACTTCCCAAATTTCATGCATATATGAGACTTGCTGCTCGAACTCATTATGATGGAGAAGGGTATAAAAATGTACAGAAACCAGAAAGAACAAAAATCTTTTCTGCTGAAAGAAAAAGAAAAGTCCTCATCGTAACTAAGCCAATATCACTCAATTTTGGCCCCCATCTCAACAATTTTTAAGGCTTGGAGTTGGCAGTTACGAAGCTTCCCTGATGTTTTAGCCAAGAACAAGGGCATTATTTCCTGTGTCCTGGCCAATGTCCCAAACTGTATGATTCCCATTCCATGTGCTCCAAATCCTCCCTGGAAATCGAGGTCTGCAGGGGGGAATCTTTATCACATTTTGTCCTTAGCTTCTCTAGGGCATCACGAAACATCAGCATCCTCCCACGCTAAGTCTCATCACACTGTGTGAGTTGATGGCAGTAGTTTATCAAGTCTGATGTATTCCTCAGGATATGAGCTGCTCAACTATGGTATAGGAATAATTTAAGTCATTGTTGTTATTATTATTATCGTGGTGAAGATTAGCACTGGGGATGTTGCTGGAGAATGTCACAGTCTTTCTGTCTCTTAACAATTATTTTTCTTTTTGGTAGTACAGCTAGGTTTGAAGCAGGACCAAAGAGGCCTTTTCTTTTTATTGTAGTTTTGTTTTAAGAAATCTCAGTCCTGGAAGGAGCTGTCATTTTGGGCTGCTGATTACATGTGCAAGTTGACAGGGAGCAAGGCTGTTTTGTCTGTAGTGATCCCAAATCCTTTCACCTAATCAAGCCAACACTGCAGGCTCTGTGTGGAGGATGTGTAACCCTATCTTACTGCCTGACAACTCCTTTAGTTCCAGAATTTGTTTCCTCAGTCCCCACAAACTGCAGCAAGCCATTAAGTTTGATTTTACTACTTTTTCCTTTGTCCCCACCCCTGCTTTCCTCCTCCTCCATTCTCTCAGCAACAATTTTGTCTCAGCCTTCCTTTCTGGTTCTTTTCCTTAGGGATAGTAACTCCAAAGACTGTACTCACTTCCTATATATCCTTGACCCTAAGAGTTTTTTAACTTCTATTTTATCGACTAGTCAAAAGAAATTCAGCATCAATTCAAAAATACTCCTTTCTACACAAAAAGTATCTTATCTGGCCAGTATTCTTTGAACTGTGATTCAGCTAGAAATGGATTGACAAACTTTGTAGAAAGCTCTTGCTGAAGCTTAAAACGAGGTCTTGCATCTATAGGGTCTGACTCAAAGACATGGATTTCCTTTCCAGTTCCATGAGTCTGTAACACAGTGACTGGAGGGAAATGACAGTGAATTATTGTTGTCTCTTGTTGATCCTGGATGTGAAATCAGATGTGTTGATGGACCCCTCACTGGGGCAAGAGGAGCTGCTGCCCCTGGTGCTCAAAGCTGCCTCCAAGGGAGCATCAGCAGCTGGACTGTGCTGGCAGAGGGGCTTTCCCTGGGGCCCCCATGCAGATGTAGGGAACAGACACCGAGTGAGGGAGCTGTGTATGAGGCAGGGAAGGAGCACAGGGCATCATGGGGGAAACCTTGTAACTTTAATAAAAGCTCTGCAGAGCTCAGGGATGAGGTCCCAGCTGGGAAGAAACCATTCCTTCATGCCTTCTCTTGGATTTCAGTATTTCTAGACAAGCAGGTTTGTACCAGACTTTACCTCCCAGTGAGACCAACCACCAAACCCCCAAACACTGACTAATCTGTCACAAGGGAGGGTGCCTTTATCCTGCCTCCTGACTTTAAAAACAGGGATCTGATTCTTCTTTGCCATTTTTTCCTGACATGAAGGAGAAGGATTTTTTAAATAGCCACCAAGCAGAGGTGGATTGAGCTGCTGATACCTGTCCGAATTCACAATTCCAAAACAGATCACATGGTTTTGCCATGGGGCATTTTCTTTTGAAATCAGCTATAGTTTTCAATGCCTTGGATTGCTTTCTAGTTGTGTTTAGGGAGTGCTTTTTGGGAGACCATAAATCAGAACCATTCAGCAAGGACTGTTTTCTTCCCCACTGTGTGATCTGTAAAAGGTTTGTGTGAAGTCATACTGGGAAACAGAGAGAGGCACCCTATTCCCTGCTCCACAGGAGCTTACCAGGTGATCCTGCACCACCTCCAGTTCTGCCACTCTTGGACTAAGTTCCTTGTGATTCTCAGCCAATGGATTTCAGAATATCAGAGGAATCTGGCTGTTTCTGCAGTACCAAACACGCCTCTTGCAGGGGCTGCAAAGTGTTACTTCACCTGCTTTGCTGTGGAGCATTGCTGTCCCAGCCACCATGAGTTGCTTCCCCATGGCTGTTGTCATCTTCAGAGGGACCCAGAGAGAATCAAATGAAGTGAACAAGCTCTTACTGCAACTCCTCCATCTCTTCTGCCTGTTGGTGCATTATTACTGAGTCTGCACCTTGCTGGGGGTACCAATGGTCACAGCTCACACCACCTTTACCGTGGAGCATCACCATGAACGTGCTAATTCACTGCTTGGATCATAGGGCTGATGTGATGTTCACTTCCTTGGTGTTTTTCAGACCCTCATTTCATTTGTACTCCAAACTTGAGACATCTTTCCAGAAAAGCAATACCCAGAGTCCTAATACAAGCTACAAATACATCTCTTCATGTCTTAAATTCATTAAAAAACACTCTTATAAAAAGATTTACTTCCAGGGTTTCTACCCAGACTTCTTCATAGAGTTGGCAAAGTACATTATGTAACAGCTAAATCTTCATTAGTTATATCTGTTTGCTTTGTGCCTTCATGACAATGATGAAAGCTGTAAATAAGTATATTGTCCTATCCTAACAAGGATAGCGTATCCATCAATAAGGACACTTACTCTGCTGAGATCTTTGCAAGGCTGTAAAGGGGAGTAAATTAAAGGAAGAACAACATCCTTCATCTAAAGCGTCCTTGTTCTGTCACTTAATGTTTTACCCTTGCTAATATTTTTCAAAGTCTGGCTATTAGTCAAAAAAGTCACTCAGTAAATGTGACATTTTTTCCAGCAGAAGTCTGATTGGTCCTAGAATGATTCTTCTAGGCATCCATTGCTGGAAGTGTGACCTGAAACTCCTTCTGTTTCTTCTCACCTTAATTTCCCAGCAGTCACAGGAGTTTCCTAGTGGGATGTGTGGGGATGGAAGGGGAAACCAGAGGAGGTCATTCAGCTGAACAGGGAGGTGCAAATCCTTGTTTGGGGTAGCAAATGAGTTGTCTGGATAAAGGCAGCCAGGATGAGACTCCACTCTCAGTAGTGCCCACCTCAGCCTGGACAGACTGGTTGGTAACACCATGCTTAGCCCAAGGTCTCCTCTCACTAAACTCACTCAACTGAGATCCCCCTTAGGTGCAGCAAAAGCTGTGTGGTAACTTGAAACTGCCCTGTGAACTTGAAACTGGGCTGTGTGTCAGGCTGTCCTTGGTCCATAGGCAGATGCCAGGGTTATGGGCCCACAGTGCTCAGGCAGGAGCTACAGGTGATCTCTGGGAGATGGTAAGGAGGGGTAAGAGATGGTCAGTGCCACTTTCTGGGAGAGATCCACGCTCCCAGCTCCCTGCCAAGGGAGCCCAAACATGGGAAACACATCCCATGTGAGCCCACCTGCGCTGCATGGCTGGAACTGAGTCCACGCACCCTGCACAGGGAGCTCTGCCCATCCCCAGGATCAGAGAGGAGCAGTTTCCAGCACACAGAGCTGTGAGCTTTCCCCTGATGTGACAGTGCTCCAAGCAGCCTGACAAGGTACCGAGGTTCCCACTGAAACCAGCAGCTTCCCTGGCTCCTCTGCGTGGCATTTTATCCCTGCCTCAGCCCAGGTATCCCTGGCTCACCTGGGTTAAACAAACAAACAAAAGTGATGCAAGGAGTCTTGAAGTGATGGACTGGCTCCAGGTTTATGGGACAGTCCAGGAGTGAAAATCAGAGTGTGGCCTGCAGAGGGAAGAAAAGAGCTGTGGTAGCACCACTGTGCTTCCCGGGGGTCTGCTTCCCACTGCTCCTCTGGAGCAGGCTCTGAGCTGAATAGCTGCTTTTAAACATTAAATACATTCAGAACCCATTCATATCAAACCAAAATTAAACTGCTGGATTTCATTCAAGAGTCATTCCCCTGAGAAAGGGCCGAGAAGAAAATAATGGTTAGCTGAATGCCTCACCCATTCAGAACACAGGAAAATCCCCTAGGAGGAAAGGTAAGGAGCGAGGCTGGGCTATTGCCTCACCTCATTGCATTGGTATCTGTGTATAAGCCAATTTCCCAACCCATTTAGAAATTCACTAATTGTCATTGGAACTATTTGCTGATGACAGTGAAGTAGCTTGGTAATGAAGAGGAAGTCCATTTATTCGTTAGCATTTGTGAAAATAATTGCCTGTCACTCCACCGAACACCCTTTGCTCCAGAAACACTTGCTCTTCAGCACCTTTTTGTTTTTTCTGAGCTGCACACTTTGAAACACCACTTACAATTTCCAGCCTCTGAAGGGCTCATTCTCAGCTGCTGTGACAGGAGTGAGGGTGAACACCCCACAAGGGGACACTAAACAGCCTGTCACTTCTGCTGCAAGGAGAGGAGAGTGTATTGCCTGTGCTGCAGGGTCTGGCTGCCTGGTTGCAGCTCCCAGGTACTGCTGAAACCTTGGGTTTTACAGGGCTGCTGCAACTCTGCAGCCTGCCCCATACCTCTGCTGGCCATCACTGCAGGGCTGGGAGAAGCCATGGGTGCAGGGCTCCTGACCATGGGTCTGTCTCTGGCCAAGGGGACAAGGTGGCTCCAGAGACACCATGTGAGATTCAGGGGCTGTCTTCTGTCCCCTGTTTGCTAGCCCTGCTCTCAGCCTTCACCAAGACAACAAAAAGACTGCATGAAGCTGGGAATGCACCAGGAAGTGAGCCCTGGAGGGAGGAGGAATGGTTTTTTGGAAGGCAGAGGAGTGATGTCTCAGGAGGGGAGGGACGGGGAGAGGATGGAGATCTGTGTTCCTCAGCTCTCTGTGCCAATTGCCCCCCAAGAGCCAGCACCTGATCCTGCTGTGGGTGACACCCCACAACGGCTTTGTGCCCTTGCTCATGAGCTCACCCCTCTGTATCACACCTGGCACTTCCTCTGCCACTTCCACCCTCCCACCAACACAGGTAACATAAACCAACTCCTTCCTTCACTTTGGGCAAGCAAAATTCTGCGTTGCCCTCGTGGCCAAAAGGCTCTGAGCCCTCTGCCTGCTGGGGAGGGTGGGTTTGCTGCAGCAGGGAAACAGCCACATTTGAGGTGCCTTGCCAGGTCTCTGGAGAAAAGTGGGACACCACTTGAATTAACAGAGATCTGCCAGAT
Source organism: Lanius collurio (assembly GCA_020086605.1). Taxonomy (NCBI): domain Eukaryota; kingdom Metazoa; phylum Chordata; class Aves; order Passeriformes; family Laniidae; genus Lanius; species Lanius collurio. Next base: position 18,695,713 of record JACBWW010000016.1, read on the forward strand.
CACACCTGCTGGGCTTATGCTGCTGTCATATCTTTCCCTCCAAGGGCCACTTGTTTGTTTGTCAGCTCTGATGAATTTTTATTGTTTCCTGGGTATGTGAATTCCCACACCCATTCCCAGGGCAAGGAGCACAGCATCTGCAGGGTGTGGATGGCCACCAGTGTTGACTTAGCAGTGCATGGAGCAGGAGATAAACGCTGTCCTGCTGCTGGGACCCAGGGGTGCCCTGCACTGGGCACCTGCTTCGTGCCTGGGGCTGCTGCAGCAGGGCTGGGAGCCAGAGGAGCCACATCACAGCAGGAAGTGTCATCCCCTGGATGTGGCCACGTCCCCAGGGAGGAGCACACCTCTGCAGCTTGTCCTGGAACGGGAAGCTGAGCAACTCCTGCCCGAACAGGATTGGGAAGTGAGAGAAGGACTGCCACAAGTGCACTCAAGGTATCGTCCATGTTTGAGGTGCAGCTGCTGCAATCCTGCCCAGCAATTGGGCTGGCCACTGCAGTTTGGGGTGATCCAGGCTATGCAATAACACCTAACAACATCCTGCTGCCATAAGCCTGTGTCATTCCAGTATGTTCAATGGACTGGTGGTAGCTCATGGCTGTTGGGAATGGCTTACTGGATATATTTACAGCCCCAGGGGGAAAAGTTTCAAGTGTTTCCAAGTGTTAATTGCTGCAGATACAGCACCATGGGAAGGTGGGGTAAAGGGCTGGGTAAGACAGGTACTTGGGGTTGGGCTTCCCATGCAGGAGAGGATTCCTGGTTCGGGAAGTCTGGAGACACTGGCTGTATTTGCTTCTTGGGCAGGTATTTAATACATTTTAGGATTAGGTGACTGTCTTTTGCTTTCGGGTGCTGAGGTGTTAAGAGGGAGAAGTGTGTGGGTGAGTGTAAATCAGCTCTGTGCAGGGAGAGACGTCTGTTTATACCTGGGGATTTAGGCTTCCAGATATTTAATTTCTGATAACTGTACTTCAGCTTGTTGGAACATTTCAGTCTTGAAAAGCCTCTTGTGGATAATGAGCCTACAGGGAGGCACTGACTGGGGAGCAGGGGTGGATGGGGACCTCAAGTTACCAGTGCAATTAATGAGCAAGGAGGTAGCCAGCATTTGCAAGAAAACTCTAGGAGAGAGGGGAATAAAACAAAGTGAGAGAGAGGTTTTGTTGCCTCCCTTGAAACCAAGATCAAGCAAAGCTTACCTGAGTTTTAAATGTCCCATGTGATATGTCATGGGGTGAGGGACCACAGATGGTGGAATTTGGGGGATGTAGGAGATGGTTCTGCTTTGAGGTTTGGAGTCTGCCTGGAGAAGGCTCTGGAGTGGCTCTGCCAGCCCCAGCAGGAACTTTTTATGATCCTCCCAAAGCTGTCCCAACAAAGGAGCAGAGGTGTGGTGTGACCCATTCTCTGTGCCCTGGTTTGGGGGGTTGGTGCTGGAGGTGCCCCCCTTGTCTGCAAACCAGGATGAGAAATGTCCCTGCTTCACAGTTTGCTGTGTGACAGGGTCCAGCCTCCTCCTCCTTCCTGCCCATGTCCTGGGACACAGGGCTCCTACTGGGGCTGGCAGAGCCATTATTCCAGGGCTGGCTGTGGGGCACAAGCCTTCTCCAGGCAGATCCCAGACCTCAAAGCAGAACCATTTCCTACATCCCAGTGGGTGTCACCAATGGGTAAATGGGAAGGAGAAAGGACCACTGGTAAATGGACACGAGGGGGAATGGGAGGAATCCTCACACTACAGAGCCATGTGGTGGCCCTCACTGATGAACCATGGAGACCACGTTCCTGCTGGGAAATGTTAGCCACTGTCCTGCCTGGCTTCTGCTCCCCACTCACACCTTCTTCACCCTGTTAATTATTACAAGGGAAACAATGAAGGCCAACGTGCACCAAAGTCCAGCGTGAGTGAGAAAATCAGCAGTGTGCTCACAGCCATGAGCCAGCCGACCATGGCCACCACGGAGCTGCCTGGGCTGCCAGGGGACACGGCAGCAGCCTTTGCAGTGGCAGACATCATCGTGGTGGTTCTGTACTTCGCCTTTGTCCTCGCTCTCGGCATATGGGTGAGTCCCTCAGGGGGCCAGGGTAGGGTCTGCCTGACCCAGAGAGGCCTTGTTGCTTCCTGGACCCCTTCTGGGTACAAAGGGGTTTGTCTGCAAATGGCATCCTCTGCACAACTCACGCAGGGCCTACTGGGCAAATTTGGGGGTGATGGGGATCCTTCTGTGAGCCCTCATATGGGGACCCCATATGGGGACAACTGTGGGATCATTCCCTGGAGGTAGTTCTGGGAATGATGCTCAACTCACAACTGGATGTGGACAGGCAGGAGGCAAAAGAAAAGCCAGGGCTGTGCTGGAGAAGACTGAAATGGACCTTAAAAGCTTTGGAACAATTGCTGCTAATTATTTGTTTGTGTTGCTTGGTGAGGGCCTCTGTCCCAGACACCTACTGAGTTCTGCTTGGCTGAACTGTCTCTTCTTTCCCAGTTGGTACATTCATGGAGAAGTCACCAAACAGATCCAAGCAGCTTCTTTCCAAAGCACGACTATCAGAAACCTGCACAAAGAGAGGCAGAAGCAGTGGGTGAAGCCTGGCATACTTAACAATCCATAAAATTATTTTGGAGCTGATGATGAGGCCAGGCATTGAGGATTGTCCTGGCTTGGTCTGACTCGAGGGTGGGTGAATGGAGGAAAACATTTTTCCTCTTCTTTTTCCTGTGCTTCCAGTCATCGACACGAGCGAGCCGGGGGACCATTGGAGGCTATTTTCTGGCTGGACGATCCATGACTTGGTGGCCTGTGAGTGAAATGCTTCCCTCTGTTTCTCATGGTTTGAAAGCAATTCCAGATGTAAGAGCAGGTCTGGTGAGGGGACCCAGTCGTTACATGTGCTGACTGTAGTCTTGAGATGAAGGGGACAGATGAAGGATCCATAAGGAACTATCCCATACATCTTTGCTGATGGGCTGCAGCTTGGAGCTGCCAGGCCAAAAGGGTAGCTCAGCATCTTCAAGGGTTTCCAACTCTCAGTTTCTGTGTTAAAGGCAGCAATAAAAATGTTCCCATTGATGAAAGTTAGGGAATGCTGGCTGCCTTGCTGGGTTTGAAAGTTTTTGGCCTCAACTCACCACTGATGTTCCCAAGTTAAGAGAGCATTAGTTAATCTAGGAATGTGTCATCCAGTGAAAAGCATTTAGACACTGAATTAAAAATAATCCCAAATCCCAGGACTTTCTAGCCCTTGCTATTTAGAGCAGAGTTGAGTTTATTGACTAATGGTGTAAAGGATATACAATTCAAACCACTGAAGTATAAATCCTCTCTGAGAAAGAAAATACAATCTATTGAAGGTGCCTTTTCTTGGGAGTGAAAGGTACACATAAAGATAATTTAAAGTTTGAAAGGAACAAAAATCCACAGGAATAAAGATTCTTCTTAGCCAATGCCAGGCTCTAGAACCATATATCTCTCCAGTGAGTCGTGGGTAACGGAATGCACTTCTCTACCAAAACACAGTTTTTTTCTTTTCTTCCTTTAGCTGTGCATTGCCCATAAATTCACTAGGCTAGATTTTCAGCCTCTTCCACCAGAGACACATACACCTCTCTAAAATCTGTCATTTCTTAAATGTTCTTTATACTTCTCTCTCAAGTAAATGACACTTAATGGAAAAGCTTAGCTTGATGGTTTTCTCTAATGACGAGAGGGAAAATTAAAAGATACTAAAATTGAATATTTTTTCCTCAATCTTCTTCTTTTAAACAAGATTTCTGTTGGTTGGTTTTTTGGTTTTTTTTTGTGTTTGTTTGGGTTTTTTTGTTGTTTGTTTGTTTTTATATTAAAAAAGCTCCCAAACAAATCCCAAAACATTCTCACTGCTTTTGGCTCCAACCACAGGTGGCTACAGCAGCTATTGGACACAGGTCAGCTCTTGGCTCCTCTGAACTGTTTTAGGTTCAGAGCAACCTCTGCTGCTGTTCACTTCCCAGATTTGTTTGTCAGAGCTGATTCCACCTCTGCAGCTCTCCTGCAGGCTCAGCTCCTTGTGGCCTTTACCTTGAGTATGACCTGCACTTTATTATTGTTTTTACAAGAGTGACAGGTTTCAGCCTCAATAAGCCCTGATATTAAATTGCTGCACCTCTGCAATTTATCTTCTGTATTTCTGTGTCCGATCTACATATCAGGAAAACTGCTCACATTTCTTGGGAGCACCAGTTGCAAAGTCCTGTTGCAGCAGCTTCTTTAATCAAGAGTTTTGTCAGACAGACAAGAAGACAGAGGCAGTGTGGGTGTTGATGTCATACTAATGTTTTACTTTGCCCAAAGTTTACAGCATCCATCATTCTTTGTTTCACATGAGGCAGTACTAAGGAGAGGAAAGCTCCTCGTAGGTGGTGTGCCTAAAAGCAAACTGTAGGATGAAAGGGCTTGACTTGTCCTTTGGGTAGTTTTGCATTTGACCCTGAGAGAGGTTTGATGTTGGCATGCAGAAAGGAGGTGAGGCTTCGTGCCAGTAAAAGCAGTAATGAAGTCAGATAGCCTTTGCCCTGTTTAAAGAGCCCTGGAGCTGGCATTCTTCCAGTTTGGGTGTCAATGAGTCATGGCAGGGACAGCCTACCCTGCCCACAGCCTGCAGTTAAAGTTAACCTGAAGCAAGAGCATTTTCCAGCCTGCTGCAAAGCTCCATGGCTTTGAAGCTCCCTTAGGCAGAGAGCACAAAGACCTGCGTGCTCCTGGCACGTCCATGCTGCGGTTCAGGAATCTCCTCCCGCAGCAGGAGCTCCAAGAGAGCACTCCTGTCACCATGGCTGTGTGAACCAGCACCACACATGTTCAGAGCAAGACTCAAAAGAGGCTGTCAGCAAGACATGGGGAGGTAGAGCAAGGGTCAGCAGGGTCAGAGATGGCACCACGCTGACTGATTAACAAGGGAATGGAGAAATCTGTCATGTTTCATGGACACTGAGGGATCTGTGGTGTCACCAGGCTCCCCTCCCTCTGCTGTGTCTCTGTAACAGGAGAACCCCTGGCAAAGTGAGCCCTGATTCTGAGATTCAGCTTTGTACTGGAGTGGGGGCAGTGGAAGGGAGCAGGAAAATGCTTTAAGATATAAAAATGCAGGGTTTTTTTAGAGGCAAAGGAAAACTCAACTCTCTATTAGCACCCAGCTGACTAACTACAGGGAGATGAGATCCTGGGGAAAGAGAGTTCCTGGCGAAAACACTTGGACTGATACAGAAGTTGCTCAAAGTGACTTTCTCAGTTTTTTCCCTGTGCCCTGTGTTTCAGATTGGAGCCTCCCTGATGTCGAGCAACGTGGGCAGTGGTTTATTCATTGGCCTGGCAGGCACTGGAGCAGCTGGGGGCCTTGCTGTTGGGGGCTTTGAGTGGAACGTAAGAGTCAGTTCTGTTGTCAACTAAGATGTCACTGTTTACAAAGGGACTGGGGCTTCTCTCCAAAATCAGGTGTTTAACAGTATCAGCAGCAACACGTGCTCAGCTCTCAAGAGAGAAGTCTCCAGACATTCTGACAGCCTTGGAACATGAGATCTTTATTTTAGTTTAAGTGGAATTCACTAGAATTATTAGTTCTGACCTTATCAGTGGTACACGGCCTTATTTTTAAGCTTTAGTCTACACTCATGAAGATTAAAATAAAAGATAATGCTGGAAATGTGCTTGGATAATCACAAGATTCTGGGTACAGGGAGTTAAAAAAAAGGCAAAAAGAAGCAGCATCTGCTCCTATATTCAGTGTAAATCCATGAGAATCAGCAACACTCTCTTCAGCTGGCAGCTGGCAAAGTGTGGCATCTCTGAGGTGAACATCTGGGTGAGAAGGCAGGTCTCGTTCTGCCCTGTTGAAGTGGCCTGGAAAATTGCCACTGACACCACACAGAGCATGAAAAGCAGGCCCTTGGTGTGTGATGTTAATGAAATTTCTCAGCTGATGAGGAGGGAGATTAGTGCCAGCCTCACAAGAAGCATCACACACTTAACTCTGAATCTCTTGCCTACCTCAGCAATGTTAATAGTGCCAGGTACCTGCCAAGCACAGGCAGGGCCCACCAAAAGCTCTTTCCTGAGGTGTGTATTCACTGAACTGTTTTTTTCTAGACCATTAAGGTCACCTTTAAATCCTTGGAGAAGAAGACAGAGAGTGTGTTCAGCCTAGAGCATGTAGGACATAAAATATTGCTATATTTTAAGGAAATCTATTCAAGTCACTTTAGAAGCTCATGAAGACAAGATTGTGTTTCAGGGCAAATCCAGCTTCATGAGTTCAGATTAATTTATTTCAGATTGGAAAGAGAACTTAGATATGCCATTACTCTCTCCCTTTGCCATGGGACATCGCTCAGCTGGAGGGATCATATGAGCATCTTTCACTGCAGCCAGTCTCTGCCACTGCAGGAGCCACGGCTGTTCTCCTCAATCAGTCACAATCTCTGCACATAGGAATCAGTTTCTTCTCTGAAAACCTGAATAACTGATTAAAATAAATGTAAGGATGAAAGATAATGACCTGAGACAACCAGGAGGTGAGGTTTGATAATCCAATGGCTTTCATTTACCTTTAAGTTCTCTTGTTTGGGCTTTTGCTGGGAATCAGAGAAAAAATACATGATGGGAAATGCCTTTGCACTTTCCAAAAGACTCTTCACCTGTGGCAAAGCAACTAAAGTGCCTCTTTATCTACCAGTGACAGGAGCACATCTGCGCCAGCCTGCAAGGAGAACATCCCAGCAGAGTCTTGCTGTTGCTTATTTTTATGCTCCGCAGGGACAGTCTGCTGCCTCAGCCTCATCACTTGCTAATCAAGCAACAAACAGATGCTCCCATCCTGCTCTGAATCCCTTAACTCTTCACTGCCACAGCATCAGTGGTTTCAGAGGCCACCAAACACATCACCATCTTTCAGAGAACTAGAGCAACAAAATATATCACCTTGCTCTAAAGACCAGGGGATGGAAGAGGATGTGACAGAGAAACATAGGGCTCAGGAGGAGATCTTCAAAAGAGTCTAATTGAATTGTAATAATTCTGCCAGCTGCTGGCTCATCTTCTGAGCAGGGAGAAAAAATCAGTTTGCTTCTCAAACACATTGCATGGCACTGAACCTTTCTGCTTTCTTAGGATGGCCACTGAGAGAACAGGGGAAAAAGCTGTTCCCGTGTGTTGAATCCTGTGCCTTTATTCTCTGTCTCTTTAACAGGCCACCTGGGCACTGCTGGCTCTTGGCTGGATCTTTGTGCCTGTTTACATCGCAGCAGGAGTGGTCACCATGCCCGAGTACCTGCAGAAGAGGTTTGGAGGGCAGAGGATACAAATCTACATGTCCGTGCTGTCCCTGATTCTCTATATATTCACCAAGATATCCGTAGGTATCCAACTGAACACAACCCTTGTGTGTAGGGCAGAGATAGGGCAGGGATGCTCAGAGAGAGCTCAGATGTCCTTGAAAGGGCCAGCTCAGCTCCCAGGAACAGCAGCAGGGTGTTAGTGTGCTGCTCCTGCCTCAGTATTGATCATGGAGACCTTTCCTAAGAGAGAGACAGAGCCCTCATTAAACAGCAACGCACACTGAGAACTTTACAGGGATGTGCAGTTAATTACTAAACAGTGTAAGTACCACGGGCTGTCTGCATACTTTTCTTCTTCTATCACATCAAACTTTGGGCAACAGAGGAAAGGCAACATTACCCCATCTGAAAATTTGGCTGGCTGCATCTTTTAGAGATGAAATTCTCTTAAATTATTGAAAACCTGCTGTTGTTCTTGTAGCTGAGTTTTCAGTATTAGGTATTTTATGGTTGTTCCTCTCTCTTTTTCTCACTTGTGTTACACAAAAAGGGTACAGTGAAAGGGAGGTAAGTTCTGGCTTAAGACAAAACTCAGCATCTTTTCTGGATTGCTTGTAGCATTGTACCCTGCTGGTAACCAAAAACCAGAGTAGCCTGTTGGGTATTTCCCTCTTTTAAATGCCATTCAGAAAGAAACAGAAGTTATGCTCAGATATTTACTAAGAACTACCTGTGCCCTTGGAGGGAGAGGAGTGCATTTGAGAGTCCATTACAGGGACTGAAGATGTCAGTCCTTTGTCTCCAGCTGGTTATCCCACGGTCAGTACAAGCCAGTTTTCACTAGACACTGCTGAAGAATTCAGATGTCAAATTGCCTTGGGAGATACTGACTGGAGATGAGACACTCAAGTGGCTTCAAGGTCCTTTTCCTAGGCTTATTATGTCTCAGGTCCTGGGAGGGACATTAAGAGAAGTTCCAGGCTGAGAGTGTGGGATAAATTTCCTCCTCTAATGGGCAGCCCTTGGTCGCGTCACCCACTGCCTCCAGCTTGGCTCTGCGGGATCAAAGCATTGCCCCTGGTGGCAGAGTGATTAAGATCTCACAAAGAGGCACCTGAAACTTCTTTACCTGTGAGGGATAAATGGCAACTGTCTCCTGCAGCAGCCCACAGTGAGCACAGCCAAGGTAGGAAGCAGAGCTGTCTTTCAGAGTGACCTTCAGCAGAGCAGTGTTTGCCAGTGCTTTTCAGAGCAGGACCCTGGCCCTCGTCACTGCTGTTTCATCTCAGTGGTTTCTCCTCTGTGCAGCCAATTCACGCGTGGCTGACGGATGTGGCTGGGGGAGTTTATGGCCATGACAGGTGCTTTCTATTAAGCAGAGCTATTGTTTGTGGAGAGCTCATTTAGCGGCTGGCTGGACAGCAGGCACTTGGTAACAAGAAGGATTTTTCTGCCTGTGCTTTCTGCCCAAACACAGGTTAACAACCAGGGCACTGCAGAGTCTTCTCAGCTCGCAAAGAAAACAGAGATCTCAACAAACAGTGTTGTCAGAGGACTGATCCTGCACAGCTACAGAGGTGGTTGTGTTTCCTGCTGGGAAGCCAAACCCCAGAAGGGGCAGTGATTCCTGTGGTGTTCTGGCTGTGCCTGTTGTGTCTCAGGCTTGCAGAGGTCAGGGGTTGCACTGGCTCCTTGCTTTTAAGGTGCTCATTTCAGACACTGCAAACAGAATTCTTGTCCCATCCCTTCTGTCTCTCTTGGTAAAGGTCTTCACCTGTATCTCACCCCACACCAGGTTTGTAGGTGTCCTTCGGCCTGCTTTCCCAACCTAAACATCTCCCATATCACTGTCAGCAATTTTGAATGATGTTATCTGTGTAATTCCAGGTTTCACCAGGTTTCTGGTGTCACTCTCTCTGCCAGAAGGTCCAAACAAAACACAGCTGAGGGGGGTTTCTGTATTTCTAGCAAGGTCCTCAGCAGGTATAACCTGTTTTTCTGGAGTCACTCTAATATGCTGAACTGCACAACCAGAAAAGCCACCTGTTGACCTTCTCAGATAGACAAATCATGGTACATGACACCAGTGACTCTTTAGGAGTCTTTCAAGAGGGAGTGTCTCTGGACCACGAGGCCATGAAGATACAGCCCTGAGAAGAATAAGGTCTCTGCTATCTCCTCCTCTTTCCCTCTTGTGTCTTCCTGTGGATACGTGGGGTCTGCTATCCAGGGATGTCTTCACAGCCACCAAAAGGAGCGACAGTTTCCACCAGTGCTTCTCTATGCCAGGGAGGATTCTATGACATGGAGATGGACTTTATTTTGATGACTTTTTGGTCCCTTGGTGCAGCACCTTCATTTCCTCCCTCCCTGTCTCCCAGACCCTGAAAGCTCTGACCTGGAGGAAAGTTTTTCCTTACAGCAGAACAAGGTTCAGAGCCAACAGCTCTTCTCCTCCCCTTCCAGTTCACCTTCGTGGTGTCCTCCCCTGTCAATGCTTTCAGCTGCAGAGGGCTGCAGGCTGCTTTATTAGATTTCACTTGCACGAAGCACAACTAATGCCAGACTGCCCTTGGTTTTTTTTTTTTTTATTCCAGACAGACATTTTTTCCGGAGCATTGTTCATCCAAATCTCTTTGGGCTGGAACCTCTACTTGTCCACTGTGGTCTTGCTAGCAGTGACTGCTGTCTACACCATAGCTGGTAAATAGCTGATTTTAAAGGACACATTATAAACTGGAGCCTAGGATATGAGTTTCCCATTTCCTACAGAGGGGAAAGAGTATTTGGGTCCTGGTCTGAGGGAGAGATTGCTCCAGTTGCTGGTATTACCTACCCTGTCACTCCCAGCTGTTGGAGACCTCTAACTCTCCCCCTCTTGGCCCAAGGGAAATTGGTATGGGGGTAACATCACTGTTTTAGAGGATTTTTTAACACTGCACAAGGCTCTTGGCTCCCTCTGTGCAGGGTATTACCACTGCTTGTATTTGCTATTTTGGTGCCTTTCTGCAAAATTAGCAACTTTAGCTGTTAAGGTGCTGAACTGCCAAGTCCTCTCATGAACATGGCAAGCCCTTCCTGCCATTCCTCATGGGAGGGCTCGTGACAGCTGTGGGCTCCAGGGGACCAGCTCAGTGCCAGCTTCTCCCAGTGGGTCTGCCCTGAAATCACAGGGCTGGGGCTAAAGAAAGCTTCTTTCCAGGTGAGGTGCCTGTTTCCCTGTTTCCCTGTGCAGGGTGACATGCTGACTGCTGTCTCTGGTTCTCCTGGCAGGGGGTTTGACTGCTGTGATTTACACAGACGCGCTGCAGACCCTGATCATGGTGCTGGGAGCTTTGGTCCTCATGTTCATAGGTAAGGGGGACCTGCAGTGGCACCACACAGCACTTTAGTGATCCCAAGGCCACTAGACCTTAGCAGGGTGCCTCACTCTTTCATGTGTGGTGCAGAAATGAGTTTTAACCACTCACAGAAGTGGTGCCAGCACAAGTCTCATTCTCCAAGCCATCATACTTGCTTCATCCTTTGCACTAACAGTATGGAGGAGAGGCTCTGGATAACTTCACCCCACTGGAGTTCCTGAAGAGCTTTGAACACTGCATTCTCAGAGCCCAATTCAGCTCTCATTAACCCCATGTCAATTCAGAGTAATACTGCTGACTTTTGCTGTTGACTTTTGGAGTTACTGTGGATTCATGTGGGTGTAACCAAGTATTATAAAAAAATTAAGACCAACAAGGAAATGAACATCATCAATCTTTGTTTTAAGCTGTCTTGGCTTACAGAAATATCTAAACCAGGTATCTCTTTTTTCGTGTTGTACCTTCCTGCTCTAGCTCTTGGAGGGTGCATAAGTAAAGACTAGATGCTGATGACATTGCAGGATTAGGATCATGGAGATTTTCCTGCATTGAACCTCTTCCAGAATGTGTTGTTTAAACCACGAGGACTCTGGGCAAAATCCAGCTGACTTCTGTAGAAACCTTGACTGCAAAAAGCAAGGGTAGAATAAAAAGTAAAGGAGATAAGAGGAAGATAAAAGAAAAGTAATCACAAGACTCAGATAAGATAATAACTTTGCAGGATGCACTAGCCCTTAAATCACTGGCATTTTCTTTACAGGATTTGAAAAAGTTGGCTGGTACGAAGGGCTTCAGGAGAAATACAGCACAGCAATACCAAACATCACAGTCCCAAACACGACCTGCCACCTCCCACGAGCAGATGCCTTCCATTTGTTGAGGGATCCCATCACAGGAGACATTCCCTGGCCTGGCCTTATATTTGGTCTTTCTGTGCTGGCTCTTTGGTGCTGGTGCACTGACCAGGTAAATAAAATCTTTCCCTCAGCAGACAAACCACCACAGTGTTATTTTTAGTCCACTCTTCAGTCTGTGGATCTGTGAGCTGAAAAATCACTGTGCCTCACTATGCAGGAGTTGCTACCTTTTTTACTGGTCTAGACCGGAATGTCTCACTCCTTCCACCTTCTCAGCAAGCTGCTAATTTTATGCACTTCTTAGTGCAGTAAGAACAGGTTATTTTCATCCATCTTTTTCCCACTGTGGGCTGGTGAGTACTGGGAGTCTTCATGCAGTTAGCATGACAGGGATATAAAAATGTGAATCTGGAGCTGGCTCTGCTGTGACCTTGAGTGACCTCCAGACAACATTTCTCCATTCATATTCCAGATGTCTCATGTCCCTTGTTCCTTTCCAAGCTACAAACAAGGAAAGTTGTGTGTGTATCTCAAGACATGGTGCTTATGTACTTTCAGATGGGATAATTATGAAACCCCACCACTGAGCTTTTACCAAAACACCCACAGTCTGCTTCATTCTGGGTCTCTTGCTGCCATACAGCTGCTGTCTCCAGCCCTCAAGGTGGCTTCATTTCAGTCAAGGGTGAAATTATTCCTGTAAAGGAAATTTCCACGCTGCCCTCTCCTGTAGGCTGTGGACTGAGCTCTGAGCAGCAGCAGCAGGCTGCAGTCAGTGAGGTGGGAAAGCTGTCCTTGGCATGCAAAACACCCTGGGATCCTGTGGGATGAAAGTCATCCATGAGAAGGAGAGACAGAGAGAGGATGGACCCTGCTCTCTCTGTTGTGCTTCTGTTTCATTCTCTGCTCCCTTTCTGCACTGATTGCAGGTGATAGTCCAGAGGTCTCTCTCTGCCAAGAACCTCTCCCATGCCAAAGGTGGATCAGTGCTGGGAGGGTATCTGAAAATCTTCCCTATGTTTTTCATTGTCATGCCAGGAATGATCAGCAGAGCTCTCTACCCAGGTAAGCTTTCCCATCTTCCTTGACACGGCGCTCCACACCTGCTGTGACCACTAATCCCACACAGGTCTGCCAGCACTTTTACATCTTAGAAACTGCTGTCCTGCAGGCATGTTCATAGAGATTCCTGTTGCACCATGGTGTTCCCAAGCCCTCCCTCCACCTCCAGTTCTCCCACAGTGGCATAAGCCACTGGGAGTAGCCATAAGGGGCATACTTTGCCATTCGGGACACATAACTCCATGCTGTGGACGTTGCATCCATCTGTCTGTGTGGAGGGAGCCAGGGAAATTAAATTCATGGAGCACTGAGGTTGTCCTTCAGATCTTAGAGATTATATCCATTAGGTATTTTGGAGAGTTTTAACAGTCTGCCATACAGACTCATTCAGGTCCTGGTGGATTAGGCTAAAGGAGCCTCTGTTATATCCCAAGGAGCTCTCATTGCTGGTGTCCCCAGAGCCTTCCCCTTCCCAGGAAGGATACCTTGGTTAGAAGGTCCACTCCCAGAGGAAAGAGCCTATCTCCCAGATTTCCTAAATATGAGTAACTGAGCCTCCAGCATCCTTGGGAACCCAGCTGACAGGTTCATGGAAACAGTCCAGTTCCCACAAGTGACAAATCATCAAGGATTACAGTTATGCAACACCCAGGAGAGTTTTAGCTGTACCCTGAACAGAATTTCAAAATGTCACCCTAAAGTTTCACCCATGTTATATAATATTAAATGTTTTCCAGCTCCACTCATTGCAGCTGTATTCCACGTCTGGATTTATACGAAACTGCCCAAGGCATCAGGATTTGTTCCCTTGATCTAAACAACCTATGGCTCAGTGGGGTTTGCACTGACTCCTTGTTGTTCCCCTGTGTTACACAGATGAAGTGGGCTGCGTGGACCCAGACATCTGCAAGAGGGTCTGTGGAGCTGCTGTGGGTTGTTCCAACATTGCCTACCCCAAACTGGTGGTTGAACTCATGCCTGATGGTGAGAAACACCCTTGTGAAGCTGGGCTTGAGCCAGGCTGTGCAGGGGGGATCAGGCTGCCCTTACCCATCCTAAGCATGTGGCAATCTTACCACAGACAGCAGGATGGAAAAAGCAGTGCTCAGAGGCCCTAGGTCTAGTCCTGATTCCCCATCTGTGTTTGGCTCCCGCAGGGCTCCGGGGGTTGATGATTGCAGTGATGATGGCAGCCCTGATGAGTTCCCTCACCTCCATTTTCAACAGCAGCAGCACCCTCTTCGTTATCGACATCTGGCAGCGGGTCCGCAGGCAGGCCTCGGAGCAGGAGCTGATGATTGTGGGCAGGTCCTTACATTTATTTATGTCTCATTCCTCTCATCATCTGCTCTGAGTGCAGCATGTACATCCTCCAGGCTGCACTCACTGAGAAAAATCTGGTGCCTGTAATAGAGAGCAGGAGCACAGCTTGGGAAAGAGCATTGCATTTTCCACCTTCTTTTTGGGTAGATCTGGTCAAGGAGAAATTCTGTTCCACTGAGCGAAGCAGATAATTGCCTCTCTTCTCTCCAAACTAATTAGAAATACTGCTTTAAATGTAACTTTTAGGAAAGCTGAAAGTGCTCTGGAGTCCTTGTCACCAGACTCTATAAAAATGTGTTCTTTTTGTATCAGACAGGAGTGATATGTGACAATTACTTTTTTTTTTTTTTTTCCCCACGGAAAAGTGCAGAGCTGAGCCTCCCAGCTCTCTGTCTCTGTTGAGTTGTAGTGTCCTTTGCAGACAAGCTTTGGTGCTGCATTATATCAGGGGCATATAAAGTTCTCCTCCAGACAGGGGAATTTAGTGTGTTTGTGGAGCTTTTGTTCTCCAGTCATCAGCATTAAGTTCTAAACTTTGCTGAGGAGTGGCTGAGGGCTGCAGGCAAGCTCACACTTCACCATGGCAGAGTGGTGAGAGGACAAGTACCTCTTGCTCAGCAGTATGGACAAACCTCTGTGACACTCAGTGCAAAGGCAGAAGAAGGTTACTATATTCACCTGAGACCCCAAACACAACTTTAACAAGTAGCAAACAAGTTGGAATTTGGCAAAGGCAAGAGATTGAGCACATTACTTGCTTAGAAAGGTGGCAGGAAGATTGCTTCCATGAGCTTCCAGTGTCCTCTTTCTGTCACATCCAAGACCCAAGGTCGTTAAAGACCATGTCACACTCTAGGACACACCAGGCTCACCATGGGAGAACAATTTTCTCTTTTCCTGTGTACACAAGGAAAGGTTCTTGAGCATGATCTGTGGATTTTTCTTAGGAAATTCCAAAAGCAACTCGGAGTGTGTTTTGTTTAACTCTGCCTACAGAGTTAACACAATTTTATCCTTCTCTTTCAGAGTCTTCATCCTCATCCTTGTGGTCATCAGTATTCTCTGGATCCCAATCATTCAATCAGCCAACAGTGGAAAGCTCTTTGACTACATTCAGTCCATAACCAGCTATCTGGCCCCACCAATTACAGCCCTCTTCATCTTGGCAATCTTCTCCAAGAGGATTAATGAGCCTGTAAGTGAAGTGTCAACAACAAATTGATACATGTACTTAATTTGAGAAAATAAATAAATATCTCTCCCCTCAGTACTTAGCCTTTGTAAACTCGGAGCCAGCCCAGCTGAAGTGTGACAACTAGACAGCCTTTTCCTGGTGGGCATTAGTGGATCTTACCCAGTGCCTGGTGGGTGTGGGTTTGCTTCTAAGAAGTCACTACAAGTGGCACTTCTTGGCAGCCCCATTTGAAAGCATGAAAGGGAATTTGTTCTGCCATTTAGGGATGATGTGTCAAAGTCTCATTGGAGGAGTGTTTTTAGGAGGAGATTCTTCCATTGTTTGTGCTCTATCTGCTCCATGTTCAAGGGCAGAGAGAGAAAATGAGGATTTTTACCTGAAAAATGTGCATCAGTGTGGATTTCCATCAGGCATAAGAAGGCTTGGGAAAGAAGGAGAGGACAGGGAGAGGAGAGGAAGAATTACAACCAGAGGTAATTTGCAGTGACCCTTTCTCTGTGCTTGCCTTTCTCAGGGTGCTTTCTGGGGCCTCATGGCGGGGCTTGCAGTGGGTCTGGTTCGGATGATCATGGAGTTCGTTTATAGCCCCCCATCTTGTGGGGAGGAGGACAGGAGACCAGCTGTGCTAAAGGACTTGCACTACCTCTACTTCGCCCTCATCCTCTGTGCCCTCACTGCCATTGTCACTGTCCTCATCAGTCTCTGCACCCCACCAATCCCTGAAGAAAAGGTAAGTGACTTGCAGTGACACCCTTTTCCCAGAGCCCCCGTTTGGGTACCAAAAATCCCTGTGATCTGCCCTTTTCTGTTCCTGCAGTGGCTAAGAAATGGTGTGTAATGCATCTGCTGCCGAGAAGCCCTTGCTCCTCAGCCCTGTCTGTCCCCCAGGTCACAGAGTGTTAATGCTGCTGAGCACTGAGTGCTTCAAATTGAGTGTGAGTTCCCATGCTGTGCCCAGAGCTGGGCAGGCACCACAGCCCATCATAACTGGAATGGAGAGAAAAGAAGAAGGGGAAGGAGATGAAATCACATTACAGAGCACTGCTGAGGAGGAATTAAATATATCTAATTGTAGCATCTAGCCTGTTTCAACAGAGCCAGCATCAATCTTGCAGGCAAACAAGATTAATATCTCTTGCAACATGGGCATTTAGGAAAATAACATTTTGTCCCAATGTGATCTCAATTAAATTTAATAACTTTGAGGGAAGCACAACTTTCTTTTACTTAGCACATTAAAATGGTGCAGAGTTGGGAGGTTTTATGTTATAAAACCTTAAAGCAACTCTTCCCAGTCCCAAGTTTTAAAGCAGCTGCCAATATAACAAAACTGCCACCTACCTCTCAGCAAAGGTTACTGGGTAGATTAAAAAGACCTATTTTTTCCTGTCTAACTGCATGGGAGAGAAAATGCTATGATGGCATCAATCTGTTGCTTCCTCATAACTTGTGAAGCATTAACCAGCTCCATCAATGTTTGATGGAATGTTATAGGTGTCAAAGACACCCCGCTCCTAAAGATTACATGAAAGCAGGTGCTCAGATAGCAGAGAGGAGGGGGGAGAGAGGCTGTCTTTGTGTCTGCTTGGAGATAAACTCTCAGCTTTTATTAGCTATCAGAGGATCCACATGGGAGAGAGAAATACTGGCAAGGAGGCACCATTAGTTCTGCTGCTTACGTTGTTCACGGCTGCTCAGGGGTGGCCAGATGGTTGCCAGCAATTAATTACTGTGGTTTAATGAGTTCCCACTCATCATCTGACCTGTGATAGCTAAACATGTGCAGTGCTCCCTGCCCACAGCAATAGCAAGATAAGATGCATTAACACAGCACTGGTGAACAGTGAGCATCACACCAGCAGTTCAGGAGATGGAGAAACTGGCCCCAGCACCTCCAGGCTTTGTAGCCTGACCTCAGAGGGATGAAAACATTTAAAGCATCTTCTAAGAGGGGGAGTTCAGGATGGAGCCCACTATAATAGAATTAAGGAAAGAGAGGTTACAGTCTTAAGAGATTCCCCAGGGGAGATTTCCAGTGGTATTTCCACTGAAATTTGTGAGTTTATAGGTGCTGGATGTAAGTGGCCTTATTTTACACATTCTTCAAAGAGCCCAAGGTATGGTCAGGGAGGGCAGGATTTTGTCTGAAGCAGCTGTGTGCAGTCATCCCAGAGGAACAAAGGATGAGATGTGGTGGCTGCCCTGCCTCAGGTGCATCTGGAGAGCCAGGGAGGGAGGAGAGCTTGCTGAAGAGCAGCACTGGCCAGGAGCTAACATCAGCTGGACTTTCTGGGGGATATTTTATCAATAGGGATGTTCTGGATAGCCTTTTGGTATGCCATGGACCCCACATAGTGGTGAGCTCAGTGCTTGACCTTTGTGTAAAAGATTCTGTTGTAGAAAATGAGTGAGAATTAGTGGTAGTGCCTGTGGCAGTGAGAGGCTGAACAGAATCATCTGATATTTGTGATGACCATCCAGTGAGCTCCCTGTCCCTCAGTATTATCCCACCACAAGGAAAATGGGATGGACTGCCAGGAAATTCATGCCACTAAGCATATATTCCCTCTTCCCATAGCTCAGTAGGAATGGGAGTCTGTCCCCATTTCTTTTAGTCTGATTCCATTCAGTTTCTACTATTTATTCCTGATTTCAACAGGGAAATCTGCCCTTGTTCCTCAGAGAACAGCCAAAGGGAAGGTGTGGGGTTTAACTGAGACAGGAGACAACACTGCTGGGTTTCTGCCTGTCTGGCACAAATCTGAGTGGGCAGCCCTGAGACCAACATTTTTCATTTTCTTGGGTCAGACCCACCCCAGGTTTTGCCCCAGACATGAGCAGAGATGTGGGCTTGGACCATCACTGCTGGTGACATGGTTTCTCATGGTTTGTCCCCTCATCTCCAGCGAGTCTGTGTGCTGAGGTGGGTCAGGGACAGAAGAGTTTGGGGAAGGAAGGTGGAGATCAGGGTGGATGTGCCAGGCTGTAACTCTCGGGGTAGAAAGTGGCACCTGGCCTTTTTGTTTGGCCACTATTTACTTGGCATGCAAGTGGGCAAACCTGTGGTGAAGAGCCTGAGTGTCCCCATGACAGTGTCTGGGAGGGGGAGGCTGTGCTGGTTGTCCTGGATGAGGATCTCTGAAGCTTTGGTGCTTCCTGGTTAATCAATTCCCTTCCTGAGCCTTGGATATTTCTCCTCTAAGACTCGCACGGGGCTGGTTCTGCTCGTCCTTAACTGCAGTGCTTGGAGATGGAATGATGAAAGACATGGTACAGGAGCTAGGAATTGTGTCATTTGTTTTGTCAAGCAAAAAGAGAGTGGAAAAACAATCCAGCAAAGACAAAGCCAAGGAAATACAGTGATAGATCATTCCTCAGCTGATGTAAATCAGCACAGCTCCATTGCCTTCAAAGACCAGGAACAGCTGTTGAGCACAGTTATGTCGCTTTACACCAGCTGAGGATCTACTCTGGACAACTTTAAATATTGAATCTCAATGCTTTTGAGATAGTAAATGGGCAAAAGGAGAAAAGAGATTTGTATCTGATGTTAGAGTGGTACATCTAATGTTCCTGGCTTTAAATGAATTACAATCTGAGAACTGCAAGCTGTAGCATTTTCTCCTGCTGTTTTGGACACTCTCCCATCCCTGTGGTGATTGATGTTGTGCTGGAAAACAAGTATGCAAGGAATTTGTTTGGTATGCTCCAGAGTTCATATGTCTTCATTGTAGGTAGTCCATATTGTGTCACGCCGTCCTTGAAAACCCTGCAAAAGAGCTTACAATTAAATTTGAGACTGTGAAGCTGAAACACAACTGTCAGGTGCCAGATGGCATTTCGGAACAGAAGGATTTATTCTAGTTTACAAACAACAAAAGAAAAACTTTGCTGAGTTCTTGCAAACTCCCTTGCCCAAGGAGACAGTGAGGGTGAAAAGGGAGGGGTACAGCCCACAAAGCACCGAGTGCTGCACCAGCAGGTCAGCTCACAGGGGTCAGGGCTCACCCAGACAGGCTGATGGATTGGCAATTCCACCCGGTGTGCTCTGGGGTTGGGATGTTTTCCCTGGGTCTTGAGGTCTGGCTTCAGTGGCTCGTCTTGGTGGACAGCTGAGGAGGAGCACCAAGCCTGCCTGGGCTGCCCCGAGCCCACCCTGAGAGCTCCGAGGCGCTGCAGCTGGAGCTCCCACAGCATCCTTTGGTGCCACTGAGAGCCCGACATGCTCAGCCCTGTGGGTGCTGACAGGAGCAAATGAAGGGGGGATGCAGGGCTCCCCAAGACCCAGCACAAGGCTCCCTCCTGCTCCCCTGCCCTTGGACGTGGTGGCCTCAGGCAGCACGTCCCAGGTCCCAGTCAGTAAAGCTGACACAGCTGCACTCTAGGCAGTTCTTAATTACGAATTTGCCTGCCTTCTCCAGGCACCCAAAACACGTGGGTCATGGGGATGATGCCATGAGGTTCCCCATCTCTATGCTGCTTTCCAATGGGAATTGCTTCCCTCTGAAGTCTGAGCCCCAGGTACACCCCAGCCCTTGCAGATTTTGCTGCAGTGATTCAGTGACACATGAAAAGAAGAGAGAAAAAGGAAAAAAGTTCTGTAAATCCTTTAGTTCCCTGAAACTTTACTATGTTCCAGTGACATTTCCTAAGTGATTAAAAAAAAAAGAATCCCCGAGAAAGATGAGGATCATCAAATCAAAGCAATTTAGCACTTCATGACAAGAAAGATTAGCCCTGCCCAGTGCTCATCTCGGTTGAAAATGATTTAAATAAAGCTATAAATCTTCTGGAAATTATGCAACATTTTGTGTCAGCCAGAAGCTTCTGCCTGGATTTGTGTGTGCAAAATACAAAAATTAAACTCACGTTCCTTTGTAAGTGACCCACTGGAGATGTTCATTCCCCACGGGCAGAGCAGGGAGCCAGCTGCTCCTGGGGCACGTGTGACTGTGCCTGCCCTGCTGTCACCAGGGCACCTTTGCACTGTCCCCCCGTGCCCCTCTGCCAGCAGGGGCAGGAGAGGGAGGGCAGCCCCTGGACCTGGCAGCTGCCTTTGGGAGGGATGGATGAGCCTGTCCCTGCTGCCTGGCCTGGCCAGGGCAGGGGTCAGGGAGAGCCACCGAGATCCTGGGCACACCAAGGTCAGCCCCAACGGCAGCAGGCCTGGCTCTGCCCCAAATCCCTGAGCCCCTGGGCTGTGTAACCCCCCCAGCTGCCAAAGGGCCACTGAGGTTTGTAAGATTGATGTCTCCTGTGCACTCCTGTGTTCCAGGGAGAAGACCTTCAGGCTTGCTGCACAATAAGAGTTTTAGAACTTGGGCATTTGTAAAGTAGGCTGATCGTCCTTTGTGGCTTTCTGCAGAGACAGGCAATGTCTTGTACTGGCCCATCAGAGAAATCTGGAATTAAAATATAATCTTTTGAGGGCACAACAGCTGTCTGTGAGTGACTGTGTCCAGAAAGGGTATCTTGGCTTCTTTTTAAATTTATTTCTATTTGTTTGACTGTATTCCCCTTCCCTTTTGGAAAGACCATCACTATTTCAGATCAGTCATATGAGCCTTGTGAATAGGAAGCTGCTTCTCCAGTGTCTACTGAAAGGTTACTCCTTGCAGAGACAGGGATGAAGCAGGTTATTTTAAAAAATGGAAGGAGGGAAACCAGATTATTTCACATTTTTTCCCAGCTTTTCAGCTCCAGCTGGATGCTGCCAACCTTCTTCTCCAGAGTGTGGGCACATGTGCAGGAAGGAGAGGAGGAAAAGTGGGAGATCACCCCAAACAGGACTCAGCACCACCTTGGGCCTGTGCCCCAAGGAAGGAGATGACTGGGTGGCCACTTTGGCACTGACAGGCAGTGACCAGTTTCTCTCTGTTCCACTTTGCAGCTGGGCAGCCTCACGTGGTGGACCAGGCACAGAAAAGCACCTGCCATAAACCTGAAAAACTGCAAGAGTGAACAGACCAACCCAGAACACCTGGTAGAAACTGCAGCTTCAGGAGATGAGGAGGAGGCAGGTAAGGGTCTGTCTGTGAACAAACATGCTCCTGTGCCTGGGAGTGCACAGCCAGGAGCCCATGCAAGTCCCAAAATCTCATGAGGGGCCACCCAGTGCATTCACTGGAGCTAGGGCTTGTATTTACAGTTTTAAGGATGTGACAAATCAAAGTGTTGTGGCTCTTGGTCCTCCCAACCTACCTTCATGTCACAACCCTTGAATGGCTCAGAAGAGCTGCTATTCCTGAAAAAAAAGAGCACCAAAATAGCAGCACAGTCTGAGGGAACAAGAGACCCTGGGAGCAGACATGTGCACTTTGTGGACATCTAGAATGAACCCACAAGCCCCACTTTTCTCATTTCCATGATGCCAACAGGATTTTTCATCTTCCCTTAGGATGTAAGCCACAGTTAAAACCAGGCCTTAAAGAGCTGCTTGTCCTACCAGAAGTATTTAATAGGAAGGAAGGCAGAGCAAAGTCAACTTAAAGAATTGTCAGGAGACAGAACAGTAGCAGGAGATGCTACATAGCCAAGTTCTTTTCAGAATGGACAGAGCTTTATTCTGAAAATCTATTAAAAAATGCAGCTTTCTGGATTTGACCTTAACCTTCGAAGGTTACAGAGCAGAAGCCTCAGAATCAAGATACACACAAGATTTCTTCACTCCTTCCATTTGCTGGTCAATCCAAAGGACACTGGAACCAATCACAGCCAAGCTAAAAAGAAGCAAACATCTAACCAAATCCCTTATTTTTGTTTGCCCAATAGAGTAAGTTTGGGTTTAAGTTGAATGCAGTCATTCAGCATTATTTCTTATTTCTTATCAATTCCTACTTCACTAGCTCAGATTTTTATAAACAAATATCTTGTTATTTTGGTAAGGAAGGAGATGTGAAACACAGCAGTTGACAGTTTAATGAGGGTTTTTTCTGGGTAACACCTTTTTACAAGGCCCTATAACATCCTGCATTTCAAATAAAGGTTATATTTGGAAAGAATGGGGAGTGAAATACACACAGCACAAGACTGACAATTAAAACACACACTTCACCTGGTGAGCCATGTGTAATAAACAAGCCAGGATATCTCTAAATGGACCATCATGCTGTCAGGAATTTTTAAAAGTGGAGGAAATCTGGATTGGGGAGGAGAAGGAAGAGGTTTATTAATTAACTAGTGAGTGATTGGTGTTGCAATCAACTGACTGTAATCAGGCTGTGCTCTACATGGTTAAGGGAGACTTTTCCTTTTTTTCCTTTTCCTTTTTTTCCTTTTCCTTTTCCTTTTCCTTTCCCTTTCCCTTTCCCTTTCCATCATCATCTTGCATCTCCCATTAGGGTGCCCCTCAAGCCCCACTCCAGACTGGCTTTTGCACCTCCAAAAGACTGGGAGAAGGGAGAGAAGAGCCCAGTAGATCCTAACAGCCATGTTTTGTCCCCCTCTCACAGCAGCCAAGCCTCCCTGCTGGAAAATGGTGTATTTTTGGTTCTGTGGTCTGCCCACCAGCCCCACGCCCACCCTGTCCCAGGAGGAGAGAGCTGCCCTGGAGCAGACCCTCACCAGCATCGAGGAGAAGCCCCTGTGGAGGACTGTGTGCAATGCTAATGCCATTCTCCTGCTGGCCATCAACGTCTTCCTGTGGGCCTATTTCGGCTGAGCTGGGGTCGGGAGTCGCGTGGCTTTGGTGGCTCTCACCTTCCTGCCCAAGCTGGAAGCAGCAGGTGACAGAGCCCCTGGTGACAGTCCCCAGGTGCTGGCACATGGCAGCACAGCCCTTCCCTGGAGGCACAGCTTGCTGGGAATGGCTGTGGGGCTCAGTTTCTCCTTAAGGGGGGACCAAGACTCGGCACTGGCCACATGTGGGATGCAGGGGATGTCTTGGGCAAATCGGGAGGTCTGGGGTCAAGTTTAATGGTGCAGAGCTGAGCCCAGCAAGGAGCAAAGCCTTTGGAAAGCCCAGCTGGGGCATGGCTGGGGCCTCTCTCAGGGCTGACTTTACACTGCTGTGCTTTGGGGAAGGAGTTCTGGTTTACACTGGCCGGGGGAAGGAGACTTAAACACCACCTGTATTTTTTTATATGGCCAAAATGCAGATGGGATCAGAGGGGTTAACTCAGCAGTGACAACCTTGGCTCCCACAGCCTCCCACGACCTTTGTGGGACCCCTCCTACCCCACCCCTTGTTGGCAGCAGCAGTGGGGACAGGGGGCTTCTTCCTGCTCCCTGAGCCCCCCATCCTGCTCCCTCTGCTGCACAAGGGCCAGGCTTACACCAGCCTGAGCCTGTTTGCCCACGGGGCTGATGCTGCCCCTTAACAGCATTTCCAGCAATAAAGGTGCCTCGGTAACCAAGCCAGTCCTGACTGTGGGTTGTGGTGGTGCCTGTCCTGCTCTGACACACAAAGGGCTCTGGGACCACAGCGACCTGGCTGTGGCAGGGAAAAGAAAAATCCTTCCTTGGGGCCTGGCTCAGGATCTCACTTTTTTGAGCAAGTTTGAGCTCCCCTAACCCACCTCAGGGCCATCACAGAAGGTGGCACAGCCAAAATCTTTGAAACCATGAAGAGACAGCAGCACCCACTGTTAACATCTGTGCCTGGAGAAGGCTGAAAATGCCCTCAGGGATGTGACCCTACAAAGGGCAGCTCCAAGTGACCATGGGCTGTGTGGGGAGGTGAGGGCACACAGAGAAGCACAGCACCATCAAGATGAAGAAAATGAGTCATGAGTCAGCAAAGAGGGAAGAAACAAGGCTCTGTTTCCACCAGGCAGGGGAAGATTGGGCCACGATTCCCCTGCTTATTCCCAGTTTGGATGGAGCAGGATGGGTTTGTGCTGGCCTCATGCAGGTTAGTTTAAGCATTTGTTCATTCTAAGAGGAAAAAGTAGATTTCCTTTGAAGAAGGGAGGTCTCAGCCCCATGAGCAGCCCCTCCATCTCCACGGGAAGAGACACGTGAGACAGAGCTTGTTCTGCCTTTCCACTATTCAGTTTCAGGCAGGAGGTGCCCAGATCAGAGAGTGCCTCAAAATATTTGGAGAAAATCAAGTTACCAGCAGTGATTAATAGCTGACAAATGTGTAATAAGGACAGGTACATTTTTAGTGCATTCAGAAATACCAGGGCTCTCACCTCCTCACCTTGGGTCACAGAGACCCCCAGCAGCTCTCAGCTCAGTGGGTTTATTAGTTTTTTTGGACCACACATCCATGGGGACTGCAACACAGAGCAGGATGAGGAAACTGGGGCAGTTTTTCAAATGTTTGAGATTATTTTTTTTCCCTAAGAAAAAATCAGTTTTGGGGAGAGTAGAACTGAACTTTACTAAGTCTTTTTTTTAATGACAAAATATTCTTGATCTTTGGTTATGTGATGAGTTTTTCCCCTACCCATCTCACCCCATGGATCCTTGAAAGTAACTTTTCCTTTAAAATGATGATGTTGATGTTGGTTAAACAAAGTAATGCACTTTGAGAGCTGTGACTGCATCTCTGAGCTTGGCCCTGAGGAGGAGTGGAGACACCCACACTGCCAGATGCAGCCAGCTGTGCACCCCCAGGAGGAACACATTTCAGTGGGAAACTTATTTGACTTCACTACTCTGTTTTGAAGCACTGAAGTGAAACAAAATATAAAAGAATGATTGGGGAGGGGGAGTCGGACAGGCTTTATTGAAATAAAGCAAAATTGTTTCAAAACATCTCAACCTTTGCTTGTGTTTCCTAGGAAAACAGTGTAATTAGCTGAAAAAAAATTAAAACCAAATAAATCAAAAAAAATGAAACCCCAGCTGAACACTGTGCAGCCTGGCTGTGACAGCAGGGGATGAGTTGTGGTGTCCTAACAAGAACACATCACTCTCAGGCTGGAACCAATATCCAAGTGCATTGGCAGCAGATGTTATTAATGATGCCAATACATATTTTCTTATTAATCTTCCATACTAGGCTTGTGTCTATCTGCAAATGATTATCATTCATTTTCCTGACAAATCTATCAAGATCATTTATTACTGTTCGGCAAAGGATCTTCTTTTAAACAAAGATTAATAACATTGCATTTTATCTGGCTGGCTGAGCCAAAGGAAATGAAATTAACAATGAGCCCTACAAACATGTCATCACTTTAATTTACCGGAAAATATTTTAAAATGTTATTTAAAAGAATATATGCTGTAGTGGGCACAGTTTATTACAAAGCAAAGGAATGAAACCACAGGCATTTTAGCAGGGTGGAGGGTAAGCAAACAGGGCACTGTGTGTTCTCTGGCTCCTCACACTGCAGTTCTGGGACAAGAGGGAGAGGCACCCACAGCTCTGCTGCCACACACAGATGGGCACCTGCCCTGGGGAATTGCAGCTGGAGGTCCCTGCTTCTCAGTTAAAGGGGATCCCACCCGGGGGCACAGCTCTCATTGCTGTGGGGAGCCCTCCCTGTGTTCCTACAGAAGGGAACTCCACCGGGGTAAAGCTCGTGGGGCTCTGAGGGAGAGGAGGGCACACGTGAGTGCCAGCACCCTTCTGTATTTTTGGTTCCCAGGAGGAAAAGAAACAAACTCACTAAATTTACATTGTTCAGTTTCCTCTTTTCTTCACTCTCTTCTTTCATTCCCTCATTTGAGTAAAATAACAAAATAAAAATAATAACAACAACAACAATGATAACAGGAAATAAACATCAGACTACCTATCAAAATCCTCTTCCCACTTTTACTGGTACCAGTCTAGAATCCTTCAAGGGGAGCAGGGAAGCCTGTAGACATCCCTGGCTCTTTAATTCCTGCCTTGGGATACTGTATGACACCTGAAGCCACCTTCACGCCTTCCCTGAATCATCTCAAAGGCAACTCCAGCAGCTCTGTGTGTCCATCTCCACCACAGCTCACAGGGTGGCTGAAGTGCCTTCCATCTGCCCCAGGCTGGCACTGCTGCCACTGCTGCCACTCCAGCACAGCCCAAGAGCTCAGCAGGAGCTGAAGTTCCAGGCAGTGCAGGACCACAAGCAGGGCCAGATGGCACCGCCATGCCAAGGACAACAAACAGCTATTAAGTTGTCAGAGCCTGAAGCAAAGTCAGCCTGAGCTGCTGAGTCGGTGCCATCTCTGATTCCCAGGAACAAGCTGTTCCCACAGACACTGCAGGAAGGCTCCTGGAGAGCCACAGGGTATCCCCCAGGAGTCCCTGTGCCACAGGAGCAGTGTGGAACAGTGCACACGTGTGTGCAAAGTGGGGGGATCTGCACACACCATGCCCAGCTCCTGCTCTGGGGTTTCTCTGCTGGACTGAGACAGGATCAGGCACTGGGATGGAGATCAGGAACGGTTCCTCTGCCACTCTGGTTTAGACTAAGCTAGCAAGCAATTCTTAATTTTTTTTTCTTTATTTTATTATTTCTTTATTTCTGTGGGAAGGACCAGGGTAACCATTTTAAGAACCCCATAATTATTGCCACACATGCTCCAAACAGAAATGCTGTTCTGTTACTTGCTTCTGTGGCTTCCACAAAAGCAGCATCCAGTTAAATATGTGAGACTCACAACCAGCTCACACAGTGCAATAGTTCACTTCAGTTTGAAGAAAAAACATTCTGCTGGAAGCAGAGCAAGTAGCAGTGTCAATTTTTCATTAACCTACAGCCACTGTCTCTGTAGACTTACAGCTATAAGTAAGATTACTGTTATAATTTTTCTGGTCCCTGAGGGAAGGGGAAAAAAACTTCTCGAAACTTTTAAGGTCATTAAAAATCCACCTTTAAATTGAAGGTAGTTCCAGTTTACTTTCATATTTCAAAATCAAATCTTAGCTGCAGCCTCACATCAAAGCAGAAATGTCAGTCGCTTTGTTTCTACTTCTGTGAAAGAAGTTCCAGCTTATACACGAGTTGAATGCCAAGTAAATAGATTTTCCTGGGGAACAAAGACAGCTTTCTTTTGTTTGTTTTAAACATATGTAAATAGAGTCCCAGGGGCTGAGCTGCCTGTCACTTCAACCAGGTTCACACTCATGTCACTCCAGCTGGTGATTTCTGACTGACCTCGACCTCGGGTCAGAACTACACAAGTTTCCCTCCCCACTCCTCCACAGCCACATCAAGCAGCTGCTCATGCCCTTCTCTTCCAGTCTCTCACCTCAGCAAAGGGGAAGCAAACCAGTATGGATTCTTTTTTTGCCAGTTTCTTATTCTTTTGGGTTAGGTTTTGTTTTTAAGCTCTAATTACAGAATCACAGAAATACTCTGGTCCTCTGTCAAAGCCACTGTGGTGGTTCTGAAATCTCTGGGCAGAGCAGAGCAGTGCCTGGAATCCCTGGATACCACCTGGGCTGTGCCCACTCACCAGCCATGGATTAAAGGCTGATGGCACCCACTGGTTTAAGCTCAAGATGATGGGGGCAGAGAAGAAACAGGAATGGGTTGGTAAGAAAAATTACTTTTTTTTTGATTTTTTGGGTGTTTTTTTTTTTTTTTTAGCAGAAGGTCCCCATCACTCTTGAGCTTCCTCTTTTCAGTACCAAGCATTAAAGGAATGGAGAGTTATCCTCCTCAGAGCCAGAAGACACCAAAGAGGAGCAGGATCCCTGCACATGCCCACCTGCTCCCACTCCAGGGGTCAGAGCTTGGTGCAAACAACACTGAGGGCAGGGTTGGATCCCTGTAGGAGCCACACCCTTCAGAGCTGGCCTCGATGGTTCTCATGGGTTCCTTCCAGCTCAGAAAATTCTGTGAAATCTACTCACCTTTTTTTTTTTTTTTTTAATTTAAACCAGTGGATCAATGCAAAATCAATCACTTCATGCTTGTAATTTCCAAATTACTTGGGTTATATCTCAATCTTCAGCACTTGTTTCGGGTGTAAGACTGGGTAGCACTGAGGGATGCATCAATTTATAGGCTCTGCAAAAGCTGCAATTAAGGAAAATCCTCAAACACACGAGAAACCTCAATTTTGATTGGCCACGTTCCCATAACTTATTGATAATTCAACTCACTCAAGTATTATTCAGTGTTTTCCTTCTCCCCGCTTTTTTTATCTCTTGACAAGTTTACAAAGAGAAGAATGGAGCTGAGCTGAGCTGCATTCCATCCAATCTGCTGCCTCCACAAACGGCAGAGCAGCTAAATGAAGCCCAGAACATATGGCACTGTGCTGACAGAGCTCCCAAACTGGTTCTGCATGAGCAACAAGGAACATCTTGAAACGCACAAGACATATGTGTTTTAGGAAGAAGATTGAAGTGTTTCATAATAAAACAGGACAAAGTGAAATACAAGTGCTGTATAAAATGTTAATTAAAAACTGGTTTTACCCCTCGACGTGAATATACAATATGTTTCCCAGATGGATTTCATATTTAAGTATTATCCAAACCAGAAACATAAATGAGACAAATAAAGCCTTCAAAAATGGCACAGAGGCTAAAATGTATGTAAACACTAGATGACTGTGGTGAAAACAAGGCAGGCAGGGAAAGCAACCTCTTAGCAAGTGTTTACTACTGGAATACTGAATGAAACAGTTCCTACAGCTACAGTCAGGGTAACAATACAAATGCAAGCATTAGAATTCACCACCACTCAGTGATGTAAATGGTTCTTTTGTTACTCAGGAGTTGCACAGGTTATTTCCACACTGATAATTCATGGTATAGAAATGCATAATTCATGGCATGCCAGGCATCAAACACTCTCCATGTCTGCCCTGCTCCCAGCCTCCCACCCTGCTCTGTGTGAAGCTCTCTTCATTCCATGCCATCAGCTCCACAGGGTTATGCAAAGGCCTGGCCACAGAACAGAATTTTTGTGCTGTCTCTTGAGGATCAGTAAATCCTTATGAATCAGGAGGGATTTTTTTTGCAGCAGCAGCAAACTCCTTTCCCTGAGGAGGTAAGAAGGTGGCTCAGATCCCCCCAGCTCAGGCTGCAGGGAGTTCTCTGCTGAGCCAGAGGAAATCACCCAGAATTGAAGGGAAATACCCATGAAGAAAAAGCACAAGCTCCACATAGATCAAGCAAAGAGAAAGATTACAGTTCCTTTATGTTGCCATCCAGACAAATTATCACCACACTTCAGAGAATTTCTCACAAAGACAAACTGGGAACAAACTCCATGCCTTTGGCAAGCCAACACTGATAAAAGGAGCTATAGCCACATCTTTTAAGGGCTTTGGTTGATGATGTTTTGAATTCCATGGGGAATTCAGCAGAAACCAACAGTAATCAAGGGGGCTTGTGCTTAATAGTTCCTGTGCAATGGCAACAGGAATATTGGGGGTTTCAATCACTTCCCACAATGCTGCTGTATTTGTTGGAACTGAAAGAAAATGGGCAAAGACCAATTCTCTGCTGCTCCCAGAGACATCACCTAAGGCAGAGAACCCTTCTGTCAGGGAGGCAGCTCATCAAGATCAGCCCTAGAAGTGCTGTTCTCTCTTAGCTTCAAGTGTTCTCACTGGAACCAAGAGGCTCAATTTCATTGATTTGAAAGTTTCTTCAAATTCCTTGATTACTAAACAAATCTCATGAGAAATTCTAAGCATCCTGCTAATGATCACTCCACAACCACTGAAGTAATTAACACCATGGCCTTTCCTATGACCCACATTACCAGATTTATACAGCAAGAGACCACTGCTAAAAGGCTGAGAATTTTGTTGCATAGTTCAGAGTCTCAGAAAACATTTCAAGCTTAAAAAGTGGGAAGAGCAGAATTATATACCAAGTTATTCCTTGCACATGAAGTGGGAAGGCAGAGATTCCTTTCAACCTTCTCTGACAAACCCATGGCACACCACACAAAATTTTCCACTGTCACATTGCACCCTTTTTTCCTAGGGAGAGGATGAGGACAAATGATGTGAGAGATGTGAACAGTGCTGGTTAGTACACAGAGCAAGCAGCACTAAGACATCAGGATGAAAAAAAATTAATATTAAAAATAACAAAAAAAAGATAGGAGCAATCAGTGTCGGGATATGAACTTGGATCACGCAGAAGAGAGCAGCTGAGCAAGATACCAACTGCAAAGATTAGCTCCTAAGAGCACATGTAGTGAAGAGCTCATTATCTTTTCTAGCCTTCTCTGATCAAGATAGAAATGTATTAAATCTGATTAAGATTTGTTTAATAATTGTCTGATTAAAACATAATAAACCTGGGAAAATTAAAATAAAGCCTTTTTAGTAACCTGGAGATGAGATGGGACTTTTCAGCCAGGCTTCCATAAAATAATTTCTTTAACATTCACCTCAGGATCCCAAAGCAGTTCACAGTCATTTAATTAAGCTTCAACAGAGCACAAACTCCCCATTTTACAGCTGAGGTAACAATGAGAACGAGTTTGGAAAAGACTATTTAATACTGAGCCGAGCTAAATGTTCTGTTATTTTATCCCAAAAATAGATTCCCAACATCTCCAGGTAGATTTCTTTCTCTCCTGACAATTTTGGCAGCCTCTGAAGTAATAGTAAAATTCAAGCATGTGATGCACAATCTAAAGAACAGCCCTCATCACTTCCCAAGGTGCTCAGCTTTGGAGCATAAACATTGTTCCACATCTATCTTACAAAGATGCTCCTACCTGTTCCCATTACTCCAGGCATCCCTATGCTTCTTATCCTCAGTGGAGCAATTTAAGCTTCTCTTCCTCTCAGTCCAAAACTTAGATAAGGCAAATCATTAAAGAGTTTTGCCTTTAATTCACATCAGGTCAGTGACTGAGTGATTGCCAATGCAGCTACTCTCCAGTCAAGGATTTGCATTTCCAAGATCCTGAACTGTACCAAGTTATTCACAGGAGAGATGGAAGGGAGCAAGTAGGAAGCAGAGTCTGACTCACTGAAATGAAAGTGATTAAAATATTGCACTGATTGCATCCTGCAAGCATCACTGATGCTGTTTTGGTGAGAATACTTGTGGGTTATAATACCTTGGGGAAGGCAAAGGAGAGACACAGATTACAGAAAAGCACTAATTCACTCCTAATCTCACCCATTATTGCCAGATTTGAGTAGGCAGCTTTCCTTTAAGAGCTAAAATGATGGGGGTGGAATTATGCCATCCCACTGTCACTACAACATTGTGGATGGCAAAAGATAAGGAATGAGCACAGAAAATGCTATTTAAAGCTCCGCTCAGGAACCCAGGAATTTGCATTTGATAGAAGGGATTTCAATTGTATCAGAAGGCAAGGTGCACTAAACAATTACAGTTTATTGCTGTGTTGGTTCAGTGCCTGAACCTCCACTTCTCCCAGGCTGCAGGGGCAGAGGAGCAGCTGTGCTCAGAGCTGTATGTGCTAGCAGGGCCACCTGAGCAAACAGGGAAGGGCAAAATGCTTCTGAAAACAAAGTGCTTTGAAGATTTTGGGGATAGATCAGAGTAATTTGGGTCTGAAGTCACACTCCAGAGGAAAGTTTTCCATTTACCAAACTGGATTTCCAGCACAGTGCCTGGAGGAGAGCACTCTTTGCTGTATCATGGCGTGAGCTGTGGAATGACTCTGACCCAGGAGAGGAACATCTCCTGCAGCAGCTGATTCAGAGAGACATTAAACACACATCCCCCTCCCAGCTGGAGCAGGGCCAAAGACACTCAGAGTCTGTCTGCTCCATTTGATGTTATGCTGCAGCAGAAGGCTGCACTGAGAATATTCATACTGGTCAAAATTCAGTAATGACAATTTTTTCTCACATCCAATTTTTCCTTGCTGAAAAATTTTTCGTCTTTGATGAGAACTGAAGGTTGCCATGTTACCATATGCTTTCCTTCTTCTAGCTAGAGGATTTAACAGATACACTCCAGTCATTCCTTGGACCCCCTGAAAATAGCACCTTGCTTTTTTATAGTAGCCCCCAACCTTTCTTATCCTCTCATATCTTGAATTAATGGCATCTTGTGTCCTTCATCAATCTGCTGGATTGTTGGGGAAGGAAAAATCAAACAGGTTTTCTATGTCACAGAGCCAGATCAGGCCAAAGAGGAGCAGCCAATCTTCAGAACACTAACTTCTACTCAGCTGTGACACTGGGGAGGGAATGCACAGAGAATATTGAATAAAAACTGCAGGATACCACGAGAACAAGATTGAATCTTATGGCTCAAAGATATACAGGAAACTGCAACAACCTTCAGGTTTCAACAGACTAATATTACACCAAAACCTTGGAAAGCATCTCTCAGAATCTGCCCTGCCTTTAGGATCTACTTCAATACAGCTACTCCTCCGAACAGCAAGAAAACCATTCCTTTGTGGACTAATATGGAGTCACTGGAGAGGCCAGTGAACACCAGGTCCTGGTAGCACAACTCTCCATGGCCTCCATGCCTTCAGGGACACAGCTTGGGCAAAGTTTTACTTTTCATTTCTGCAAAAAACCAGTGTCCTGCTACCTCACAGAGTGACTCGGTACTTCTCCATCGCCTGGGACCGTGCCACTAATGCCCTGTGAAAGCACTAATGTGCTAAATGCCAGCAGGGACAGGAAGTTATCAGCATTAATCCACTTCAGCTGGTTCAACACTTAGAAGGAATAGAAATGTCTGTATGTGAGACACTTCCTCTGAGAGCGCCCTTGCCTGGAACAGCAGCACACAGCCCTTCCACGTGCTCTCCCACCAGCGGAATTGCTCACCAACTGCTTTCTCAAATCAATTATGTTGTCTCAGCATCAAAGGAGGCAAGGCAGAATAGACCAACTTTTTGTTTATGTAGGCATGCTGGCAGGTTCCAGTCATATGTTGTGCCATCTGTACTGCTAGCTTTATCCTTTATCTAATCACAACAGGTAAAATGGCATCGGTGGAGCTGACTCTGTTCGCTCAGATAGGGAGGCAGCCAGAACAGGCGTTTGTTTTTTCTGCATTCTGAGGGGAAGCAGGAGATGGACACTCTTGCCCTTTTAAAACATTCAGCTTTTCAATGGATGGGCAAATTGCCCTGGTCTGCTAATGTGGGATCTGTTCAGTGCAAGGCTGAAAAGGTTCCATCCCCGGGGAAAGCATCGAACTGCTGATGAACATTTGGTGGCCTTTAGCAAAAACGAAGTGATTTCTGCCAACAGGATCCCAGCAGACTGAGAAGGACAGGCTCCAAATTAGGTGGGATTGTGATGCAGGAATTTCAGGAGGCCTGTACAGAACACAAGGAGCTTGCTGACTAGCTTTGGTTTTTCCCACTCCTTTCTTATTCATATTTTTTAAAATGACAAGTGTATTGGCAAATGTCATGGCTGAATTCAGGAGAATGTGGAAACTTTCAAATGAAAAGGCTGTGTGAAGATGACCTTTCATCTGACATAAAGGCTGCTGGGCTGGGTGGTTTTCTTTTAAAATTTCACAGTATTAGAACACTTGTGATTAGAGGTGCTCAAAACCACTCCAATGACATGCCTACAGGTCCTGTAGCACCAGAGTTTGTGCCCTTCTCAAAAAAAAAAAAAACAACCCCAAAACAATTTAAAGGACACTGTCTAGAAAACAACTCTCTTTGCCCCAGATGGGTCACTTTTAAACCAACACTGACATTCACCTTCCCCTTTAGGTCCCCTCTCTGACTACCAGGACATATTGCTTCTTCAACCAATTTCATTTATGTTGCTAAATAGATTTAGTTATTTAATAAGAACTGGCTGCAGCTGAAA
Source organism: Lanius collurio (assembly GCA_020086605.1). Lineage (NCBI taxonomy): Eukaryota > Metazoa > Chordata > Aves > Passeriformes > Laniidae > Lanius > Lanius collurio. Next base: position 18,729,466 of record JACBWW010000016.1, read on the forward strand.
CCTGAGTTGATGTCAGACAGGAATGTCCAGCAGACCTATTAGTCTTCAATTGACTCTATGTTCAGAGCCTCAAAGGAGAGACATCATATTGTTTAACTGTGGAGGGGATGTTTTGTTAGGGAGTTTTTGTTTCTGCTTTTAGAGGTGAATGTTAATCATTTCCTTTTGTCAAACCCCCATTTCTTCAAAACCCTGCCCAACCATAAGGACACCTTACAAAATAGAGTACAAATATTGTTATATAAAAATAGGCTTAGTTACAAATACTGTACACTGTGTGTTTTCAGGTGAGTTGCTTTCAGGAACGTGTTTCTTGGTCTGAAACAGCACCAGCAGCTTTTTCGTACATGTTTCTATATATTTTTCCAAGACTCTCCTCCAAGATTGCTCTGTGAGGCTTCTCTTTGTACACAGCTGCAGGAGCAGACCAACATTCACCATTACCCAAGTGAACAGGAGTGTTCTGCTGCACTGGAGAACTGTCAGAGGAAAGAAGATAGGAAACAATGATCAAATCTAGATGTGGAAGAGGAATCAGCCACACAAAACCAGCAGAAATACCAATGTAGAGCTGCTAAGCACAGATTACCTTCCACAAACCAAAATAAAAACTGCACTCCAGCTACTTTTAAGAAATGGGAACCCCCCCCCATGTTATTCATTCACACAAATCCTCCCCCACTTATCTGAGTACACTTCATAATGCTCCCCAAACAGAATTAATTTTCAGAGAACCTGCAGTAATTCTGCTGTATTTTTGCAGGCTGTGTCAGTAGGCAAGAGCAACACAGTAGGATTTTCCTGTCCTTTGAAGGTGAAATTGTAACCACAAGCAGCTATTTCAATATGAAGACAATCTATCAGGGGGATATTAAATTACTCTGGTTGCAGCTGCAAAGTGCTCTATCGGAAACATCTTGGATTAAGTTTTTGACCAAATACATTTTGATATAGTGGCAATCCAGGGTTCCTTCCCACCCCATCTTCTGTGTCACTGTTTTAATACTAAACACAAACACAGGCACATCTTTCAGTTGCTTTGAGAAATTATTTCCTAGATCTATGAAGTGAAATTTGTACTCTGAAAATCATTACAAAACACTGCCAAGTCTCAATAGTTTATATCTAAACATCATGAATATTTGCTTCCTCTTGATGCTTTCAAAACAAAGGTTTGTGTCATATAATTAAATGAGCAATTTCCCTGTAATAAAGCATGAAATAAGAAGCTCAAAAATGATCAGAAAAAAATTACAACCGAGGTGACATTTTTCACATCTGCTCAGAGATTTAGGCACTTAAGACACTTAAAAATTAGGACTGAGTTATCTCCAGCCTTTTGCAAATGTTCTCAGACTGGGAAATGAAACTGGAAATGTGAAGCTTTACAGTTTCTTATGTACATGTAATTTATTAATGATAGCATCTTCTGTGATCAAACCAGTACTTAAAACTTCATCCTCTAGTTAATATCAGGCAACATGTGACAAAATTGAAAGAAAGCTTACATCAAATCCATGAGTATATTTATCCAGCTGCATCAAAACACAAGGTTTTCACTTAAAGAACAGAAAAGGGGAAGAAGGGGAAGATGTAGGATTCATTTTCTAAATTGACACCCCCAGCTTCCGCTGCCCCATGGAAAACAAAAGAAGGAACAGCTTTTGCTTTTAGATTTCTTACATTCAAATATTAAGGTGATGCCAACCTACACCAAATAAAACAAGACCTCTTGTGTGGCTCCAATATTAAAAAGAGAGGAAGGCCACTTTCACACTCATTCAAAAGGCTCCATCATTTGAAGTCAGTCAATGGCACAGAGCAAATTTAAACCTGTTTGCCATCCTGAGTTAACCGTGCTTCACAGTTTGGACACCAAGAAACCAGCCTACCAGACAAAATCAATGAGAAGTTATACAGGTTTGTGTCAAATGCAGACAAGTCAATACCCTGGGGACTCATCAACAACTGCAGTTCTACTTTCTCCTTCCTGCAGTTCATGGTACCTCACTTCTGATGGTGAATTCTCAGCCCAACAAGCAGGCACAGCACTTGTAACTACACAACAAACAGCTCTGACACTCTTTTCCTTGGAATCCATTTCCAGCAGAAGCCTTGTGCATGCCTTGTCTTCTCCTAAAAGCTGAACTTACCTAGAGACACTCAAAATCCAACCACTTTAATTGCAATAAAGACTCGAAACCCAATAGTAACAAGTTCCTTATTCTGGTACTGACAAAGACTTATATAAAAGGACATAAACTTAATTTTCCCTTCTCTTTCTGGAGAGGTGTGTGTTTGTATTTCCATTAGCCAGCTCTTGTACATGAGACACCTGGACAAAGCTACAGCAAGTTAGGGAAGAGTCCCTCTCTTGTCTCAACTGGAAATCAGCTGACAACTTGAGCTAAGCAATCTGGGAATTACACTCACAAATCATATTAACAGCAGGATTTCTGCACGCAACTCCCTGCTCTGAAATACCTGTCATATGCTTTTGTTCCCTCATACATCTCCTTTAAGAGTCCCAGAAGTTCTTCTCTGAGTGAATCATATACTAAATATTTCACAAAACACAGACCTTTTCCTTGCTCCCAGTGGTTTTCAATCATCCATCTACTTTACTGCCAGCATTTGGTCGACAGTACCCTGTCCTTCCATGAACTCTGTCTCTGTCCTTGTATCCCATTTATAGCACTGTGGCAAACACTCAGCAATCTGGCTGTCCTCGAGTCCTTTATGTCTCACCCCCTGTGCTGGCAGCCTCTAAACCCAAGGAGCAGTCCTTTCCCAACTTGTGTGCCACATTTCATATCCCATCACTTCAGGATTCTCAAGTATTAGGGTTTGTTTTTCATTTTTTTTCTTGGTCTGCAGTTTCAGCACAAATCTCAAAGTCCCAAAGCTGCCTCAAAACAAAAACTTGCACTTCTCTCCCACAAACACATTCCCCACAATTTAATTGCCCCAGCTGTCAGGACAAAGGATAAGGGAGCAGAAAGGCTACACAGAATCCAGGAGAGAGTGCAGGTACTGGAGACACAAATCCAGCAGCAACTTCACAACTGTACGGAAACCAGAGTAACCCCTTGCACAGAGGTGATTCCAAATCACAGGAATTAAAAAAAAAAAAAAAAAAAAGCCAGCAAATCATAAATGAACTTTTTAGAGCTAACAAATTTCAAGTAAAAGTTAGCTATGGTACCCATATTAAAATATCCTCCTTTCAGGGCAGAGGTGATTTGGGATGCCTTTGTTAGCACACAGTGTGCCACGTTTAATTATCAAAATAAACCCTTTTCTTTTCTAATGGCAACACCTCTCAAATACAGCACCACCACTTCTCCCTTAATATAAAGAAAACCAGAAAAGCCATAGAAGCCTAAAATAAGAATTAGTATCTTTCCTCCAATAGGTACCCAAAACATTGTACAAAATACTGTGTGCATACACAGCAAACATCAATATTGCTAACTTCTACTACAGAAGTCATCAAAATCAATCCAATCGGTATCTTACAAGTAAATAATTCAAATTAAACTCTGGTCATGTATGTGAGGAGTACACAGAGTAATTAATCTACCCAAACCAGGCTTTTAAGATCTCAGGTTCCCAAGAGAGCTTCTGAAATATGGCATGCTGAATCCCTAAACTATACCATAGAAATCTGCTGTAGTTTTGGGAAAATGCTTCTCTTTTCTAAATATCTGTTTCTAAAAAAAAAAGGAACAAACAAAAAATCCAGCCTGAAACCATATTACTAAAGAAATTTATTTCTGCACTCCTATAGTTTTAAGAAAAAAAAATTGATTATTTTAAAAGTGACATTTGCTCTCTGGTTGACAAATTCCAAAAACTTCTGCCCAAGAATAATTTTTATAGCCAAGTCCAGTTCCAAACCCAGTGTCTTATGAAGACTATACTGACCCAGTGCCAAACAACATCAAAGGCATAATTATATTTTACTGTATTTTGCTTTTAGGTGAGGAAGCTTAGTATGAGTAACACCTCCAGAAACCTTTTCCCTGTGCAATATAGGACAAAGCTCAAAATGGGAAGAGAAATTCTTAGCTAAATTTACAAGGCAATATTGAGTATGGATGTTTTGTCTTGGTCAGAGAAAAACTCCATACCTGCTCCGCAGCTCACTCAGGGTTAAGGGCCTGTTATCTGAAGGTTCTCTTGTCTGAGGCACTTCATCCTAAAAAAAACCCAGAAATCAAATTCTCATTACCTTGGTTTCTGATTACAATGATCTCATTTCAAAAATACTTTCTTTCCATTTAGAGGACTATTAAAATGCTTACATTTCTTGGGGGGAAAAAGGGACAAAGTGTAATGAGCCAAATGCCACTTATGAACACTTTTAATTAAGTTCAGTACAATTCAGCTAATAATTTTCAGGTAATAAACTGGAACGAATTTCTAGACAGTGTAGATCTAGGAACTATGCAGACAGAAGAAGCTTCAATAATCCCCAACAAACACACTGGCAAAATGCTATGAAACCTACTGCTTACTGCTTTTGTGTTTCTTGCAGAAAAGGGGAAAAAGAATCTAAAATTTATGACGTTATTCATTCCATGTGTTTTACCAGGCAGAAGCATTTCACACATTTGAATCCTTCAATTTCATATCCAAGGTTGCGTACATGCTCACTGAACTTCTAAAAAAATCTGATCCACTTAATGACCCTTAAGTCAGGTATTCTCAGTTGTTAGAATGTAGTTTTACCTTCCAAATGCTATCTAGACATTAATTAACCCAAATTTGCCCTCTTACGGAAGAAAGAAACAAAAGACTTGTGTGGAGGGAGCCAGTTGCTCACCTGAGATGGGATGGTAGAAATTCCAGCACACACAATCATGTTCACTCTACTCTGAAGAGCAAAGACCCTACTTAAGGGCTGATATTAAGTGATGCTTTCAGCACAAGTCAATTGCTGTAAGGATTAGTAAACAAAGTCATCTTTCATGCTATAGGAGAAATAATTGGAAAAAAAGACTGCAGTAAAAATAATCACACTTGTTGGTAACACAGAACTGGGAGAAAAGACAATAAATATAGTAGTAGATGGCAATAAGATGCAGAGCAAGCTGAACAGCAGCATATGGATGAGGAAAAACCTGAGAGGATTTATAGTGGTGAAATACAAGGTAATAAGTGTGTTTGTAAACAGGAAAGCTCTCTTCCTTCAGCAGTCACAGACTACAAAGCACTGAAGAGGAAAGGGGGGTACAGTGGTAAATAAAACTCTGCAGCGTTTGCCAGAGGCACATTATGTTCTGGAAAGCAAAAAAAAAAAAGATGGAAACATTACAATACTGACAGAATGTCACAGCACAGTGGACACCCCAAGGAATCTGCAGCAGAGCTCCAGCCACACTATTTTTGCAGAGTATTATGAAAATGAAATTTTGGAAGACACGGTTGGATGCTTCTGGGGATGGTTATCTAGCATTAGGCTCTTTGGAATGAAACAGAGTAAGAGATACTTTTTAACCTTTCAAAGTTTGAAGAGGATCTAGATTGGAGCCAGAATCTGCTCACCACATTGCCATTGCACTTGTTTTATTACACCCTCACTTTCAAGTTGACCCATTTACCTCAGCCATCCACTGTGAAACAGCACAGCCTAGATTTTGGGCTTTGTGGGGAAGCACAACCAATCCTGGTGTATTTTACAGCACTCACTGCACAGAGAACTGATATTTTTTCTTTTGTTAATCAGGTCAGCTGCTGTGTGCACAGCTTTCACAACCCAGCTCTACACAACTATCCAACACCACAAGACTTCTCTGTAGCATCCTTCCCTTCCTTTTGCTCATTGGAAGGAAATGGAGTGAGAAAAATGGTCCTTTGCCAGCACTGCTCTGACCAGATTGATAATTAAATGTCCAATACCCTAACAGCTGGATTTTTTAGGGCAGAAGCACAAGGTTTTCCAACAGAAGAGGGAAAAGTATCATCTCTGCTTATTAATCCCTGTGAGGATTCAGCAAGTGCTTGATCCTGGAAGTGACAAGGTACAATGAGAGAAAGCCAACAGAAAGTCCCACAATTCAAGAATTCCATCACAATGTTTGCAGAGTCTTTTTGACTGCATGGAGAGACCATGCAACCAATCATCCAGCTCTCCTTATCATAAATTCATGGTCTACTGTTCAAGGAAAGCAGCCAAGAACCACTGGAGATAGTTCAGGCTGTGCAAGCTTTCATTAAATGTAGGTGCTGGACCGACAGGAAATTCAGTTTGTTACCTTAAGTTCATTGAAACATCAGGAAAGCATTTGATGTGATTTGTACCTATTCTGAGTGGCTGAAACACAGAAAAATGTCATGGGCATCTTCTATTTGAGAGGCATCAGCTCACAAAATCATAACATTCACATACAAACTCAGGGAGGTACAGCATGAACTAGATCAAACAAAATTAGATCTTAGTATGCAAGAGAAAAGGTTTTTCTGAGTTTAAAGTAAAAACCACAACTAAGCTAGAAATGAAGATTGAACAGAAACAAGAAAATAACCAGATTACGTGAGAATGAGGTGAGACAATGAGTCGCCCAACTTGGCTACATTTTGGAACATAAATTAATAGATAGATAAATAAACAAATGAATGAATAAGTAAGAACTTCAGAGTGAAGACAGATGTTCTTCAACCCATCTTGCAGCAGTGGATCAAGACAACAAGCATCACTTCTGCCATGGGTTTCCTGTAGCCAGTGGAGTCCCCCCATCCTGGCCAGCACAGCAGTGCTGCCCCTGCTCTTGGGGAATGTGAGGGGGGGACATCAGGGCTCCCACACTTTTTATCCCACTTCCCACTGATACAGGGAACTACAGCCAAGGGGAAAGCTGGACAGCTGGGAACAGCAGCAACTTAAAACTGCACCAACATTCAAAAGCAGATTTCTGTCAACATTCCATTTTCTAAGTGAGAAACTGAAGCAAAAAAAGCTGCTTTTCTCCACTTTGGGAGACTTGTGTTTCTTCTAACCCATCAATAACATTTCTGAGTTAGACTGCCAGAGCTCCTAATCATTTTATATCATAATCATCATTATGATCATTATATCATAATCATCTCTCATCCTTACATCCTTTTTATCCTACCTTTCTTTTGCTTCACCTCATACTCAAGACTGTAAATTCTTTGCAGATGAACAATCTTCTTTTTCAGTTGGTACAATGCTCTGGCATTTTTTGACAAACTGTGCTTCTCAAAATTACAATAGGAAAAAATTTTGTCTGTCTAAAATCAAACCTCAAAATTTCATCAAGGGTAAAATATTCTGTTCCCAGGTGTAATCTCATTAGACAAAGAGCTCTGTTCACGGAAAGCCAGGTAATTAAGGGAAAAAATCCACACATCTGAAGAATAATATTAGCTCTAGAAACAGCTGGATACATGCAGCTGCTGATGTGCAGCTGCACAACATGTTAAGCCTTGGTGTTCTACACATCTGTAACATTTTTTGCTTAAATTGGAAGTGGAGAATCAGGATATAAAAAACCCCACACCCCAGCATAATTGTCCCCAATAAGCCTGTACCACTTGCCCATAAAGGCTAAAGTTAAGGAGGCATCTGAAATCAGTGTGAAACAGCTGAGCTCACACACCAATTCCATATTTCTACAATCAAGGCTGTCTCAAAGGACAATATTGTAATAAATCCCAGACTGTAGGCACATTTCTCTTTTTCAGCCATTTTGGAGAAGAGAAAGGATTTAATTTGCAGTCAAACTTACAAATATCAGGTGCTGTCTAGCACTGTGTGTCCTTAAAATATTTTTCACTCTTTTATGTATCTCATCTCCATTTGCTGGTGAAGGCCAACCAATGCTAAATCTGCAAGAAGAAAAGGAAAAACAAAGTGAAGAAATATTTTCTTGTTGAAAAGCTCATTGGTTCAGATTTCTTTTTCCTTTTAATTATGAAGCATGCATCACTTCCTTCTATTTGGAACATACACAATGTTCAGATTTGATTCTTTTTCTCCTCTGGGGTACAAGTAAAGGAACATTTCAGGGCAGTGTGTAAACAGTGTGCAGCCACAATACCAAGAGAAGATGCAAAACACAGAAAATGTTGATGATTTTGTAACTTGAGTAATATTTCTGTAATGTTTGTGTGGCTCCTAAACAATAGAAAAGCTATACTATTCTCAGTGACCAGGTTTCAGTTGCCTCTCTTTAAAGGAACTATTGCACACATGAAGTTCTTTTCCCTGGAATAAATCAAAAAGAAGGTAACCCCAATGCATCCAAATTGGAAAACACAGGGAGCTAAAAACCTGCAAATTCAGTCTTTATCTCACAAGAAGAACTGCATTTTATGTTGGGTTTTTTGTTTTTTTCTGTATTAAAAACTAGGTAGCTTTCTTGGTATGAGTAACTTAAAACAAACAGCTAGTTTTGAATTTTACCCTTTTATGTTTTGGATCACATTTTTTTCTACTTTGCTAAAAAAGCCCCCATCCTTCCAGCAAGTTCAGAAGCTGGCAGAAATTTCATATCAATAGTTATTCTCGCTCTCTTAAGGGAGGCAACTAAGATTTAAGAATGGGATTGTTTACATGCCAACCACATGTTGTAACATTAAAAAAATATATTTTTCTTTTAAAGAGACATCAATAGAAGGGAAGAATAATTGAGGGAAAGATATGAAATGCTTCCTTCTATAAGCTCATCACACTGGAAAGAAACAGAGCACCAAATCAAGATTGTGCATCTTCATTTCAATGTTTCCTAAGCCCTGAGAGGCTGACTTTGCCCCAAGAAAATCAAAACTCATGATGTGGTACCATGCTAATGTGACCACGGGTCACTGGGCAAGCTGTGAGCTGGCAAAGCAGGCACTGCAATCCGAGCTGCTGAAGAGCAGCCAACAGCAGCACGGAGCTGCCATTCCCTGGCTGCATTAGGAGCACCAGGAACACTGACATGCTTTGGGAGCTTCCCAAATTTGAGGCAGTGGAGAAACAGCATGGCTCTGAACCCCTGAGATTCCCCAGTTTGCTCTGTACAGCGACTGGGACTGCCAGCTCTTCTGCCCTCCTCTCTCCAGTCTATCACATTCCCCTGCATTTTTATCCAGTCTATCACTCTCAAATCCCCAGTCTGATCGTGCCTGGCTCAGTTCACCTTCACCAAACCTCCAGAAATCTCAATACAGCTGAAGAACTGCCCAGCTCCTTCCAAAAAGAACAAACTGAGTACGCAGAGAAAGCTTCAGTACAAAACAAGCAGCCTGTCAATGTTAAAATTAATGGAAGCAGGATCCTGAAAATGGGAAGTGCGACATTACCTTGAAGGTTGCAGGCAGGGCATGGAGTTCTTTGCAATCTTTTGGATCATTCCTTTTATTACCAGAGACAGAGACTGAAATATAACTAGAAAGTGGCCAGCTCTCTTTTGAGTAATCTTCTATTTTCTTTTATCTAAGCAACTTATTGGGACTCACTTATTGTTGCTTATATTTCCAAAATATCTCTCTTGGTTCTAAAAAGCTCCAGTATTTTCAGCCTATTTATGGGTTTCTTTAAATCAATTCATCTACTTGAGAATGCTTCTATTTTTCTTTAAGAAAGGGTGCCAAGAAATGACACAATATTGGAAGTATATAGCATACAATCTATAGGGGGGTGTATTTCCATATTTCTAAAATGATTTTATCGTTGTATATTCTTGCATCATCACAAGCAGGAATTTTCACCAAGTTGGCTCTAACATTCATATTGCTATCCTGAGAATTTTACAATTAATTCCAAAGCCAAGAGCATGTATGGCAAATTCACACTGTACAATACTAGAGTCCAGCAATCTGCTGCACTAAAAGATCTCACGTAACTTCTAAGAGAAAGTAAAACAGTTTGTGAATTTTGTTAGGGGAGAAAAGCAGTGCCTTTAAAGAAACAGAAGTCTGAGTCCCTTAAGCAGGAAGGAATGTTCATTTCCCTAATGCAGTCAAATCCCATTTGATGTACTGCATTACAATGCATGTGCTCTATCATCAGCTGCGTTATGAAAAAAACACTTTGTTTTTTTAAAAGAAGAGAGGCAAGGGAAAGGGGCTGCAGTGGCACTATCATCTTATGGCTTCCCATCAGAATTTACAACATTTACTGATATGAAAGGACCTCTGAAATGCACGTTTAAAAATCTGCATCTAGATGCAGTAAGAGTGAGTCATTTCCCATTTGACAAATAAAAGATAGAGCCATGAAGTCATGGCATTTTCTCTTATTTTTACAGCAGCTGCTGTTCTTCCAACACTCAGGTTGCTTGCTCTGAGAAGCTGGAATAGATTGCCTTTGGGAAATAAATTTTATGAAATTCATATGTAAGATTTCAGATCATTGTTATTAATCGTAAATTTACAAATATACTTGGAGATAAATGTATTTACTTTTGGGAAAAAAAAAGAAAACCCATCTCGCTATTGTACTCAGTTAGAAAATACATAGCTATGTCTGCAAGAAGAAGATTTAAGTACTTAATTCGAGAACTATTAAATTCTTTCTCCCGGTGATTTTATGGATCAATCCACTAGTGTGCGCTGTGGTACAACAAATGTTGGCCACTCACACCGATCCCAAACTTCATTTACCGAAAAAGAAAAAAAAAAAAAAAATCAAAACCTTACATGTGATTAAAAATAGTATCACCTTCTTTTTAATTAGCTTTTCTAGTATTTTATTGTCTAATTTTAGCAACAACTATAGAGTTTAATCCACGTTTAAAGAATAATGTTAATATTTACCAACCGAAACGCAAACTAAAATAAAATCGTGCCTGAAACACAAACTAAAATAAAATCATGCCTGAAATGTAACGACTATAATCTGATGTGAAACCTTTATATGATATCCTTACTCTCCAACTGGAAATACTTTATAAAACAAGCTTTACAGCACAGCTTCTTGGAGTATAAATAAAGGGATTCAATTTGCCCAAAACCACCAATAACAACTCTTTAAAATGACCAGCCACTTATTTATGTGATTAGGGTGTCACTATCCTACTGCAGTGTTCAAAGGAAAGTCATTTCATTTCAATGACTGTTTGTCCTGATAAACGAAATAAACTCCTACAGCTGTATTCTTTGTCATACTTTCAATTTTCCCTGTGACTTGCAAACATTTTGCAGTTACATCAGTTTAAATTGTTTATTGATTCCAATAGATTGTATAAACACTTTGGAAATATAGCTCAGTGACCTAGAAAAAGCCAGATCAATCAGAGAACTTTTCAAGATTAATTTCAAAGATGTTGTGTTGAGTCCGATCAAGGAAACAGAGCCATTTTCCCTTGTAATGTGACTAAAAGACATTTATTTTCTTTTATGAGATAAGGACTTTTTTTAAGGTCATACAGACAACATCTACCTTGGTAAAAAAAAAAAAAAAAAAGAAGCAAAACAGTGTCGATTTTGTACTAAAGATTATTTTCATGTATAATTTTATCCATTAGGATGAAATACTCCATTAGAAATGCAAACAGGATACATCCTCCCATGTACTCTACTCAAACAGCAGCTTGCAAACTTGAGAGCTGCACTAAATAGGAATTTTTAAATGTCAGACAATCCAATCATCCACTTGCACATAGCAAAAACATTAACACCACATTGCAGCAGGAGATATTAATACAGTTCACAGCAGCAGCAGGGATGCCAGAGCCTTGTGCAGAACGGTTGCAGTGGCTCTCGGGACCCCTGCCCCCACCATGGCACCTCCCCACCTCGGCAGCAATTCCGTGCATGTGGCCTCCACCAGAATTCATCAGCTTCAAAGACACAGACCTCATGCTGAGCAAAACCACATACAAGGACAAACTACCAGAGGAGAGAAATCAATGAAGCCCTGTAGTACCAGATTCACAACTGCAGAGAACGCTACTGTAATTGGGGGAAAGAGGGAGTAAGAACACTTAAAGCTGAGTATAACCTGAAAAAAAACACAACCTGCAAGAACTCACACGTGGAAGAGGAGACAACCAAACCAAAAATATTTAACTCTGAAATAAATTAAGCCACCTCACGTATTTTATATCTGTGCAGGTATTTATTCAGCATTCATGGCAAGGAAGGAAGCTGCTTTATTCTCATTTAAAAGGACACGAGTGGTAATTCAGTAGGACAAGCTTAGCTTGCAGTGCATACTGGTCTGTAAGGAGGCACAATAGAAAAGCTGGGCTCCACTTCAGGGTTTTCCTGGTCTATTTAATCAAGGACTCAGTTTTGGTTTGCTTTTTCTTAAAGTGACCGATGGCTGTGCTGCAGCTCTGAAGTGTTTTAGAGGCTCTGTTTGTACATAGCAGCCTGAATTGTAATGAAGTTACACCACCACAACCCCCCTACATTCTCACAATGCTGCAAGTGGAGGAGGGTGGCTGCTTTCACAGTGGCACAATACTACTACAAAGCAGAAACAACTACACACAGACAGGGCCTTAAATCAAAGCTCAGAAGCCTAAATATTTGGAAGCAGAAGCTGACAGCTTAGCTGTGTACCAACCTGCTCTTCCTCTTCAGCAGGAAATGAAAAAAAAGGTAAAATTTCTCATGTTTTCTGTGTAGCTTCTCTTACTTCCAAAAGCCCTGTTTACAGTTGGGCCTTGAAGCACTTGTGACACATTCAGTGCTGACTTCTTAAATTAGTAAATGCTTTTTTTCTCCCTTCCTTTTCAGAAACCAGCCCTTAAAACTGTGGCAATATACATCATGTAAAAAGTGAAACTTAATGGCAGACAGCTTCCGAAATTTCAATGAAAGTCAATACTCCAGCTGAGCAGTTGCTCCCAAAAGGTTGAAGTCATTGTGGTACTAAATCATTAGCATGTCACAAATTGGCTGCACCTCCTTATGCTCTTTGGAAGCTTTTCCATTACCTTCTATCTTCTTTGAATTTATTAATTTATACACAAAATGGCTCTGACAGCAATCAATTTCAAATTTACTTACTGCTGCAGCAAAATCAACCAATGAAGATGACAAATTGTACAGATGTTGGTCAAAAAAAATGAAACGAGGCTTAGGTACTGCTCACTTCTGCAGAATGTCGTATGAAATAACTGATTTTCAAGTGCTGATTCCAGAAGTTGATCTTTAAAGGATACAAAATTAAACTTTCCCAGGAGGTGAGATTAGTAAACCCAAAACCTTCCTACCAAAGTAAATTCCAAAAATCAGAAATAATGACTTTTAAATGGTTAGAAATAGACAAGAAACCGAGGTGCAGCCTCTCCTGAGAGCAAGCTTTTTTCCTAAGAAGTCTGTAGTATTTTTCAGTGTACTACTTTGTAGGAGTAGTTCTCAAAATTTAAAACATACCCTCTCACAGAAGTGAACCCTGTCTCAGGACACATGCCAGTCTCTAAAGCACCAGGTGAACCACCTGTTTCTGCATTTTGCTGTGCAATAAAGATAACCCCCAAGATCCTGAGATGACAGTTTTCAAGATCAGTGAAACCAAAAATTCTGGTAACTGGTGTTTTCAAGAACTTCACATAGGATCTAGTATTTCATTAATATCTATTAGTAACTACCATTATATCTGTCATTACCAATATGTAACTTCATGCTGTTATTTTCCTAGCACTTGGAAAAAAGAGAATATAAAAAGATGGCAGTAAAACAATAGAGGGGTATTACAGAAGGGCATCTGATCCAGACTTAACCTCTGTCTCCCTTCAAAGAGAACTTAGGTTTTTGTTAAATTTTATGGCAGGTAAGATCACGTATCGGCAGCATAACCAGGAGAACAAGAAAAAAGCCATCAAACTGCACTTCAATGTGGAAACAAAAGCAGAAGCAAGCTATTTCCAGAGCAGGAAAAAGAATCCTTTGATCCTGAATGCACAAGAAGTAGCTCTGCCTCTCAGATAACAGAAACAGTCAAATACTCCCATGATTGCTGTAGTCTCTTGAGGAAAGGATTTTTCTTGTGCCAGCACACAGCTCTGTTCAAAGGACTTCTTGACCTTATGGAATCCATCTCACTATTTCTCCTTTTCTTTCCAGCAGGTACTTTGCTGCAGGTTTCAGTGCTGCAAGGAAGGCTTAGCTTGTAAGTCCCCAAGAAAAACACCATCTTCTAGGAATGCATGAGGATGTCTGTGCAACGTGAAAGCAAGGACTGGACTCCAATTTTGCTTTCCTGAAGCAGCACTGAAAGAGCAGAGTATGAATGCTCTTTCCCAAAGCATCCAGGATGCTCCTCTCTGCAACAACCAACCAAACAACTGCCTTGGCACACTGGGGGGCACACACCACAGGCAGGAACTCAAGGGTCTGTATGTGCCACTGGCCTGCACAGGAGCTGCAGTCAAACCTCACAGAATCATGGATGCCTCACAGTGAGGGATAAAAGGGACCTCTGGAGGGTTGTGTGGCCACATCCCTCTGCTGAGCATCAGCTCCCAACATCAGCAAATGCTTTCCTTTGATGATGTACATAATGAAAATATAAAAACAAAGTATGAAAAATCAATATTCAAAACTTGGCTGTCTTGTTCAATAGTAAATCTATTTACAGTTCTGCTTCTGACCGAATTCCCAGAGGAAAGAGGAAGAGGATTGATTTGTAGTGTCTCTATCAGGCTCAAAGAAAGGGACTGAAAACTGCCAGGAAGGATACAAAAGGGCTCAGAGGACCTTACACAAGACCCCAATTTCTATCTCACTGAAAAGTATTGCAGTGGCTTAACAAGTACACAGCAGGGCTCTGGGAAGTACTCCCAAGAAGGCAGACAGTCACTTCACACTACTTTAAAAAAAAAGAAAGGGAAAAGAGGGAACTAAAGGTCGAGGTGGGGAGTCAAGTTTTGTATTGACTGTGGGTTGACTAGCATTAAAAATAGTAGCCTGGATATGCTAAGCAATTTGTCTTTGTACTTCAAAATAAAATTGAGGAAATAAACACCAAATGCTGTGAGATAAGACTCCATATTCTTGCAATTACACTGACACTGCTATACTTTCAGTGCACTGATTTCCTCTGTATTTCTATGATCTGAACAGCAGCGTTTGCATGCATTTCCAAACATTGACCTCTAAACCATGTTTGTCATTCCAAGTATAACTCTGAGTACACAATCAGCTAAAACCATTGTTATCTCAGCAGCATGAAACAGAGATCAATTTTTTTTAGACTATGCCCTTTATTTCTCATTTTGAATTTCTTTTCTCATGACAGAAGTAAATGGTTACATATTTTACATAAAGAGATGTTACAGCTCTGAAGAGCTGAGAACGTTTGCTTTAATAAGAAGAAAAAAACATAATTTCACAAGATCAGAAATCTCTTCTGGAGAGAGGCTCATAAGAGAAAAAGCAAGAACATTCAGACAAGTTCAAGATTAACTGGCAGACAACTGAATTACTATGCATGTAACAGCAGCTCATAACATAAAGACTCTCCTGCTATCAATAGAAGGCACCCCCATCAGCTTTAAATAAAATGTGTATATAATTGAGCCCCAACCCCTCCAAAAGGAGTCCAGCTGAATGAAGGATGAAAAAGTTACCATGACAATATCTCTTCTCCAGATACGGGTAACTAATGCACAAACATTGTCAGAGGAGAGTGGGGAGGCAGACAAGATTACAAAGAAACCTCCTTCAAACGCCAGATACATCCTAATCTCTGTATAACACTTCTCAAGATACACTATTACACAGAACAACTAACAAACAAGTTTTCAAGCAGAGGAAGATGTTAAAACAACAACTTGATCTTTGTGAGTATTAAAAATTCAGTCCCCACCTGCCATCTGTCATTTTTCTTTTTAAAGAAAAAACTGAGACAGTTTTGCTGTTTTGGAAACAAGCAATAGGCTGTGTGTAGGCTGTAAAATGCAACCTGCAAGCATGGACTAACTTGGTGCCAATGGTAACAGAGTGTGAACTGCTCACCAAAACACATCTTCTGCATTTAGGATGGGTCATCAGTTTAATCCTTTGTTTCTCCCAGTTGTTTTATGTATTGGCTTACTCAGGCCTAGCTTTGCATACAGTCTTCCTGTTCCCAGAAAGCCAACCCTTTACTGTATTAAACTATAGTAAATTATTTACCAATAATTTACTACTTGAATGTACAAGAGAAGCACAAGAACATGTTTCACTCAGCAGGAAGCAGGGAATACTCTCCTTGAAGCACTGGAGGGCTTAAGCATGAAATCATCCATTGCTTTTTGACATTTCTTCCATCCCATCCCCAAAAGACACTGAAGCTTGCCCAAAATATTAATCCAGGGACTGAAATCCACTGAATTAAGGGATATTTGAAACTGTTCCCAACCCAGTCCCACTGGGGTCAGTGGAGATCACTAAGAAAAATAATTGAAATATAGCAATTAATACACGCACAATTGCTGCAGAGGTCCACACTTCAACTCAAAAAATCAAACTCAAAATCTTAGGACATCAACAAAGTGAAAAAATGGGAATAAACACACTGAGTAGATTAAAGGTAGCCCAAGCATGTCAGTCACACATCTGAGTACAGCACAGACACAAGTATGTGCTCAAAAACACCAGTCTGAAGTCAGAAGGAAAAAAGGTTTCTCAGTACCTACTGTAAAGCTTCCTTGACACGTATCTGTATTTACATCCTTGAGATTCCAATTACCTCTGAAACAGTGGTGATTCATTTAAGTGATGATTTATTTATTCTCTGTTTCAGAGAATATTGGCAGCCTAAAATCTGGGGTGTCACCATTCCAGAGATTTTCATTGCCATGTTATTAGGATTGCAATCATCAAGCAGAGAGGTGATGGCAAACACAGCAAAAGGAAAAGTCAAACAACAACATAGCTGTTGCAGGAAGATTTTTCAGTCTCTTCAGCCCTCACACCTCTAAACATGCAAACTAGAGTCATGAAGGCACTGTTATCATCTGCTCATGTTCTGAACTCCACAGTGTCATGAACAAGGCCAGGGCATTACCTTTCCCTCAGAGAAGATCGATTCAGCACAGAAGTCTGAACTGCTGGAGGTGCTGGATGCCCCAATGAAGCAGCAGAATGGGACTCTCTGTTGGGTGGATCTGAGCTCACATCCTCCTTGGAAGCAGCAGAACTGCCCAAGCCTTTTCCACTGGTAGATTTGGCCTGAAAAATACCCCACCAAACTAAAATTTATTATGAATATCAAGGTGTACAATTTTAATGTTATTATTTCTCCAACCAAAAGGTTAAAGATCATACATTCACTCAGGAATATCTGTCTGCTGGGGAAAGAACAAGGACCCTTATTTCATACAAAAATCCATGGTCTAAAATAAATCAACAAGTCTCAGAGGAATCTCTTGGCAGCTAACACAGCATCTTATGAGAAACTCTAACAACCCTTTTATCAACTTTTCTGAGTGCACAACTTAAAGGCTTACTCAGGAATCTCACAGATTCAGAATAATGCCTGAGAGTCTAAACAACCCATGGAACAATCCAGAGATGGCACAATGTAATAAACTCACATGGTACAGAGAACTACATTCCTTGCCAATAAAAGTCTGGAGTCTGACAAAAGTGTGCTTAACATATATAACAAGGTTTATCCTTATAATTCCCTTTCTTTCCACCTCCCAGTTATTATCAGTTCCCCCAGCCATTAAAAAATTTGAGAGGGCACACATAACTAAATGCCTAAACCCACAATTTTTACAGTACTTCAGGAACACTGGCAGAAAACAACTAAATGAGGATGTAAAGAATAAAACCCAGAAGAACCCTGACATTAATTTTCATATTCTTTCAATACACAAGGAAGATAAAATCTGAAAAAGAAAGCACTGAAATAGCACAGCAGTGGCTTGCCAGTTGTACCAGTGCTACCTTTGCACACAATTCCAGAATGAAGGATGCTCTCAGAATAACTGGTAAGGCAAATTTTAAGGGCTCCTCTATGGCCTTGCTGCAAGCCTTATTGCCAAGGAAAAGCAAGTTTTGTATTTTCAGCCAATTTTACAAAGTACTAGGTTTCCTTTCACTGTTTGTAAATAACCTGCCAGCAGGCCCTAACTAGGTTAGATCAGATTTAAAATGTCCTTCTTCATGCTTTTGATACTACTGTAGATAAAGTTTCAAAAATATCTATGCAAGACAATCCAAGAAAGACTGAGAGATTCCCAAAAAATCATATGTAAGCTATAACACTTCAAAGTACTCACTTCAGCTTTCTTGGGTCTGTAGCTGCCCAGAGGAGAAAGATCTGGAGAAAGAAAGAAAAAAGGTCCATGACAGAAGAAATAAGAAAAAGACATTTGCATTTCCTAAACTCTATTAAATCTTTTACAAAACATCCTATCTCTCTTCACAAACAAAACTAAACCAATTTATTATTATTATACATTGTCTCCTCAGTATATTTCAGGAAATCACCTTCTTTAGCTGAAAGCCATGACCTCACATTGAATAGAATACAATGCTTGCAATAATGAATCAGTGTGGGCACCCTCTTCTGCACAGACAGAAGGGACACATTTTGTTACACTATTAATTGCTTAAATCAGTACAAAACAAGCTTGACCATTCCCAAAAATCCCCATGTCCATTGCTCTACCTTACTAATCCTCTCTGAACAAGTTTCCCTACAACCCTCTCTGCATTCCTTCCCTCACCACTGACCCACAGACATGAAACCCAGGGAAACAAACATCTTAGGGCTCTACTGGTTTAGGATTCTTCATCAGTGTCAATATGCATCCCTGAGGGACTGACATTAAATTTTCCTTCTTGATCCGTTCTACCAGTTTGTACTGAACAACCCTCACACTGTGACCCAGGAAAATCAAAAAAGGACTAAACTGTACTGTCTGCATTAAGATTTCTAATACTAGGAATCTTCTTTTCAGAAGTTACAGGCAGGTGACCAAAGAATCCTCTGGATATTAATACTAAAGTAGATTTTGGTCTCTTAACTACTGGCCAGAAATCATCAGCTCCTTTTGTAAGTGTGCAATGTTATCAGATGATCTGGTCTGTTACATTATCCAGCTATCACAGATTGGAGAGTCTGTTCCCAAAGGGAATGTGAAACCTTTAAAATCCAGCACCCAGTGCAACAACAAAGAACAGATATAAAATAATGTGTTCATAATGATTTGCTGTATAGCAAATTATAATCAGTGAGGAAATGAAATAAAAATGAGGCAGAGAACACATAAACAAATACTGATGAGACTCATTAAAATCCTTATATTGTCAGACATATGCAATAAAATTAAGTTTTAGGGCACTTCCCTAAATTTCTGGTCCCACATTTTTTATTAAACACTCACTTAGTGATACTAAAGGATGCTGAAGCAGATATTGGAGCATATCCTGGATGCTCATTAATAATGGCAAGTCACTGATCCACTACTCACAAATACTGCTGAAATAAACATTATTCATCTGGGAAGGAACAGAGTCCTTGAATTTCAAAATAATTGATACTCCAAGCCTGATCAACACACCCACAAACCACGGTGCAGATTTGCTCCACCATCCAAGTCAACGAAAAAAGTGGAGTGAAACAGAGCACTCATCTGGGCTTTGGAATTCTCTCCTCCTATTTTCATATCATGTACAACTATGTTGCAAGCTTCATGAGGTAAAGAACTATCCAATGGCACCCTCTGGAGCAGTAATTTATCCAGTATTCTTCCTTTCCCTAGGAAGGACCTACCGCTTGTTCTCCATCATACACTGATATTCTCATAATAAATAAAAACCTAAATGATAATAAAAAGTCCCAAATAAAACTACTTACTGCAGAAATCAATAGCATGAATGAGATATGTAGTAGAAAATACTGACCAGAGGGTGCCTTGGTCCAGGCTTCTGCTGTGCTTTCTCGTGGGCAGCACCAAGTATGAAGTTTAGCACCAGGACTTAGTTGTCCAACCTGAAGCAAAAATACTGTTAAAATGCTCAGTATCAGATGTATCAATTTCTATTTTTTCTGGTTTTGTTCATAAGAGCACAACTTGTACTTTCTGAAATATTTTATTTTATTTATTATTTTATTTATAAGTACTAGTTTAGACTATTTTCATAACACTTGGCTCATGTGCATTATTAGCAATACTGTGCATGAACAAAGTGCTAGAAAGGTCTAGAAAACTCCAAATATCCTATTGTTCAAAGAAAGAAAATACAGACAGTTTCTCCTTCATCTGTAATGTCTACAGTCTTTTTATACAATTCTTGGTATCTCATATTTATTCTAAACAGCTCAGATCTCACCAAGAGAGATCTGAATCTCTTCCTAATTAAAAAGTTACATTTAATATAATCCAATTTTAATCTTCATGTCACACAAAATCTCCAGGCCAAAAGAGTTCTCAGCAGCAAAGATACCCTAAAAGGAGCATTCTCAATCTAGAAAGGCCATGACAGTCAGGATATGCTGAATTAAGAGACAAGCTCTTTCCTTTTTTTGTACAAACATAACCAAGCGTTGAAAATCAATAATCAGTGTTAATGATGCTATAATTAAACTGTGAACTTCACCTATAGATCAAAACCCAGAAAAATTGAATAAAAGGAGTTAAAAGAAAAATATTTGAGAGAAACAGTAGAGTGATGAATGATTATTGATCTAGTAAGGTCATTTTGAATTTCTAAAAGGTAGCTATATGTAGAATAAAACTTGGAAAAGAATTCTAAACTTTAAAAATATATTATTAAATAATTAGTATCAATACTAAGCAAAAAGATAAGGTAGAAGCAAACTATTTAACCACTAGATTATCTAACTGGTTGTCGTAAGTGCCCAGATGCCACAACACAGAATGTGAACAATCCCATTTCTGCCCCCACAAATTCAAAGTGATTTTCTAAAAACAGAGGATAATTGCAATAAGAAGAAAAATTAAGATGGGGGAAAAAAATTATAAGATCCTCCAAATGGCTGGGAAATGTAGTCCTTTCCTTTTAAAAGACTTACACACAATTTCTTTAAGTAACTACCTAATTTCAGGACAATTTTTCATGTATGGCAAAAAGTCCTTATGTTATGAATTCTAAGTCAAAATGTTTGAGATGTAGCTCTGAGCAAAGGAAGTGTTCCAAAGATCACAGGATGCCAACATAAAAAAAAGTTGAAAGAGAGGAAGTGCAAGTGTTCATAATGTAACTAGACACTCTTTCTTTAAAGTCTTATTCAGAAATTTTTAATACTAATATCAATTACTTCCAAGCTGAATTTATACACCTATTATCCTGTCTAGTGTGCTGGAAGAAAAGAAATGGGGCCTCAGAGAATTTAACCAAGATATTCATGAGAGAATTTGATCTTTGTCTGTTACTAAAGCGGATAAAAGAAATTTTATTTTAGTTAATTTTACATTTAAATCACTCTGTGACAGACTGCTAAGGAGAGGAAAATTATTCATCTAAACTAAGAGCTGAATGAATTTTTGGAGCGCTATTTAGTGAAAGAACAATATTTGAACTGAGCTTAAGCTGGAAGTACCTTGGAGCAAATACAAACCCGTCTGATTACGAAGGGAGGTTTGTCAGTGTCCCTCCTGAACTCGTGGGGCCCGAGGTTCAGGTGGGCCAGCCTCTGCCTGGCCTCCTCGGAGAGCTCGCACATGCGGCGCTTGGTGTACGGGGACGGGGAGCGCGACTTGGAGGCGATCGTGGGCTGCTCGTAGCTCTTCCCTGCCGAGCTCTGCCTGCCCTTCTCAGCTGAAGGAGGGGTTTTCTTTGGTACCTTTGAGGGCATCTTTCCTTTTGGGGTTGAATGATGCACCCAATTTGTATCGGCCTGAAGTGAAGGAGAGAAATTATCTGATTTGACGGCGTGCGTGATAAAGATCGCTGAACGTAATGAGAACAAGGAATTAATAATTTTAACAAGAAGAGATGCCATGGCAGCTAAAGTTCCCCTCATAAAACTGTCACCAAACAGCAATTTAAAAAACAATGTGTTTACTGTTTTCTCTGAAGCCAAAAGAAGGTTAAACACCCAGTACTACTCATTAGGTATCAAGTGTCTGATACTTACTCAATTAGCTTTCTCACAGTTAGTGGAGACTGTAAAAAGTAAATTGAATTTTGTCACAAGTTTCTTTAATACAAACTTTACCTGAATTAGATATACACAGATTTGAAGCACATTTTTATCTGTTTAAGCTTTTATTTTAAAATTCTTACACTTTAATATAAAAGACAGAAATTAAAATAGGAGTCTATTTAAGAGTTTGGATTCTATGCATTTAAGAGTTGCCTAAAGCTTCAAAAGAAATGCAACTACATTCTCAAAAGTTTGTATTTTCTTGGATCATGCTGAATTTACTAGTTCTTTAAAGAGTTATAGCCAAGAAGTAGTGTTTTGTCGATAAAAATAATACTGCTCCTGTCAGAAATTCTTATTCAAGCTGGAGCTAGTTGACATTAGCCCTAAATCTGAATGTTGCATGTACTCCTTCAGTTCAGAGGAACCCAGAGAAAAAATGTCCAGCTTGCCTTTAAGCCTTTCCCTCTACACCCAGCCACTGGATGGCTGAGGCTGTGTTTGTTTTGCATTGCCTTGACCTTGGCAGCACACAGAACACTCCTACCACTCCTCTGGACTCCCACTTGTGCAGCTGATCGTGGGACACAGCCTGGACTTGGCCCACACAAAGCCAGGCCTAATTGTCTATGACTAATCTCAGCTTCATCACAAGCAGGTGGTGCTGCTTCTGGCTTAGACCAGTTGTGAAACTGGACCTTCACTGTAACACAAGCAAATCTGAGCTGCCATTCATGGACACTTTCAGGAGCAGTTTAAATTTTAAATCAAATAGCCCTTATTCAAGTCACCTTCACCGAAGCCACTTTTCCAACAGTGACAATTTTCACTGATTTTTAATTCTTCTTCTGTCTCAATACTTTTAATTTGTTAAATTTGGAAGAAACTTCTCATTGAAGTCATTAGCAATGCCACCAACAGGTCAAAGTCACTTAAGTGTCTTTGCACACAACCCTTCCTGACAACCATTCCATTTTAATGATGCTGCACCATTTTTCAATAGTACAGCAAGAAAGGGTAACTTTACATGACAGCTTGTGCCAGAAATCCAAACCAAACTTCCAATCTGTGAGACCAGAGAAGAAAGCTACTTCACCTTTAACTGTACTTGTAGCCAAAGCAGCATTTCCAGATTAATAGAGGTGACAGCCCTTTCAACAAAAATCTGCATTTCCATTACTGTCAATGATACAGTAACAGAAACAATTAAATTAATTGGTTTGGTTTAATATTGTACCTTCTCTAACTTCACCTAGTTTTCACTGTCCTTAATTTTAAGTGTCAGGAACAAATGGTGAGAAGGCATCTTCCCATGTACAAATACACCAGGGACTGACACTTCAGCTGATCACAGAACACAGCAGCTGATAATTGTTTCAGATTCAAGGAACTCTCAGCATCTACTGTCATGCACCAAACCCACTCACTACTCATACTTGATTAAAAATTTAATCAAGTTGTCAAGCACCCACGATACCTGCTTTAACCACAACAAAAGAATGAGAAAAGTTTGAAGTGAGCAGCACATGCAAAAATTGGAAGCAAGGCTATCAATATTAAATCTAGAAATTAAATTGTGCTAACCTGTATGTGACTCCTTCCTGAGCTTAACAGACTGTCTGAAATAAGAGAGATTGTAGAAAATCTCAATTTTGGTGCAATTCCCTAGAAGAGAGACAATAATTGAACATCAAGCTCCAACTCAAGATAAAGGGTATCAAAGAGGTAAATGTCACCTAATGTAACAAACCATTCCTAATTTTCAGCCATTTCCTTTGTTAATTTCAGCCTTTAATAAAGATAATTAGAAAAGACAGAACAGCAATGGTAAATGTCAAGATGCTAACATTTGCATTTCTGACAATTCAATTACAGATGATTACACTGCTTTTGTACAACAATTAAGGTCTGACTTTTATTTTAATACCTTTCTTTTTGTCAAAAGCACTTTTAAAGATTTTTCATGCCATGCTATATCAATAAAAATTTCAGTCATGCTCTAGAAGTTTCACTAATGCTAACTTTGTAAACTTGTCAGAGAATAGTCTCAGTTGTGCCATCTCTTTTGTAAAAACATTTTGTTTAATCAGTCAATCACACTGCAAATAACTATTCATTTGTAACAGTATGACTAAGAATACCCTTCATTCCTTAATCTTTAGAACAGTCTGATTTCTGTGGATGTCTCCCTTGGTCCATAACCAGGTTCCACTCCCTCACAATCCCCTCCTGCCCATAGGGTAGCCCTACTTTGTCCCACTTGGAATCAGTGGGGTCCAGCTGGTTGAGCACAGCACACACAGAGTAATGGCCAGCAGGTCCCTCCATTTTTACATCATTAGCAGCTTCTACTCACTTTCTTTTACTGCAGCCATGGCTAGGAACTTAACACCTCAGAAAATTATTGCCTTTCAAATTCACTGAGCATTGGCTAATGCATTCAAAATTTACTGGGTGTAAAGGACAGGGATTATGACACACAAGCATTGTATCCCAAACAGCAGCATTAAAAAAGGCATAAAAGAACTAAATGCCACATATGCTATAAACAAGTGGCAATCATCTATGTGCATCGTTTAGAGCTCTGCAGAATTCAAGAGAGAATCAAGTGCCCCTAGAAATTTCTACCCTCTCTTCTTTCAACATGGACAGAATTTGCTGCCTGAGGCATCTCAGTGCAGGGGCATTTGTGCACATGAACACACAAAATCACTGAGACATGAAAACGAGCTGGGTGTGTTTGTGACTGTCCCACATTTGTAAGAATTAGCAGGAACTTCATGAGTGAAGTCTATTGATGAACCAAACTATTCTCTACCACCTGCCTAAACAC
The DNA here is from genome assembly GCA_020086605.1 of Lanius collurio. Lineage (NCBI taxonomy): Eukaryota > Metazoa > Chordata > Aves > Passeriformes > Laniidae > Lanius > Lanius collurio. Next base: position 18,754,311 of record JACBWW010000016.1, read on the forward strand.
TGATTTCCCATTAGGGAATATGATCTGGCCTCAGGACAGATTATGGAAATGTAAAGACAAAAATGCCAAGAAAGCTCAGTCATAGCAATTAACAGAGTCCAGGATTCAATCAAGTCAAGTTATGGCATATAAAAAAAATTTTAAATCTGATCATCTTTAATCAAGTCATTTTTACTACTAATGAATTGTCAAGTGCTATCAACAATTTAAAAAAGGACACATCAGAATTAGTATGCCTACTACAAAATGCAACAATAGAGCACCTACTGCTCTTACAGAGATTGGAAATTATAACAAAATTCTTAAGAGCTCATACCTAAAAAATGACACAAAATATGGTTTCTTTAGAGAAATAGTCTGTGGAGAGGGAATATAGGATGACATTCTAATGCACAACCATGGATATGCCAAAAGCAACTCAAAGGCCAAAAGCCATCAGAGGACTTGCTCTGTTTTCTGCAGTTACCAAACTAGGGATTGCTGAAGGATATTCAAAACAATTACATAAAGACTGTCACACAGCCCCAAACACAACTGTAAATGAAAATACAGCCATAAAGTTTTTGGGATCTCTTCTGCTTCTGGCTTAGTGGTGTCTGCAGCACCGAGCAGTCCTGCATCAATCATTAAACAGAAGGGACATAATAGCAATTTTATCATAGAAAAAATATAAAGGTGGTTCATGTTTAGAAGACTAAAAGTCTATTATGTGCTTTTGACTGCAAGGAGTATGAGTACAACTCTAGCTTAAAGAAGCATATATGAATATAACAGAAGGTCTTATACTGGCATGCTAATGGAAGATAGCATAACTAAAAAGAAACTGTTTTAAGTAATGTGGCAAATACTGCATGAAGGTGGGGAATGGAGATAAGAACATCTGTAAGAAATCACTACCACAGTCCAGGCATAAACATATTCTGAAAGGCAAAGGCTGCAGAGAAATACAGAAGAGCCAGCAAGAGCCTCATCTGGGCAACACTGGACCAGGAGAGATAACTCGAGGCATGTCTTGTCTGCACACAGAGTTTGTAAACCTCATAAGACATTTAGCCAGAGACACTATCAGCCAAGTGCCAGATTTCTGGAGGAGTTCTGATCCTCTCGACTTGGGATTCCTTCCAACTGGCAGATTAGCAGAGTTAATCAGATACTGCTTGTCACTGCCTATCTGAACTCCACAACCGTAACCTTGCTGTTGCTACCTTTATTTTTTTAAATAAAAGACAAATTTTTTGGAAATCAAACTGCCACTGAAGCAGAGCTGCCATTCAAAAATATTCAACATCTCACCTGGCTATAACTTTTCATGTGGGAAGAACATGGCTTCACTAGCTCAGGAATAATGTGAGGCTTCTCACAACCTTGTTTAACACATCCTTTTACCCAGCATTCACATCCAGTGCTTCGTGCTGACAGACTTAGCAGGAGACACCAGTAAAGCTCAGGGAACACTGGAAGATGGAGGCACTTGAGACTGCATTTCTTCTGGAGGTAAAAATCCTTTCACAGTTGTTCCATTTGGCAAGGGAGGAGAGGAATAAGAAGTTCCTTCTGGGAGCCTCCCTTCAATGCCATCAAACACAGCTTCTGTATTACTCACTGAAAAGGGAGTTACTATGCCAAAATCCTCTCTTAAACTGTACTTTCAGCTATGGAGATGGAAGAGAGCAACAAAGGCTTCTGCAGTCCCTGTTCCAGGGCAGAGATGGATTTTGTTTATGCTGCTCCCAAGGACATGGAAGTATGTTTGTGTCTTACATCAGTTGACTTTTTAAAGCTACTACAGTGCCATCATTCATCAGCTACACATCCAAATTACTCTGACCACATCTTCTCACAGCTCACAAGTTATGGCACCTTCTCTTTATTAGAAAAGACATAACTTTTGTTTTAAAGAGCTCAGTTTGACAAAAGCCATCAAACTCCTCTAGTGGCTCTGCTTCTACTTCTACAAAGACTCATTATATTCTGTTCACAAAAAAATCTAAAAACATGTAGCTAATACCACCTCATTTGTTACTACCTCCCTATTCTTTCTCAACACCAGGAAAATACCTATTCTATGAGCAGTATGAAAGCAAAACAGTCCCACCCCATCTCTTGAGCTACACCACGATGTATGGGATGAGCCATATCAAAGAGATATTATGGCCAAAAAAACAATGGTTGCTTTTGCAGGGACAGTTTAAGCTGCTACAGAATCAAACATTTTGTAGCACAAAATCACAAGTTTAATTCATTGAAATGTAACACAGCATTAGATACCAAATTAGCACTTCTAATTGCAAGTGTTTGGGCAGTTTCCAGGTTGCCCTTTAAGGGGAAGGATTACATCAGCTAAAGATACCAATGAACTTTAATCAGCATTTCCCTCCTCCCATGTGCTTTTAGTCCAACTATAACAGACAGGGTAATTGAGTCCCTATCCAAATGTCCTGCCAGTCCAGCAGTAAAACTTAACTAAAAAAGACCACACAAAACAAACTCCAAAAGACATCATCACCATTCTCCTTAAAGTGCTTTCCCTGGGTTATTCTGCTGACAATTAAGATTCAACAAACTTTATGAAAGGGCAGTGTGAAATGAATTCATTTTCATTTAATATGTACTTGAGCCCTTATCTCCAGGAAATTAGCATTAATTCATTGCACTCATTCTGCCAATTAGCTGTTGTTCCAAAATGCGAGGGAGAAGGACCAAGGAGGAGAGTTCCATGGTTTATCTGTTGAGAACCATGAAGTCAGTATCTCCCTCTTCTCCTGCATCCCTTCAACCACCAGCTGCACCACAGATTAACCTGAAAGGAGACATGCCATGGTGCCACACTCCAAACCAACTGGAAACTAACTTTTTCACATTAAATAATTTCTTGAAGCATTTTGAAAAAAAGATTCTACTTTCCCTAAAGTTCAACTGTAGATTTGTACATTCAACACCTTAAAATGGCAAAATCTGTCAGAAGTAACAGCTTTTCATTTGAAGCAGTTCAAGGGGTTTCTTCAGTGAAGCAGACTGTGTCATAAATACAATCCACAGACATTCACTCACTGTGAAAAATGGGGACCTCTTCATTAAAATCTCACGCTCTAAACCACGGTGCCCATGGGTAAGCTTAGGGTCAGGGAACAGGAAATCTCTTGTATTTTCTTCATATGTAGCTAGAACTTTTCCCACTAAAAAGAAAATACATACTTTAATTGGAAAATAGACAAAAGCCATACAGCACAGACACCACACACAGAGCCATGTTGAAACCAGGATAAATTTTGCTCTTTACAAATTAACAGCATGGCTCTAAAACTTCTATCGCACTAGGAAATAACCTCATCAAGTTAAATCAGCAGCAAAAATGGGCAGAATAGACTATGAAACTATGTTTTAATGTTACTGGGAAAAAAAGAAGATTGTGTTAACTGTTCTGTAACAGACACACAAAAAGTTTTCTTTAGGCAACTTTTCAGTAGTTTTCTTCTTTTTTTCCCTTCCATGCCACAGAAAAAACCATATTTTTTTAATGGCAGCCAGTCCCTTATGAAAAACTATCATTCCATATTACAGAATAGTAATAGTAGCAGTAAGAAAGAAACACAAGAGACATCAAAATAATTATATCAATATTTTCTCAATACCCTGGCTTGCTACTTTCAAAAAAAAAAAAGCTTTTCTTTAGAGGTAAACCCTTGAATGCATATTGCAAAAAAAATGTTAACTTGTGCTATCGCAGCCATCTTGTTTGCTTATGTTGGGCTGGATCACACCTATATCTGAGCCCTGAAAATAAATTCCTTATGCAAGATCTTTTGTCTTCCCATGAAAAATATCCCCACTCACTACATTTCTTCAAGTAAACAGGCTGGTGAGTCACCTGAGAGAAGCAATAGTTTCCTTGAAAGTACTAAGGACAAGTGGCAGAGAGTGCTTTTAATACCACAGTTTCCAAATGAGTCCTCTTTAAAACTTGACTTTACTTCCAATAAAATGCAGATTTACATTATTCATGGGAACACTTGAATTTCATTAAAATAGATTTTTATAATCACACAAACCAATAACAGAAGTATGACAAATCGCTATTTATTATCTTCACACATCCCAAGAGACTTGTAATACTTATAGTGAGGATAAGAGTTTTCCCAATGGTCACCATTAAAATGGAAGGGAAAAAAAGTGCCATTCTGAGAACAAGATTATGCACTCTGAAATTTCACAGACAGCCTCTCTGCAAGTGAATTGTGATGCAGTTAATAATTATGCACTGGATGATTTCAGTTTATTTTCCATTTTTAAAATATTATCACTTTCCTAAGCCTGAGTATGATACATTTAAATATTCAGTTATTATTCTCTTTCAAGAATGAGATCTTCTTGATCTATTAAAATTTTATATTCAGAGGATTGTTTGTTGAAAGGCTTTCTATGTTGTTTGTATGTTGGAAAAAGTGATTGTGCTGTAATGGGCAATGTCCTCCTGGAAATTCACCTATTAAACTGCATAATTTATGAAAAGATTGATACAATACCTGGAGGAACGAGCTGTATTAGTTCAACTATGGCTGTGTCAACTAGAAGGGAAAAAAGTTTTTTCATGAGTTAAAAAAGAATTAAAATGAAAATTCCCATAGTCAAAGCCCAAGAAAAATGGATCACTGATTTAAGCTTCACAGCTCTGCACATGGCTGCACTACTTCCACCATACCAATAATAAGATAAAATTCAGTACAGCTTGCATAAATATCATAGATGAACACAATGGCATTAGCAGGGTACAAATGACAACTCTAAATCTGACTTAGAACTTGGTAAGTTCTATCTGCTGCCAAGTTTGTCCTCTTTTAAAGAAGATTATGCAAGCTTTGCCCCCTTTACAGATAACTCCCTGTGTGAGGGTGCATTTTCCTGCAGTTAGAGTTCAGGTCAGGGTTTTCTCACTACAATTCATTACACACATGTGGCAAGACATAATTTTCTTAAAAATAAAAAGAATAATTTTACAAAAAATTGGAGGTTTATCCTTATATAATTTGAAAATTAATCAAATAAATGACCACATAAAGAAACACACTATCAGATATTCAGCTGGACTTTCAAACACTTATCTTTTTATCCTTTTCCTGTTCCAAAGCATGTAACATACATTTCTAGAGGCATTTTCTTAGATGACAGTGGTTACCCACCAGTTTTTCAGAGAATAGGCTCCTGATAGAAAAACTACCACATAATTTAAACCTCCAAAACATCCTTACATAAATGCATGACATTAATGGATACAACACAGTATACAAAAAAAACAGAACCTACATTCCAGTAACTTCACAAGGTCTCCAGGATCAACTATATTAGCAAATGCCTGAAAAAGAAGAAGAAACAATAACAATAACAATAATAATAATAATAATAATAATAATAATATTACTGGTGGCACAGCTGCAGTAATCATATGGACCTGTGGGGAGGGAGAAGGAAAAAAAAACCCAAAAATCAATGGTCTTCCTTAACAAGATGGAAAAAGAGAGGCTACTAAAACTATAATTTGGAACATGATCAAATTCCCTGAAAGCTATCAGTTCTCTTATATACTTTCTACCCATACAGAGTTCCCTCTCTCTCTGTAAATAATGAAAATAAATTATTGTGAAGAGTTAAAGATGTAGAGGTAGGTAATGTCTAAAAAATTTTCAAGAGAGAAACATAAATTGCAGAATGTACTACAATTCTGATAGATGAATGTCCTTTAATTTATTAGTAGTGCTTCAGGTGACTTCTCATCGAAGTCTCCTGTTCAGGCTTTTTTTTTAACCTGAATGCCATGTGAATAGATGGCAAGGAATAGGAGAGGATGTTGCACTGGATGGAGGTCCCCTACATTGCCCTCAAATAGCATTCAGTACATTTCCCTTAAGACGTTTGTGGTATGTTTGCCTTTAAAAAATGATGCTCTTTTCTGCTCTTCTGTAGGCAGTGAAATTATCACTGTTTGTTTCTTACTCACTTCACCAGAGCATCACTGAAGTTTACTCAGCCTGGTTTTCAAAGTGCTGGGGAATGCTTAAAGGAAAAGAACTAGAAAGGGCAAAGTATTATTATTCATAGGTAGTCAAGAAGTCAGATCATATCTGTAAGATACCGTGTTTCATTATCCCTGTGGTACTAATAATGAAGCTAGTAGGGACTCAGAATATGTGATAAACAACTATAAATTACAGGGCCAGAGTACCAATCTGGGAATTCTGGTGACAAACCATGAAAAAAGTATCTCAAAGGGAGTAGGATGTCACCAAAAAGGCTTGAGCTGCTATTTTATCTTTCTACTAAATTAAGTTGGCTCTCCTATATTGTACAGTGTCTGTTCTTCCCCTTGCCATAATTTTTAGAACAAAAAACATTCAGTCCTTTCCAAGCCAGGAAAACAGACACTGAGAAAGGACAGTTCACAAAAGAATCAACAAATGCCTAAAAAGTCTCATCATACATTAGAATCTTCAGTACACATAATTCTTGAGTCCCCATATGGACAACACAGGCACACCCCTCCTTTGTGTTAAAGAGAAGAAGGAATTAAAATACTGCATCATCCTCAGTGTGACTATTTGTGCTCATGGGTTTTGCAGACAATTTTTGCAGAACTTGTGATGGGGTTTATTTGGGTTGTATCAGCCCTTGACATATCTTACCTTTTCAAATACTAGTTTTTCTTGAAAGAAGAGTGGAAACACTGCAGGGACACATTGAGTTTTTTTGTACTGCCCAAGTACAAAGACACTGAGATAAAGTTCCTGTTTGTCTTTCAGCAGCACTCCAGGACAAGTTATCTGTTGGAGTAACACACTCATTAAACAAACTGAACTTTAGGTAGACAAGTAATGGCTGTTTTCAAGATAAAAATGAAACAGTCAGGACTGAAATGGTTGATTTCTGAAAGCCAGGATACAACAGGCTAGAGAGAAAAATATTCTTCTCTAAATCAATTCTATTTGTACAGACTGGCCAGGAAAAAAGTCACAATTTTAAAATAATTTGGAACAAATTCTTCTTGCTTAAGTAAATGCACTGCACTGTCTTCAACCAAAACTGAAACCCAAGGCCAGGCTAATTGAGTTAAAGGCATGCACTGACTGTGTAAGGTATAATCATCTTCTATGTGGAGACTCACGTAGAATGAAGTTTACATGATGCCAACACACAAACCCACCCAAACTTCAGCCTAACTGCAGAATGAAGCTGTTAAATTTACTTGCTTAGGTATCCATGACTCTGTTCAGCCATCAGAAAGGGCAAGTTTATTTGCAAATTTCCTGTAAATGAGAAAAAGCAACTGTTTTTCCATTTCTACCAGACACATTTCTTCCTTTCTCTGGGAAGTATGGCCATCCTTAAACTCAAGGCAGGGAAGGCTTCTTGCTAGGTTGTCACTCAACTTTCTCTGCACAATTTTTAAATTGTTTAAGTAAGAAGTTGGTCTGTTTTTAAAACTCTGATTGCAAGAATCTACACAACTCATTACAAAACTATTTGCTATTTTCTCTGAGCCAGGTGGATTTATATTATTTCCCTGACAGAGAATTGATACCTTTCATGTAAGGTCTCATGCTCATTTTTTATCTCAGTATTAGAAATACGAGGTTGTCTCTTCCAACATAAGGTTTCAGTGTTCAGACTTTCAATTGCCAGGTAGAAGGAGAAAGAAGGAGAGCTGTGAGAAATAAAATAAGAGACTTGGTTACAGTCTCCCAATCCCAAGTGAACACTTTACTTAAGAAATCCTAACTGTTTTTAAAAGAAAACTATATAAACAGTAGAAAAAACAGCTTCAGGTGGAAGAAATAAGTGAAAACAATGTGTGATAGATCATTACAGATAAAGTACAAGGTAAAAATAGTTCTTCAACTCATAAGTAACTGAGAAGAAAAAAATGGATTTCCTCTACACGTAAATGAGGGCTTCAAATCTGCAAGAAAAGTGCCAGAATAATGGATAACCCAACTGAAACAGTCTGTCAAGCATTAAACAGCTTGTATGACACTCATGTCGGTGCAAATGTGAACAGGAGTGAGAGAGACAGATTTCATTCATACAAGGCAAGATCCCCCAAACTACATACTAGATGTCACACCAGCTTTAGTTCTCACTTCTGTCTTTGACATTTTTGTAGAATTTACAACCATTTTTAGCTGGAGTTTTGTGCCTTTCACCTTAGAGAAGGCAACCAATGTTTGCCTATTTACTGAGATGCAAAGTACGAGATCTGAAGATACTGCAATGAGCAAAACTACCAACAACAGGTGCCTTTTTTTCTTGCTATCCTGTAAAAGAAAACAAATTCTTACACAAGAGCATGTGGTCCAGGATAGCACATGTGGAAAGCTCTGATTCTACAGCCCTGGAGATAAACAATTCGTTACCTGGGCTGGAACACCAAATCTACGTGGCCATGTGACTTAAAAGCAGTTCCACAAATGAATGCATATCTGCAGTTCATGGCACCTCTTTTGTAATACACAGAGCCACTTGGTTGGAGACAAACTGAAGCTCTTATCTGACTGCAGACTGCTCCAGCAGCATGAAGGACTATTTTAAAGACTGTAATAGTGTTATCTATGGATCAGCTAAGGAAGAGGGATATCAGTGCTGCAATTAACTGACCTCACAAACAACCCGGAGGACTATGAGAAATTTCTAGGGCAGTGTTATCCTGGACAGCTCTGCTGAAAGTTCCCAGGAGGATGCAAAATGTGTACCAGCCCCACTGCTGGCACATCACAAATAGCCATAAAGGAATCACTGAATTAAGGTTGTGGAAAGGAACAGAATTTTCCTGATCTCAACCCTCTGGAGCACTTACTATACACAGCCCATGGCAGGATAAACCAAACTAAAAACCAACTGAGTCTTTAAGTAAGGCCTTCCTTCTGAGAAGAGAAACGAAGAAAACTACCAGCAAGACAAACCAAAGAGTTGGTGGACCCAGATTGGAGAAGATCTTGGAATTTCATTAAGTCAAAGGGAGCAAAACGCATCTGTATCCTAAAGCAAGGGAAAAACAAAGAGGATAGAACTTCTGACACAACTGGACAGATTTCAAAAAGGGTTGAGAAATATGCAGAGCACTGTAAAAGGGCAGGGAAATGGATCAGAAATTTGGACAAGACTTTGGTCACAAATAAAGCAAACAAAGAGAGAATTAATGGATGTAGCATAAATCAGCCAAGATGTAAAGCTAACAAATCTGTGTCCCAAACATAACTGAATATTTTGCCTTGGTTTTAATAAAATTTATCACCGGAGGAAAAAAAAGACAACTTAAAGAATTAAAGTATAGAAACAAAAGTCACCCAATGTGCACAAGGCCTAGACCAAGAAGGCACAAGGAGGTTGAATCATGTTCAGCCCAGGTTGTGAAAGAATTTTTCTTAAATGAAACATAATGAAAACAGAGAAGGTAGAATCTGCTGAAAAATAACAAACACAAGGACCACGTGAGACAGAGAGATCTGAAAAATGATAACCCCATTGATCAAAGTATTTAAATAAGTAAAAATAAAGAAAAAATATATGAATGAAAACATCACTAGAAAAAAGCCCAGCAGGGCACGTTCGATAAAAACAGATCAATCAAGCAAAATTTTACATTTTCTTGAAAATCTGTTTTCTGGATAAAGTATATCATACAGTGCCTTGAAAAATTATTATTTATGATGAACTAGATAAGAGTAGTTAGTAGAGGAGGAGTCAGTATCAAAGGTAGTACAGAACTGGCCAAAGGACAGCATCAATAATGTGCAAAAACTGGGAGGCATCAAGCTGAGGTTACTATCAAAAACATTCCTCTCTATATATTGGGATTCATGTCTTTTAACATTTTTAATGACCCTGACTCATATTAAAATATATAGAATGAAAGCTGGACTATTTTTCCCTACATCACCTAAGGCAAAAGCATGACCCTATTTGGGATGCAGGTTTCAATTCTGACTCTGATCAATGTAAATTCAAAGTGGAAGAGCAGCTCCCATCTCTAAGATGATTAGAAGGTTGGTGAGTCCATCACACAAGTTTACTACCAAAAATACCACGGTGCTTTAGCTGATAAAGATCAATGGGGCAATGAAAGAACTGCTGCCCAAAAAATACATCAAGCAAGCAAACACTAAGGAAAGAAAAAATCCCTTAAATGAAAGGCGAGCACTGACATTTGTGTAAGAGTAGGCTCTTTCCATTCTTACTTGTAACCTCAACAGCGAGGTAAAGAACAAATACCCCACAACTGAAAACATGACCCTGGGGAAATGTTTTCCCTGGACTCCCTCCTGGCACAAGAATAGCTCACAGCCAATGGGAACAGGAAAGGAAAGCACATTGCTCCGCTCCAGGAACCAAGCAGGCCTTGGCATTGTGGAGACAAACAGCAGCTGTTGAGACAGCAGAGCAACCCCGCCAGGGTGACACCCTCGCCATCCATGTGTGGAAATCCTCAGCTCTGTTGCAGAGCAGCCACTCAAGTTTGGGAAAAAGGGTAGCTAAGCAACCAGGAATACCCAGGCAATTTCCCAGTATATGCTTCCAGGATCTGCACCTGAATTTTGTGGATGGCATCTCGTGTTTTCCTCTCAGCAGCAAGTATTCTGATGTATAGGGCAGCACTTGTCCTGGATCACAGGACCAGGGCATATGAAGCCACCAACTCCAGGGCAATAGGGCACCATCTAACACAGCTGCTTCTGAAAAGTTTTCAGAATAATGATGCAGCTTCTTGCTGTATTGCCAGCTTGGATATAAGCAGAAAAATTTGCACAACCTACAGTCGTAACATGATTAATGTCAAAACTTTGCAATTTGACACTTTCTAATCTCACTCCCAGCCATGTAACATCCAGGTATTCAGAGCTGCCCAGAGCCACATCCTGCTCCTCATAGGGAGGTATTTGCCATGAACAAGCCGCTCTTTCCGGGCACTTGTTTTGTTTTGGGCTTTTTTTTTAATTTTTCCCTAGAGTGTTTTTCTCCCCACCATACAGCTTCCCAAGAACCAGTATCTCTTCAAAAAACACCTTTGCCGCAGGAAAATGAGAACTGTAAAGCGGCACGGCTGCTGCTAACACCAAAAGAGGAGCGGGGGCACAGGGATAAACACCCCCCACAACTTTTCCACAGGAAAATGGGAGCTCCGGAGGGGCACGGCTGCTGCCAACACCAACGCGGGGACGCAGGGACCAGCTGCCGGAGGATGCCCACACAGAAGGGCTGGGGTGCCCCCCGGGCAGCAGGGCCCGGAGCAGCCCCACGGAGGATGCCCCGGGCCGGGAGCGAGGGGCGGCGGCCGGCAGAGGAAAGCGGGGCGGGAAGCGATGCCGGAAGAGCCGAGCGCGGCTTCTCCTGCCGGCCGCGGCCCAGCTGAGGCGGGCGGGGAGCGCGGCCCGGGCACTCACCGAGCGGAGCTCCAGCTGCAGGACGCAGCGCAGCGCTTTCCGCGGCATGGGCGGGCGGGCAACGGGGCCAGCCCGGGCCGGGCCGCTCGGGCTCGGCCGACGCCGTTGTCACGGCAACCGGGGCGCGTCCGGCCGCGGCGCCCGCCCCGCCCTCCTCGGGGGCGGCTTCCCCTCCGTCCATTCCCTCCCTCTCGGGGTCCGCCCCGCCCCACGCTCCCCGCCATGGCGGCGCTGGGGTGAGGGGCCGTGCCCTGCCCCTCCTGCCCAACGCCCGTGTCCCCTTCTCGTCCGGCCCTCACTGCTCTCCACAGGGCCTCCTGCCCTCGCAGAATCAATTCGGTTGGAAAAGATCTCTGAATGACCGAGCACGACTGTCTCAAGTAGACCATGGCATGTCCAGTCTTTCCTTAAACAGCTCCAGGGAGTGTGGCTCCACCGCCGCCGTGTGCTGCCCGTTCCATTGTTTATTCACCCTTGCGTGGAGAAGTTGTTCCTAATTTCCAACCTAAACGTCCCTTGGCGTATTTTAAAGAGTATGCTCTGTCGTCCTGCTGATAATCCTGTCCCTCATCCCGACTCATCCCACAACCTTCTCTGGTTCTCCCACCTTCCCACTTCCTGACCTCAGGCTGGCTCGTCCTGGCACTCCCCACAGGGGCTTGTGGAGCTGCTGGGGGGCTGCTGGAGTGTACCAAAAATGATAAATAGTAGATAAAATAGAATTTCCAGCCTCTGCCCCCTGAAGGGCGGACAGTGATGGGCGGTGGAGCACTGGTGTGAAAGCACAAGTGTCCAGCATGGGGCAGGGAACCAGACAGGTCACAGGTGAGGACAGAGCTGCTTTGGGGCATGCAGGAGGAATGTGAAGCTCAGGATGTGGCAGATTCCTCCAGCTTCGTGGGTCTCCTGCAGAAAGGTGCAGAGGGAGCCTTCAGCAGAGGGGACACAACCAAGTTTTATACAGCTCCAGGCTTGCATAGCTAAAAAGCACTGGATTTCCATGCTTTCTCTTTTGATGCAATTCATCTGCATCCTGTTGTAGGCATCTGGGCCCTTTTGACTCGAGTATCCCATTTTAATATCCTCTGTGGGTGAGACACAGTGCATGGGGTATATTCTGCCTGGTGCAATCTTTGAAAACTTGTATGTACACTCATTCCTACCCCTCTGCTTTCATTATTAACAAACTCACATTTATGTCCCTGATCTTCATCCCAATTTTGATCATATCAAGGATATTCCCCAACATCTCTGCTGCTCAGTTGTTTTCAGAGTATTTGCAATCCCATGCAACACCAAAATAGTCTGATTTTCTGTCTTGGCAACTGCAAGTTGTTTCAGCCTCAGACCGTGAGGGGATTTCAGGCTTTAAATATTCTTTCCAAATTCACAAGTACAGCTGTAGAGAGGACAGAAAATTTTAATTGCCTCCAAAAGAATGCAGTGGCTCAAATGTATCCCTTGGCTTTCTTTATTTTAATTTTACAATTTCAAAGAAAAATCATGCTAAGTGATCTGGAAAGAAACAGCATTCTCAAAATGCTTTGATTTCTCTCTCTCTCCTTTTTTTTTTTTTTTTTTTTTTTTAAGGAAATGGCAAAGAACATGATATGCCAATTCAGACAAAAGTGAAATCTATAGATGGATTAAATATCACTATTTATACTTGATACCAGTCTTTTGAAATAAATAATGGATTGGAAAGGCAGGCCTTGTTTTCATTAATGTGACTTCTGTAACAGCTCTAAAGTGTAGGGGAGTTTTTTGTGTTGGTTTTAGTTTAGTTGGTTTGGGGTGTTTTTTTACGGTATGATTTGTTGTTTGTGGGTTTGGGGTTTTGTTTTTTTTTTTTTGTTTGTTTTGTTTTTGTGTGTTTGGGGGTTTTTTTTGTTTGGTTTGTTTTGTTTTTTTTTTTTTTTTTTTGTCTTAGCAAAGTATTCTTTATTTAGGGCCTGGAAAATTCTCTGTAGACTTCTAGTACATATATTAAGGAGGGGCTAACTTTTGGATAAAATAATTTTCTAAGCATTATCAGTCTCAAGGTTATGAATAGCATACCAGAGTTAATGAGAAGAAAATTCTCACAGATCCATAGCCTCAGATGGTAACAGTATTAAAATGGTTTATTGCTTATTTTCAGCTACCTTTCATATACATGCTTTTTGGAGGGATAAATAATGTGTTAAAGATTGTGAAGTATGAGATATTATGGTAAGTGTGGCCATATAAGAAGAGAAGATAGATAAATGCCGAAATCAAAAATGGCATCATGTTTGTGATGAGAATTTAATATCCATGTGCAGTGCCCTGGAACAGAAGTACTTTATAGCCCTTGAAAAAGGAGCTCAAGGCAGGACAGAAAGCTTTTTCAAAGTGATAAGGCAGTGATGAATTTCAGTGCTTTTCCCTGGCAAACCTTTTGGTCTGCAGAGTTTCTTCCCCTTTGCCCTGCTGGGCCTTGGGAAGAAAGGCTGCTGCTGCAGTGCTTTCCTCTCTCCAGCCCTTTCTGCAGCAGTGTGAGACTCATCTGAACGTTCTTGTTTTCGTTAAATGCATGATTTAGACCTGCATTTGCACTGCAGGAACAGTAATGCAAGAATCTGGGGGGACAGTGAGAGAAAACCCTGACTTTCAGTAAAAATCCATTTCTAATAAGCAAAGCTGTTAACTAAAACAACATAAAAAGTGCTCACTCCTGTAATACACCTGAGGTTTTGACTGCTGTAAAGTTTCCCTGCTGTGAAAGCACATTAATTCCTTTGCTTTTACAGCAGTAAATCTTCTTGCAATGCTACTTGTACTTATTTCCATGTATTAAAAGAATCTGAATGATTGTTGTGCTTTGTGTTTTTTTTTTTGCAATTTCCTCCAATTATGAACTTCAGCTTTTGCTGTCCTCTGGGCCCTCCAACATGGCTGCTACAGAAGAGCTGTGATGTCCTCAAAATACTCAATTCCACCCTTATGTATACCATTGCAAACTAGAAGTAAATGCCAGAAGAGTGAGGTTGCCCTGGTTTAAGATAATTACCACAAGATTTATTCCAAATTGTTGCTGTTCTTGTAATGGTCAGGCATCAGGAGTTGCAGTGCATTGAAATAGGCTACAAAATAGGTAAAGTGAGAAAAATGGGAAGAGTGAGGTCTGCAAACAGTGGGTATTGTACAGTTCAGAATCTGAAAAATACTGGGGATTAGACAGAATTGGATTAGATCAGGCTGGAGATCAGAGAGCAAGCCTAACATCGCTGAGTGTGTCAGAGGCTCACTTTTGGCTAAGAAGCCAGGAATGGTTTTCTGCCTTCCTTAGGAAGCAGAACACCAGGTGCAAAGTGGTATTTCACTGTCATCCTGCTAATCAGAATGAAGGGAATAGAGGAGCTTTCTACATTTGGCCACCCTCTACTGCAGTTCTTAGGATTGGTGTCAGAGATCCTTTTCTGCCTACTTTGAGCCCCTGATGTTGCCCGAGCAGCCAGAGGAGACGTCTCTGTTACTGCACGTCGAGCCCCTTATTTAGACATCATCACCAAGCATGGCTGACTTACCATTAATAACTGAGGAGAATTCCAGGAAGGCATCTGCTCAAATAACAGCAGTAAATTTTGGGATATGGTAAGATTTCCACGTTAGAAAGGCAAACAAACAAAACATTAAGACTGTTTTACTTTAGAGAAAAATAAGATGTAATACAAAGGAGGTACATAAGGGATTGAATAATGTGTAGAAATGAGTTCTATTTGCCCATGCCTCTCTGTCCTTTCAAAGAAGACATGCAGTGAAATTAAAAGACAGCAAAATCAAAACTCCTTGAAGAAAGTACTTTAGCTAGTGGAACTTGTTATCACTAGGTACATTCAATTGTCTTCCAAACAGAATTAGAGTGCTGTGGGAACCCCACTGGACAATACCCCCTTGCATTAATTTTGATCTTCTGACTCACTGTGAGGTTAAATGTACAATCCACAAAAGTCAATCCCTGTGCAAAGAATTGTAGTGGAGGAAAACAGGCAGCAGAAGTTAAGACTAAACAGTCCCAGAAAACTGTAGAGCAGAGCTGGAAGAATTCTGTGATGTGAGAGATTCTAATAGGATCTAAGGGGACCGAAGTGAATTGCATTACTGCAGACAGTAATGTAACAGGGAAGGTAAAGTGCTAGATTATTGATGAAGACAGAGGATGGAGATTACCTGAGGGTGTCAGCACACTCCTCACAAAATACATTTTCATCTAATCTTTCTACTTTAAAGCAGGAAAAGAAGTTGCCCAGAAGTTACCATCCATTAATATCTATTGCTTTTGGAAAAGGCCACAATGATTTTGTTGATCCTGTTTTATTGACCATCTTGCTCTTTCTCGACATGCAAAGACTCAACTGGGCAGAGCTCTTGGCTTTCTTGATGAATCTACAAGTTGCTACAGACAAAAGGCCACCTGCTCGTGTTTTTATGTAGGTGAAGCAGTGACCTGTCTTACCCATGCCCTCCCAGTCTCACCAGTGCTTACTGCAGAGCATTTTTACTGCACATCTGGAGAAACTCAGTGCCTCTCGAACATTTCACCGTGGCTCAGCCATGACAGAGCAGTTCCTCCATATTGCTGCTAAGTCAATGCTTGCTTTGGTGCATGTGAGCATTAACTTCATTCATTTTTTGTGTGTATCCTGCCTGCAACAAAAAAATAGGCAAGCTATCTAAAGACACTGAAGTTTTCTTAACATGTAAGCTGTTTTCCACATCTGCTAAATTCTTTCTCGACTGGCTGCAGCTAAAGAAATCAAACCTGGTTTGATTACAGCCACTAGAGGAATATTTCAGATCTTGAATTCAGTTGTAGTAATTGGAAACTTGTGCTGTAAAGGAATCATCTAAATTCTTCTAAGAGATAACTTCTTTGAATACAGTCTTATGAATTCACAGATGACACAAATTCAATCAGCCAACAGCATTAGCTTTGTACCCCAGAAAGTTCCTAGTCTCTCCCTTATGCAGTTCAAGAGAGGTAACATTTTTCTTTGTGCTTTACATTTAAAATAAATTGTCTTGGATGGAGACATTGCCCCGGCAAAGTTTTTGCCAGAAACAAAATTCTTCTAACCAAGTTATAAACCCCTGAAAATAGGGCTTTATAATGGGACTGCTGATAGACCCTTAACAATAACGTTGTGAATGGCGCTGCTATAATTAATGATACTTCAGAAAGATTTATGGTCCTTAGAAAGAGATAAAACAGAAATATCATTGCTTCTTTGCCTCCCATCATTTTATCCTCTATGAAATTTTATGTGAAATAAGTCAAATGAAAAATGTAAGCTCTTAATCTTTTCCCAGAGTCCTGTCTCTCACTTGATGAACACTTTCACAGAATAAATTAGAGCTTTTTATTCCTTATGTATGTACAGCTTTGTATTTAAAAAGCAAAGAAAAGAATATTGTAGGCTTGGCAAAGCAACTCAAGACAACGGTCACAGGAGAAGCAAAAATGACCCACTATTCTTGACTGTTCTTCTGCCATCCCAGAGACAATGACTCCTTTCCTGCAATAGTTCTGAGCAGCTTGGTAGTGTCCAAAAGTGCTCTGTAAGGAAGAATCTCTGCTGATGGAAAGCTGGCCATGATGACTCTGGCTGCAGCAGCAAGAGCCCAGAAAGCCAAAAGCTGTGGCTTGGTTACAGCAGATAGTACCTTTGTGTTGGAAATCACAGAATACTATATGGATATTTAATTTAACTGGGAAAGGCATAGCAACAAGCATTTGCTGGAGACTGAAGCTAGAAAAAAATTGAATTATATATTTGGCATTATATTGCAACAGAGAAAGGGAGTAACCACTGGAACAGACTGTCAAAGGGAAAGTGAATTCTCCATTTTCTGACAATACCAAAGGAAAATGAGAAGCTGACTAAAGAAATGCTTTTCTGGAAACAAAACATATTTTAAACAAACAAAAAGAAGATTGACAGCAGTATTTAATGGCCTGTGATGTACAGGAGGCTGTCCTGACAGTTTAACAGGATGTCTGTGTGTGAGTGTCGTGACTCTGCACAGCATTTTAACCAATAATGGTGAAGCACTGCATGATGAGCAGAGATCAGGAGAGAGGGCTCTGAGCCCTTTGCCTTGGAGCTTGTGCCCTGCAGCACCTGGCGGTGCCCAGGGAGCTGCTGGGAGGTGGCAGGGAGTGCTGGCTGCTGAGGCCTGGAGAGTAGGGGCACGGCACAGCTCCGAGCTCCACAGGGGCATCTTCACCGAGCTGCTGCTGAGCAGCAGGAGATGCCAGGCAGAGTCTGCAGGGGAAAAGCTGCACCTCGGGGCAGCCAGGCTGAGGCAGCAGCTGAGTAGGGGCTGAGAAGTCACAGATTTGGCACAGGCCGCCTGGGATGGCAGTTAAAGCTCAAAATCCATCACATCCAGACAGAGTCCAAGGCTCCAGCTTGTGCCAGCCTCACCCAGTTCAGATGGCATCAGGCGCTTGTTTTCCAAAAGCCTCTGTAGTGTGTCAGGGGTTTGTCCCTCTGCCCATTAAAGTAGCAGTGTTTGAGCATCTTCCCTGTTATTTTGATTGACAACAGCAAAGTCATGAGAGAACCTCAAGGACTTTCTGGCTGGCTTGTTTTCCTGTTATAAATCATGGCTTTCTGTATTAGAGAAAAAAAACCTGAAATGCTGTTTTGAAATAATAACTGAAGTTACAGTTTCTAGTGAGCAGGTCTGAGATCTATGCTCAAATTCCCCATAAATTATAGCATTGGTCCTTTAAAATGTCTCAAATCCATCAGGAACAGAGAGGGATATTTATTTATTTTTTTCCCACCCTTTTTTTTATGACAAGAACTTTTGGTTTTCAATGGAATTCACTTTGGAGGGCAGAACATTTTCTTTTTCATTGTAGGAAGATTTGTAAAGGGGCAGGATTGTGGCTATTATTAGAGTCTTTCCTAAAGAAAATCATCAAATCCTTTACAGCACTAGGCAGATCTGGGCTAGAAAGTATAACAGGATGGTATAGAGCAGCCCAGATAGTGACAGGGAGAAAATGGAGCAGGAAGAAAGAAAAAAATGGAAACCCACAAAGAAGAGCAGATGCCAATTAGAATTCTTGCAGGCTGCAGCAAGGAGTGAGCATAAGAATCTGTAGGAAAAGAAAGGGTAGAGTGGATTAGTGTTAATCAGAGACATGGGAAAGTAGGAAAGGTTTTAAATGAGCTTTTGGGTTAGCAGCTCAAAAGAGAATTCCAGATCCATCAGGTGTAGGGGTAAAACTAAAATGCAGAATAGCAGAAGATACATCTGAATCCTGAGTAATTAACTTTTGAAGGTAAAAATACAATTTTTTGAAAGTGGAAGCATTTCTCTCTCTCTCTCTCTCTCTCTTTCTGCAGCCCTGTTTTCCTTATCCTAGAGAAAGAATGCACTTAGTATTATAAGAAAGTGACTGCTACCTGTTCTCTTTTTTGCTGTCTTAATGGTATATAGAGCACCTTGTTACAGGAAAGTTAAGCACTAAGGAACTAGAACTTGCCCAGTCTCTGGCAATAAATTTGCTCAAATACAGAGTGCAGATGAATTGCCTCCAGAGTTGGTTGAGTTACACCAGGTAAGAAGCTGGCACAGTGTGGGACAGTCATGAGTGGTCTGAAGGTCTTGGGGTTCAAGATGAGTTCCAAAATCCACTGCAGACATTGCTGACTTCAGTAAACATTAGAGCAGGATGGCTGGTGTGTGAGGGCAGGGGCTCTCCTTTCAGCTCTGAGGTATGAAACATCTCTTAACATTTCTGTGCTGCCAATTCAACTCCCTGTAGAATGAGGACACTAACACCTAGTCACTAAAAAGGAAAAAAAAAAGGGAAAAATAAAAAAAGAGGAAAAAGGAGAACCCCCACTGATTATCTGTTCTTAGAGGCTGTACAATGCTATAATTAACAATCCTTTTTTTAGCTTTGGTTTTATGTGCAATCTAAGAAAAAATAGCTCTGTTTGTGTTTCTATTACATATGAATCATCATTAAAGGTTAATGAGAAAACTAACACTATATGAAAAGGTTGTTTTCTCATTATTTAAACAGTTTCATTTTAAAAGCTCTGTGTATTCCTAGAATATTATTAATTTATTATTTGCTAAACAATCTCAACTAGTCCCTTTCTATTTCCTCACATGGCATAATTTTAAGCAACTGCAATCATCAGTTCCACTCATCAGTTCTGAATCTCTGCACCACTGAATCTCCAGCAGAACAAACCTCATCCAGACAAAGCACAGACGTGTCCATCACATCAGCCAGAGCTTCTGACACGGACTTTGTGCCAGCTTGGTGCTGTGCTGTTCGCTTTACACTGGTCACCAGAAGAACAGAGCATTCTGGATTCGCTGTAATGTTAGGTTAGCACAGAGACTGGATGCCTAACGTAGCATAAATGCCACCAGCACCACACCAAACCTTCCAAGGTTATTTTTTTTAACAAATTTAAACCATCAGAGCGAGCATGTATGAGATCAGTGTTTGACATCGCTACATCCAACACTAAGAGCCTTAAAGTCACAGTTTGGTCACACCCAAGCTTGCAGTAAATTTTTACACTGTGATAAAACATCATTGAATTCAAATGAAGCTTAAAAAATCATGTCCATTTTCAATGCATTGGAATATATTACGGTGATGGAAGCAGCTCTTCTGGCATAGTGGAAGATGCAACTACAGTGCAACCTCAAACCAAGCCACCGTGCTTGTGGCCATGTGGGGGAGAGATGAGCTCCCAGAGAACAGAAGCCCGAACATTTGCTCAAGTTCTCGCTGCACGCCAGGGGTGCACGTGCCAGCTTTTCCAGTTGGATGTCACTCTCTTTTAATGACCAAAGTTACACAAAAAAAACCCCTCTGAAAGCAGGACTTTGTGACAGAAACGCCTACACAGCTGTAACAGCCACTTCTCAAATATGCTGCTACTTATGAACCACAAGAATAATATGGGGAAATGTGCCGACTTTTGCAGTTTTCCCCTCTTTTGTTGAAACTAATGACTCACGATTAGAGTAATGCTTTTCTGTGACTCGTAAACCATTTTGCTTAATGAGGTACTAAGTCTTTATAATTAGGCCCAGAAGGGAGCTAGGACGTGGCCCCTTAAGAGCAATAATTATTTAGGTTATTTATGGTAATAAAAAATTGAAAATAGGAATTCTTCCTCAGAATGCAACTATTTATTCTTTTACATATTGCCTAATAGGCAATTACCCTATTAAGGCAACGTTTTGTTGCTAAAGACATTAATTGAAATGTAAATTAAATGTAAATCAGCTAATTAAATTGATATGTAATGAACTTGTCATGCAGGCCTTTGAGATCAGATGCATTCTGCTAATAAACAAGTGTTTTACTTGTGCCATTGCTCACTGGAGTTAAGGTTGTTTAACGTGTTGTGTCGATAACACTCTCCCATCCCAAATTTAAAGGTTTGGATTGTGTCGTTAGAACCCAGAATGAAGCTGGCACTGAGACCTTCTGGGTTTATTCCATCCTGTTATTTCCTGATCAACTTCATTGCAAGGCAAGGTGTTCCCCTAATGGTAAGAGCTGCACATCCCATTGGGTTGTGATCCAAGCTGTATCTGTTCCTTCTGCTCCCCAGAAATGACAAAACACTTTGTAAAAGCCCTCTCCAAGACTGACGCTTCTGCCTTAAGTGGCTTCTGAAGGGGTTAATGTTATTTCTTTCTCCACGAGCTGTGGCCAGTTCAGCAGAGGTAATGAACCCTCACAGCAGTGGGAGGATAACTCTACACATTCCTGAAATAGAAATAAAATGAGAAATGAAGCAATCAGAATTTGCTTAGTGATTATGTTGACAACATACAAGGTAAACATCAAAGTCAACACAGCAACAGGAGAATGAGCCAGAATAACCTTCTGTGCTGGCCATAACACACACATAACCTTCAGCATCAAAGTGTGGGCTTGTGTCAAGCTGTAAATTAAAGGGAAAGAATAGGAAACTATCAGTTCTCCTATGAAATGATCCATTTTCCTGCAGCTGCGATTTCAGCCAGACCTAATAAAATTTCTGGCAAAATATCAGGCCCTTTATTGAAGGTATCTTGGAGGACAAAAGTCCCTTCCCTGCCAGATACATGGACAAAACTCACTGCCTCCAATTAAGCAACAGTAAGGCAAATGTCACACATTTTGCTTTTGAAAAAGCTCAGGTCAGCACCTTATAGAACCCACCGCCCACTTCTATTCACATCATGCAGACATTTTGTGTGCACAGTCACAAGGCTCAAATAAATGTATCAAAAGGGGCTGTGGAAGAGAGAGAATAGAAAAACAGGTTGGAGTTGTGGAAAGGCTTTTGCAGAAAGTTTTCCTGGGTCCGTTGCACTGTAGCTGCACCTGAGGGTTAATGCTTAATTGTTCTGGCTGGAATAAATCGGATGCTGCATTTGTAACTTCTACCCAGAGAACCTTCCACCCTGCAATCCTTTGGGGTCTGGAGGTATTTAATAAACATGTCAACTACCACTCTTCTTTAGCTCAAATGCAGCATCTTGTTTTTTCCTACTGAAGAACACTCCAGTTTGAAGTTTACAGAGCAATTAAAGACCCTCATGGGGCCCCTGATATTGTCGGCATATGTAGATTAGTAATTGTCAAGTTTTCTCCCTAAGGCTGAAGAGCTCTTAGTCAAATTCCAGAGATCATCAAGTATTCAGATTTCAGTGGGCTTTCTGTCATACACAACATAGTGGCATAATTAAACTACAGTGTTTCTTTTCTAATAAACTTTTGTATCTGTATATGTTTCTGTTATTTTTTTTAATTAGCTATGATCACAAAATAAAAAAGAACATCAATCTAAAGCTGCAACTTTGCTGCTTCTAAAAAGATGCCCTGGGATTAGCTTTCTCTTCCAAAAAGTTGGGGTTTGGGGACCACACTTTTATTGCCATGACTTGCAAAGGCCTGGTGGAGCACAAACTCCAGCAGACTGAAGGTACAGTTCCTACTCTGACTCCTTCCAGTCGACACATGGGCACAGGCCATGATGCTGCTGTCTTGAGCTGTGTCTTTACTGACCTGGTGGCTTGGACTAGCTCAAATTTTAATCTATTCTTAGCTAGTTTTGATGTCTGTGAACATTGATGCAGATAGAAATGATATTTTCAAAAAAAGAAAAAAAATACTTCAGAGGTCAGAGAAGGGAATTAGTATAGGGATCCTCCCAACCCAGGCTGATGTTGTAGTGACTGACTCCAACTTTCCCCATTGTTTGAGCCCTCTGCCTGCTATGCTGGGCAATCAAATACTCACTCACCTGAATACTCATTTGCTTGAGCGTTGGACAGGAATTTTGCTGGCTTACTTTGAATCTTGCATGGTCCAGCTCTTGGAGATCAGATAACTGCTCTAATATGATTTAACACGGGGTAACAAGAGCAGTTGGATGAAGCTTTCCTACATCAAGACTGGCCTGTGCATGTTCTGCCAGCTGGATCCTTGCTGTGGTTCTCACATCCATTGGATTGTGGGCCCAGGGCTTGGAAGGGTCAAAGTGTTGGTCACTGGTCTGCATCATTGTTTGATTCCCACTCCATTGAACTGTGTCTGTGGACAAAGCCTGTGGCAAGGAGGAAGTTGTTACAGACCTCTCTGATATTTTTGACCTACAAACTGAGATTTTAAAACCCCATTTGGGATCTGAAAGTTTAATTCCTAGCAAAATGAAAAAGAATTGGACTTGGAAATTGTGAAGGCAGCTTTAATAATCTTCATTACAGCATGTTACATAAAAGAGCTTAGTTGCTGCTCATAAGGAGTAGATCTTAATTTCCATGCTGTTCACATTTCCTAGGTGTAGCAGAGGACAAACGGGCCATGCTTGGAAGTTGACAGAAATCTTTTGTTAACCCCAGGCTGCCTGTGCACACACAGGTGTGTTCTTACTCAGACAAATGTGTCCAAATGAGCAACATTCTTCTCTTCTCGGGCTGGTCCAGTGAGTAGGAAATCCTGTTAGTGTGTCCAAGAGGGAAGTCTTTATTATCTCCATTACTGCACTTCAACAACACTTCTTCCTCAGCAAATCCCATCTTATTTGTCACAACTTACCTGCAGTGCTGCGTACAGGCAGCTCTGAAGGCTGAGATCTTTCACCAGTCCCAGAAAACACGGTGGAAGTATCCCCCTTCCCAACACAAGGATAACCTGAAGCCAGCAGGTAATTTCAGAGTGGTTTTCTGACATTCTCAAAGTCTCAAGCTGACTTTGAAGCAAAGCTCTATTAGTTTGCCTCCAAATCTTTCAAGCCTCCATGTCCCCAAGCCCCTTTGTGGACTAAATTGTCATGATTTCATGAAAATCACTTAAATTCTTTCCACTGTTGACTCACACCCACTGTTGAAGTGTCTCTTCTCCACTTGGTCCACTGCATATGGCAAAATATAGTGCTGCTTTATTTTCAAAGGCCTGTTTCTGTGCTGGGCTGTGGAAACTGGATCCAAGCAGCACAAAGAAAATTGGACCTTAAATAGTAGCCCAAGAGGAGATCTCAAGAGTCCCAATAAAAAGAAGATCAAAAACTTTCCTCACATTCTTCCTATGATGATACGTCTCAAAATTATTAATTTTTCTTGTCCTATATCATATCTTAGGCCAAGCTGTTTTTCCCAAGTGAATTGCAACGTGGCCTTTGGTTCAGTCAGTTTAACTGAAGCGTGGCTATCTGGAAAAAGCAGTGTTATCTGTAATAAAGTAACTCCTTCAAATTTACTTTCTTGATCTTGTACTTTGACTGGGCTGCCAGAGTCTTAATGCCTGGAAAAGTATCTCTCACCTAGGGCCCTAATTTTAAAGGACTTTAGATTTTTAGGGGCTGGATGGCGTCATCTGCTTGCATGGATTTTGTCAATGTATTCCTGTGAGTGAGCCAGTCTGAGCTGTGTGCTCATTTCCCATCTCCTCTTTGGTTGATGACAGTCCCTGGCTCAGCGAGATTTCACTTTTGCTCAATGGACTCTTCTTTCCCTGCCCTCCCTGAGATATATTTTCTAAGCACCAATTTCACTCCAAAATTAAAGATGAAATATAAAGATTAGGGACTGTAGGTTTTTTTTTTTTTTTCCTTTTCCAAAGGCATTTCAATGTCTCATACTCATTGATTGAGTTAGGTATCTAAATCATCCAGAGCAGTCTGGCCCCCATCCCAAATTAGGTGATGTAAAAGGCCAATTTGCCTTTTAAAAGCTCTCCAATTTAATCTCCTGCTGTGCGATTAGTGCCACGCGTAATAAACACATTGTGAGCGGCACGCCGAGGGCAGGTGTGGGTGAGGTAATGGATCCCACCGACTGCCTGCACTATAAATGCCAGAAATATCAAATACTGCGTGCACCAGCCTTACTCCCAGTCAATTCTAATTACTCGAGTGGACTGGCTCCAAATTCAGATGTGCTGTGGTGCAGCTGAGGTCAGGGTACAGTACATGAGTCTTATCTTAATACCACTGTAGTGCTGGAAAGGTCAAACTGAGCATCGTCCAAGGAGAAGAGGTACCAGCTCTGTTAATTATTCTTCACTCCTTGAACAAAGGGCTGAAGATTGTGTCTCTGCTGAAGAGTGCTCTGATGCTCTGCATGTTTAAGATAAAAAACAAGGAAGAACGGAGGAACCATTCCTGCGACAATCCTTAACTGAGCCTTCCTGAGCTTTTCCCGAAACCTTGGAGCACTTGGTCAACCAATCCTTTGAACTCCAGCTACACCAGAGTCAGAGGCCAGGGAGGGCAGCATTTCCCCTCCAGGTAGGGGTAGTTTCCTGTTCTGACCATTACGAAAAGCCAGCTTTTTCTACCAAATAATGTGTTCAGAAAACATTAAACCCCCCTGTTCATTTGTAGGGATTCTTGCTGTTGGAGGAATTGCTGATCAGTGGGGCACGAGGCTGAGCTTCCCTCTTCCACTTGCTTACCACTATCCCACTTGAACAGCTGTAAAGCACCTCCAAATAGGAATGTTCCCTGTGTGACAGTGGTAGCATTTTGTTCCCTGTTTTACATAATTTTAATAACTATGTTAGGTAGAGAGAGTGGAAATCTGGGTTCAGAACTGGTTTTATTTGGGCTCAGCTCACTGTTACGAAGTGTTATTATCTGCACCCGTTTCCAAAGCAGATTCCCAGCAGCCCATGCACGAGACAATATTTTGTTCCTTCTCTGAAAGCAATAAGCAAAGTCATTGCAAAGACCAGAGTGTGATCCCAATCCACAGCCATTCTGCTCATTTAATTTCAGCTATCTCTAAAGTGTTAACTGTGGAAAGCAGAAACATGAAACCCCGCCACAGAGAGAGCTGATTAGAATTCAGCCCACTGTATCACCCACAAATAGGAAATAAAGAATACATGGCTGTGATTAATCGTCCATAAATGGCCATTGCCTGCTTCCTCTACTCCATACAAACACAGACCACGTATTTATTCAGCTCACCAAAGGAGTAAAAAGATCATTCCTATTTGTTAGGACTGGAATTTAAGCAAGTACTTAAAGGAGAGCTTGGTTCTTGTATGTCTGTAGATGTGCATACACATCTGCTCTTCTGTCTGGTTTTCACTATCCATGAGATAAATCAGATTTTTTTTTTAAGGGGTGTTCTTGCCGATAGATCAAAATACATTGAGATGCAAAATCACAGCCATGTCAGTTTTAGTAAATGAATTTCTGTGGTATTGCAGAAATTAAGTACAATAGTACAATTATTGCTATTCTCTAAGGACTAGCAATAATTGTACTATGAAGGAAGTGTTTTGGTTGTTACGTGGTGCAACTTGGCCAAATCTGATACCAGGACACTGGTAAAAAGAATAAATGTCATGTGATATACAGACACCTGTCCTGTAGCTTGAAGTGCTGGAGGTTAAAGCCCATTTTTGCCAGTTGTGGATACATTTCCATTAGAGCACCAGCTTGCCTGCTTGTGGTTCAGCTGAGCTCAGCAGAGCAGGGCTGCCTGCACCACTGCTCCCTGGCAAAGCACAGGAACATCTTTCCTTTGCTGGGATTACAGTCCAAGGGCTGCATCTGTGAACAGAGTGCTGCCTCCAGCACCTTCAGCCTCTGCTGTCTCGGGGTGCTTGGTGCACCTGGCATTTCTCTGGAAGTACCATTTGCACAGGCATTGCAGTGGCAGTGCTGGTCTGGGAATGGCAGGTGACAATTAGGAGATTTGGTCCCTCTGCCCCCACTTTCCTGAATGTCTTCAAGCAAATCCCTTGGTTTCTGAGTGCCCCACTTCCCCAACTGTTTTACAGGGATGGGGAACTACAACCCTCAAAGGCACTGCGGATCAAGGAGGGAAAAATGCTGCACAAGAGCTAAACATTGGTAATATTACCCTTGAAAATGGTGTAATTGATGCAAAATGGCCAGTAAAATTGTCAAGCTCATGTAAAAGAAACAGTGCACAGAATTACAGAATGGATGGAAAGGGTCTTGAAATCATCTTGTCCATTCCTTCTGCTCAGGTTGAGTTACCTACAGGAAGTTGCCCAGGGCAATATCTGGCTGGGTTTTGATTATCTGCAAAGACTCCATAGCCTGTTCCAGTGTTTGACCACTCTCACAGTTAAAAAGTACTTTCTTGGGTTCAGGTGGATTTTCATATATTTGTCTTTATTTGTGGCCTTTGCCTCTTGTGCAGTGTGTGGTCCCCACAGCCCCCTGAGGAACCAGCAAGGCCCAGACAGGGGCTGGATGTGACCAGATGTGATTTGAATTTGTCCAGTCACCCTTGAAATCCCAGTGTTCATTCTTTTCTTCCCTTCTGATTTTCTTCTACTGGCTACTATTGCTTGGAGAAGTACCAGCTTGTTGAACCAGTGCTTTAACTGCCTCACATCTCCTGGAGATGCTCTGGCACCATCCAAGGGCCCCACACCCCTAGGAAGTTAGCAGAGATAGGGAGCCTTTCCCAAGTGAGCCTGTTGTAAAACAGTGATTACCAACACCACAAGATTTCTCTTCCAGGAAAAAAAAAAAACCAACTCTTACCTAAAGATGTTATCATGCATAATTCAGGGAAGAAATCCATATTGCATTTAAAAGATTACATCTTATCATCCAGGGTACTTATTAGCTTGATGATTTAAAAGTAGATGGGGATAGAGCCTTCCCTGCTATTCTGCAGTAGCAGCAGTGCAGTGTGCTGATGAGTGATGGCCTCGTGGCTTGGTTTGTGACTGAACTGCTTTTCTGATGCCAGAACTGGTCCAGATGGGGTGGAGAAGTTCCCAATTCATGGTAAGCAGCCCTGGCCCTGCTCCATGTGGCTGTGGGTTTTTCACCAGAGCACCATCCGTGGTTACCCCAGAGATCCCCTCTTCTTCCTGCTGGGTTTGGTTAAGTTTGAGGCAGGCAGGAACACGAGGTTGGTGGTGTTAACTCCTCTGGTTAATGCCCTGTCCAGGAGCACACAGCTCTCCTGTCTTCCCAACAGCAGGGGAAAGTTCTTTGGGACAGCCAAGGGCAGGGATCTGGATACTGGAATAGTGAGGAGGTTGCAACAAAATTTAGGCAGATTTACACTGGGCAGCACTAGTTGTTTGGCTTGCTCTTGGTGATTTCCAAATGCATGTTCTCCTTCCCAGAACATGCCCTCCTTTTGACCTGGCATGTCCAGTGCTGCATGGAACCTCGCTCAGAACAGGGCTGGGTTTCCACCTCTGCCCCCATGCTGTGCAGACTGTCACCAGTTTTCTAAATCAAGAAAAGCCTTTTTTTTTTTTTTTAATCCAACCCACATATGGGCTGTTTTAAATCCAAATACAAATTTGAAATGCATAGTAGAAGTTGTTTAAAAATGGCATTGCACCAGGGAATAGGTTCATTCAAATACCAGGTGCTCTGGCTTGGACTTGGAGAGGGAGAACTTGGTTATGAGCATCATTTTTGCACCATTATTCTGTCCCTGTTATGACTTGTGCCTCCCCTGCATCACGAGGCAGGGCATAGCAAAACTGGCCAGTTATGGTGAAACTTCTCCAACTTGGGACCTATCTGCAACACCAAAATGAAGCAGATTTTTTTAGCTTTTGGGGCTTATTCTGGGCTACATGCATGTATCAGGAGTTAAATTATGATGAAGTTGAGCTAAGATTCTTAGGAAATCTCGATTTTTTATCAAAAATATCCCGGGAAAGTAAGATTAACCCCAAAAAGTGGCACCTGCACTGATTGCAGCAAATGGCATGGGGGTTTCTAGGGTATTTCTCTGTGTGGCTTTCCACACAAGCTCTCATCTCAGAGATCTCCTGATTGTATCACGGACTTAGAACTAACTGATAACCAGGGGACTCTGATTTTTACAGTCATTTCAAGCAAAAATCCTCAGATGAATGGCTTGGGAAGTATCAGGATGGCTGATTGACAGCTCGGTTCAGGAACGGGGTGTACTGAACATGGAGTGTGAGGGTGACTAAAAGGAAATATTTTGCAAAAATCCTCCCCTGTTTCAAGGTTGAGAGGTGTGAAATGTCTGCATTTAACAGCCATTATTAATTACTGTTTACTCTCTGCCAACACTGCCTTGGGAGCAGCTGTGATGATTTAGCCAAGCACCCATGGCCATCACTCAACTGGCTGCTATGACTCAGCCAGGGAGCCTCGTTCACTTCCCTCTCTGGCTGTGTGACCCACTTCTGTCCTGCTTCAGCTCACTTCATCTGCCTGAGTCTTGGCCCACCATGAGAGAAATGGGTGTTTCCTCACATGGAAAAAATTATACATAAAGCATCATTAGTATGAGGTAAAAATCATGGGGGTTTGGATGGTAGACATGAATCACAGAGATAAATATTCCTCACCTCATCCTCAATCGTGCAATATTTGATCCATAGAAGAGCTAAAAGTTGTAATCAAGATTTCTAGGGTAAAGTCCTGGCTTTATTGAAAATAGCAAAATGTTTCTTCACCTAAAAAGACCAAAGGTTCAGCCCCTCAAGGCTGAATCAGAAGCTCTGTGAGACCAATGTTCCCATGCTAAAAAGGGAGAAGAGGGGGGGATTTAAGATTCCCATGCTGAAGAGCACCTCTGTGCTCTAACCAGTTTTCTCAACTAAAATTAAACTGTGCTTCTCCACCTTTTTTCTGCCCTCTTCTTCCTACTTCTTAGTCAAGCCTCCTCAGACATACTTTGTGTTTCCCACTAGGTGACTCAGCATCAGTTGCTCAAACTCTTTGGGAGCTTGACAGGGCTGTGACTGACTGAGAGGGAAAAGCAGTCTGCCTTAGGGGACACAGAAATGATTAAGTGCTAAGTACAACATGAATTTGCCAGAAAACAACATCCCCACCAAGAGCCCACTGTTTCCCTGCAGGGCTGTGCTCAGCATTCAGACTTGCAAACACCAGCGAGCAGATTTAGTGCTCATGGCAGCTCTGGAAGGGGCATCGCACAACAAGGAGAATGCTCAGGGCCTACAACAATCACACCTCTAGAAATATATTAATCCAGCCTTAAAATGGGCCCTAAAAGCTGTAGAACAGTCCTCATCCATCTTAGCTGTACATGCAGAAGCAACCCCAAAAATTCCCCTGCCTTCACCTAGCACCAAAGGGAAAAGAGTATAACTCCTCAGTGTTTGTTCAGGCTGCTTTGGTTGAAAGTATCAGGGGTAACAACCCTAAATGTGCAAAATGAGCAGGGACTCTTTATACCCAGGGTAATTTTGTGTTTGTAACAGGGGGAATCGCAGTAGGATATTGACTCCCTTATGGCTGTGAGAAAGCCTTGCTCTAGTACTTTTTTCTTCCAAACATTAGCTGGTAATAAAATCTTCCTTCAGATACCCAGGCTATTGGTAGTGAAGTTTGAATTGGCTGGTTTCTGTTCCCATTGCTTCCAGGGAGTAAATTTCAAGCCTTACTGGTAAAGCAGCATTTTTATACTTCATAAATTTGGATTCTTTGAAGCATTTTCAATGATAAAGAACTTCTTTGATGAAAGACTTAATGAAAAAGAATAGTATCTTTTATATCCATGCCCATCAGTACTGATGCTCTCAGTCTCCTCTGAGTTCCTTCCACAGGAAGATTCAAACTCCTCCAGACTAACTCAAAAGCATCTCATCCTTCCATCTCTGCTGGTCTGCCGTGGAGAGGTGCATGAGAGGTGAAATAAATCACACCTCCCTGTATTGACCAGCTGTGACAGCCCCTGACAGCCATGCTGCTGCAGTGCATCCGTGTCAGCTGCCCTTGGATCTCTGCTTGGAGCTACCAGATGGGGAGGAACATGAGTAATGAGAGGAGTTCCTCCATGCTCAGGGAGAACCACAGGAGAGACATTGAACTTTCCTGAAATCCCCTCTCATCCCACAAATGCCCAGTTCATAGCACACTCACCTCCAGAGAAGGGATGAGGCAGTGGTGGGTCCCTCTGCTGGCTCTGGTGTGGTGTCCATGCCTGGAGGTGACCTGGCTGCACTCTTTGGGGGTCACTCTGCTGGCTCTGGTGTGGTGTCCGTGCCTGGAGGTGACTTGGCTGCACTCTTTGGTGGGTCACTCTGCTGGCTCTGGTGTGGTGTCCATGCCTGGAGGTGACCTGGCTGCACCCACAGGGCCATGTGGAGGCATTGGCCAGGCTGCAGCCCTCCTCCCCCTGAGCAGGGTTTGTGCTGCCCCAGCCACAGCGGCTCCATCTGTACCCAGCTTCTTGGAGCCCTGGGCTTGAAGGCAGTCAGGGAACTTGCTCTCTGCTGTTAAACCGTGGTTATAGATCACTGAACACTGGTACTAAAGCACAGGAAAAACCTCCATCAACTCTTGCAAAGTGCTTTGAAATCTTTTTCTGCACAAGGACAGAAAGACTTTAAGGGAACAGCAACCAGCTCCTTTGCCGGCCATGCCAAATGTTTTCTGCAACCTACAGTGGAAAAGGAAACACTGAGAGCTTTGCTTATGGATCATTCCCATCCAGCACCATGCCTCTGGTGGCTGAGGAGTCTGGTTTAACTTATTTTTATGTGAAAAGACAGAGGTAGCTAGACACAAACACACATAAATGTATAGAGCACCCACACATACACACATAATCTGGGAGGCAAAGAGAGAATCTGTACCTGCATTTGCCATATCTTCCTACACCAGGTAAGGAAAGCATCTTTTTCCTTTTAACCGGGTGCTGTACCTACATTGTTTCCTCACAGTCTATCTTTAGGTTATAGCAGTTCACAAGGTTTTTCAGCAGATGTGTTATTCAATTACTTCAGGGCTTTTCCATTTGTAATATTGTGAAGCAATGATAGCCAGCAGACTTCACCTGTCTTTTAGAGATAGCCAGCCTGGTAATTTTAGCTCTGCCCATTTTATCCACACCAGTAAATCTCATAACATGGTTATAGAGAGATTCCAATTTTTGTAGGACCTTCTCCTGGGAATTCCTGTATACAATATTGCCATAGTCTGTAATGGACATAACCTGTGATTGGATTAATGTTTCCCTAGTGAAGAAGTCAAAGCATTTCATGTTCCTATAACTAGTTTGCAGCTCTGCAGTAAAGGTCTTTGGTGTGGCAGAGAGAATAATTGCAAGCTCAGCCCCAATCAGAATATATAATCCCCTCACAGCGAGGGTCTAATTCAGTGCAGTTAGACTGCTCGTGCAGGGGTTTGTAGTGGGATTTTCTTGTCAGAAGAGCAGAATGCATAGAAAACAAGTTAATTTCAGCATTTTAATATTCATCACCCAGTCCTGTACAAAGGGAGGCAAATGCATTGCCTCCAAGGGAGGGCCATGCAGCTCCCCAGGCAGAGAATGGCAAGAAGCAGGGAGGGCATTGCAATGGGGCACTGGTCTCCTCAGAAGAAAAGCCCTCCACTTGTGTTCAGACAAACACATGCCTTTGTTCTTAAGAGCAAATACCATTCTGTCCAAATAAATGCCTAGGTTTGGACACATACTGGCTTCTGAACCTGTCAGAATCCCTGGTGTCACCTCTCCTTGTCCTGACACAAGTGACTAATAGGGAATTACTGCTGGGAGTACAACATGCTTTACTCACCTCTGAGATACAGATTATCCCCAGGAAGAAGAGGCTCATGGCAGGCCAGGAGCAGGCTCTGATTCAGAATCTACCTGCTCAGGTGGAGGAGGAGAACTTCAGCACTCACATGAGAGGAAAGGCAACTAGAGGCTGGGAACAAAAGGTCTCCTATTTTCAGCTCCCGTGCTAGTCTCCCCAAAAAATGAGATGTGTAAACCCTCAGGCAAACTAGCAGAGACTCCTCAGTGAAAGGCTCAGGCTCCCATCCCCAGCTGGTCAGGGAGAGCTTTCAAAAAACCCACTTTATTGGAGAGCCCTGAAAGCAGCTGTGGGTCTCTGAAAAGAGCACCACAGAGTCAGCTCTGCTTGTGGGGTTCAGGGGAGATGTCACTGGCATCTCAGCAGGGAAAGATTGAGCAGTGGCAACTGTGGCTCAGCCAGAAGGGGCCAGAGACAAACTGAAAGAGGAATGAAATGGGAGGCAAGAGCAAAGAGTGTGAACACGACATTCTGGAACGAGGATGGGTTCCAGGATGGGCGTGCTGCCCGGCTGAAGAGCAGGGCAGATGCTCTTGGCAGATAACCTTATGTTTGGATGTTATGGCACTGCTAGGCAGGTGGAG
Source organism: Lanius collurio (assembly GCA_020086605.1). Classification (NCBI taxonomy): domain Eukaryota; kingdom Metazoa; phylum Chordata; class Aves; order Passeriformes; family Laniidae; genus Lanius; species Lanius collurio. The sequence goes on from JACBWW010000016.1 coordinate 18,787,391, forward strand.
AGGATGGGAGGAGGGTTAGCACCATAGGAGTTGACAAATGGGATGTCATCATGTCCCATATGGGGAACTGTCTCCAATCTGTGCTTTCTGTGCAACTGAAAGGTTGGGATATCTCAGCAGAGAGGAAGCATCTCTGGCAGAAAGGAGCCATCTATGTTAAGTCTGTACTAAGACCTATGAATTTCAGGCTGTGGGGCAGATACCTGTGCACAAGTAAGAAGTGGAGACAGTGATTTCCAGGAAAATCCAGTCATAAATTCAAACTTAAAAGACTTCTACAAGTCTGATAGAGGGAGCCTCTGACAGCTGATAGCAGGGTAGCACAAGGGCTTCCCAGAGTCCAGCTGTCTTGGTTCTGAAGGGATCTAGGAGCCTGTGAGGAGGAAGGAACGGAAATTAAACAGCACACTCATTCCACAGCTGCTTTTATCACTTTATTCATATTTCTAGAGTAGGCTTTTTAGCAGCTAAGCAAATATTGAAACACTCTCATTATATATATATATGTGTACATATATATAGAAACATCCAAAAATAAATAATGAGGAATTCTGCAAGTGTTTTTGCAATGAATACACGAAAAAACGCTTTAACTCCAGTAAACCAACTTTGAAAGTCTTCCACTAAAACCCCTATAAAACCCAATGATAGTCATAAATTAGCACTAGATTAATTCAAAGGAGGACTTATCCCCCCTCTGCGTACCTTCTAATCCATATCTCCAAGAGGTCATTTTAATTATCACACTGTCACTGCTATTCATTACTCTGCTTTTGGAGACAGAGAGCCACTGTGCCTTTTGGATGCCTTGGAATTCATCATATGAAGGCATTTTATTCTCCCTAAAAATGTACACAGTTTAACCCTCTCACCTTGAAATACTGACGATAACAGGTTTGCTTGGTGTTTTAAATAATTTTCCTTCTAGTGAGATAACTCTTTCTTGCATTCAAGCAAGTTCCCTTTGTCAGAGAGCAACTAACTAAGGAAAGCCCAGCTAAAGGGTGGCTAATGCACAGAGATATTCAGCTCAAGTTTTGGCAGATCCTGATTAGCTTGTCCTTCAGAGGCATGCAAAGCCAAGCTGTTGTCCTTACTCGTACCTGCACACTCTTTCTGCCTGCAGTAATACAAGCTGGGTGGAAACCATGTGCCAGTGGCTCCCAGGAGGTCCACTGGGATGTGGCTCCAGAAGTGGAGGTGAGGTCCTGAGACACAGAACACAGAGCTCATCCTTGACCCTGCCTGCTTTGTGTTTACCTGTATGGAAAGCAGCTCAAGGATCTCACAGAGAACTCCCTTGTATCCACTGAGATTGTTAAAGAAGGAAGTATGAATGCAAACCAAGGTGCTTTCAGTTCTTCCTAGAATCACACCCTGGTTCAGCACTGGTCAGGCCTCTCAGCCAGGTCTCTACTACTGAAGAATCAGGGACTACTTTCACCAGGGGCAGTACATTTAAATCACTCCAAAGGTCTGTTTTAGCCTCTAGTTCTCAGTGTTTCTCATACCTTTTCATTTATCCCCAGGATGCAATCTCTTCACACACAGGCTAGTGTGAGGACCCAGCTGAGCCTGACTCTGCTCCTAGATCAAGGCATTCCTGTCCTGGGAAAGAGGAGAGGAACAACCAGCACATCTTTTGTATAAGAGAAGTGTCTGAGATTAGTACTTTTTCAGGGCTACCCCACACCAAGAGGAGCTCATTCAGTCATATTTCACTTATCTTTTTTCACCCTCAGTCTAGTTCATAATTTCCCTCTCTTATCTACTGGGTCTTGGCACCTTCTCTCCTTCAAGCCACTCCAGCCCAACTCCTGGCAGAAGACAGTGCAGAGAAGCTGCTTCCCAAGGCTTCTGATGGGTTGAGAAGAAACACTTCTAAGTGCATTCTCCCTTTCCATCCCCTGGGAGACATGCAGACTCCACTCAGGGTCACCCTCTTTTTGTCTGCAGTTTGAGAATCATGGCCAGATATTTCAGAGAGTCACACATTGCAGGAGACAAGACTGGCTAGTGACAGTGGCTTTGAGCAGAGATTTCACATGCTGTCCATGTCATGGGGAGGTGCTGAGGTGCTCCTTGGGGTTTCCTACAGTGGTGTCACAACACTGTCTGTTCACCCCTTTCAGCACTACTCACGCTGCCTCAGTCAGACATTTGTTGGCAAGTCTGGTCTCTCTAGACCCCACACAGTTTTTGATGGAGGACCACTGTCCCTGCCCTGACCCTGGGCAGGTCTTGCAGCAAGTTTCATGCCTTCAGCCCGACAGTCCCATTTCTCATATGACCCCTCTCCTCAAATGATCTGATAGAAGAGCAAAAAACCCAGCCTTGCAGCAGATGATAAACTGCACAATGAGGAGCACCTGCCTGGCTCCCAGAAGCTATTTATCAGGCTCTCTTAATGCAAGCTAACAGGACAGCACATGCAGTAGGCATAAGGGCTTCTGAACCTGACACGAAAAGGGGAGACATCACATGGTGCAGCAGAGGAGCCAGGACTCCCTCGTTAGCTCATTGTATGGATTACCCCTTTAAAGAGAGAGAAGAGGACTGGTGGAGGAAGGGGAGGCTTTCTCATTTTAACAAATAGCTTTTCAGACACAGCAAATGATTTCTGCAAATCTATCAGTTCACTCTTTTTTTTTTTCCCCACAGATAGGAAAAAAAAAAAAAAAAAAGCCCTGAAATTGATTCACCGTCTATAAATAAAAAAGAATCAATAGTAAAATTTCTAGCTAATTTCCCTCTCCCTCCTTGCTCCTTGGACTATTTGTTATCTTAGAAATACTTGTCTGGGGAAAAAAAAAAAAAGAGAAACATCATTGATTCCTAACTGCAACGTGCTCCTCTGCCCTCTCCTCTCCTCTCCTCTCCTCTCCTCTCCTCTCCTCTCCTCTCCTCTCCTCCCCTCAGTGTGTGGGGGCAGACGGCTCCTTCAGACGCTCCTGGCTCCTCTTGTCGGGTTTGCCTCCAGCGTGGCTGTTGCCTGGGCCCCGCTGGGCAGTGCATTTATAGTGTGGCACTTTGTCCTTCCTGCCAAAGGAAGAGAGAGAGGACAGGTGTTGTCAGACACTGTTCCAGCAGCAGGTAAGAGTGTGTGGGGTGGGCTCTGAGGAGAAGCCACGTGTGAAGTCTCACAGAAAATTGCATCTGCAAGGAAAGCTTTGGCAGCTCGAGACAAATTAGAGGTGGCTAAAGACCAGCTGGTCCCATCCTTCTCTGGCCAGAGCAGGGTTAGTCCTTCCAGGAGGCTTCAAGGGCTTTCTGCTAGCTCTGAGCTCCCCAAGAGAAGGGTCCCATTGCTTCCCTTTGGGTGAGGTGCTTCCCACTGTTTTCTCCCACTGAGGTTCCTGTGCCCCTGAAATATTTCCCTTCATTTCTGCTCATGAAGAGCCCTCCTCTCACTGAGAATATTTCCTTCTGGGGCACATGTCATTCACAGGAGGGCTGGGTTCACACATCTGCTCACAGCTGGATTGTCCCTGCTGCCAGGGATGTTCACAGCTGGGCCAGAGTCTTTAGGGACAGACCCTGACTGTGGCCATGGAACACCCAGCACCTGACACACTATGCCAGCACTTCCAGCATCCAGACTAGTGTCTTCAAAGACGCCACAAAGATGTCATACTGCTATTTCCCTGTGCCCATAACTCCAGTTATCTAACTCCAATTATCTAGCAGTCATTGCCAAACTTCAGTTGTCAGTATAGTTTGGAGTGTGGCATTTGCAGTGCCCCTTTCAGGCTGCAGCCCCAGCAGAGCTGTGCCAGTTTTATAACTGGCCTCCAAAGGAGCAGGGTTATGCTGCACACAAAGTACTTTCTGCAGTGATGCCCCAGGAGTTCACAGGGTAAGAACTGAGCTCTTCACAACCCAGCACCACAGAACCAGCTCCCCAGCTTCCCACAGCTTATCTGCTGGAAAGACTTCCTTTGTAACACTTCAGTTCCTGATAAGGAACTGAATAAGTCTCACTACTTGTTTCCCAGACAAAGCATTCCTCTGTGTGTGTGTTTACAGTGTGCATGATGAATTTTTGCTACTTTAAGGAAAAGTAAATCTCTATTATCAGTTAATTCTGTAACATTTCTGTTCTATTTACTTATAAAGCCTTTTTGCTCAGAGGCCTTAATTAAAATCCTTCATCTCACAGCCCAGATCTCTTGCTGCCTCTCCTCCCTCCAGGTCCTGACACACTGGTCACAGCAAGATAGTCACAAGTGACCAGACAGCCTCAGCCCTGGTCTGTCTGGGCAGAGCCAGGCCTGGGGAGAAGGGGTCACAACTCACACCATTGTGTCCAGAGGCCTCACTTGATGAGAGGCTGAATGGCAAAGGGTGTGGGTCCTGCAGCACCATCCCTTGTTCAGGGAGGCTCATCCAGCACCAGGATATCCCAGAGCAGGGACCTTCACTTCACAGCCCCTGCCAGCACTGGTGGCTCTCACTGGGACTGAAAAGCTGTCTGTCAGACAAACACTGGGACCAGGAGCCAGAGGAATCAGCTTTGGCTACCCTATAATCCTGCCTGTGGAGTTCCAGTGGAGAGTGGGATCCCTGCACACTCACCCCAGAGCAGCACCATCTCTGAGCAGCCATCACCATCCCCTGCAGAAACAACTCTTGGCAGCTGCTTCTTTGAAAAAGCAGCAAACCCCAACTGTCCATTCCCATCCCAAGGAAGGTAATCAAACTGTGCTGTCAGTGTTGCTCACACCAGCCAAAGGGGCTCCAGTGACTCTTCAGGGTGCCCTGTCAGGCAGCTCTTGGCCCCCCAGCCATGCCTTGCCAACTTTGTTCATTTTCCCCCACTGCTATGGCAGGACACAAATGAGAGGGTCCTCTCCTCGTGCCTGATCTGCTCTTTGAGCTCTGTCTGCTCCCTCCAAGATCAGTTATTTGTATTCCCCAGGGCAGCTGCAGACCCTGGGCAGGCTGGTGGTGCTGTACCAAACCCTCCTGAGACGCTCACGCTGGGAAGGAGCTGTCTGTCACACATCAAAAGTGAAGTGACCTACCAAAGGCCATGCAGCAGACCTGGGGAGAACTGAAAAGAGCTGATGAAACCCCAGTTTTCTTGATCCCTGCACCCTGACTCATCCCATGGAACTGGGGACCTCTAAACCTGCCTTCCTCAATGCACGAGTGTGTGTTTTTCAGTGCCTCTGTTTTTATTTGCAGAAGAATGTTTTAATACACATTTAAAAATACTGGAATAATTTAGTTGCTGATGAGGCCCAGGGCTTAGAGGGCTTTACTTCCACCAGCTCTCTCCTCCTCCCTGCTGTGACAGCTGCCACCAGTTCAGTATTTACTGCATCTCTCCAGTTCATTCACCAACCTAAGGCATAGTGGTATTTTGAAGAGATAAACACTGAGACAAAAATAAATAAATTAGGGCCCTGTGAGGGATACCTGAAAGGCACAGTGAAGTGAGAACAAGCAGTTTCTCTGGTTCTGTGTATAATTACATTGACATGTTCCTAGACAACACTGGAGACCCAAACACAGGAGCAGCTGTGAACCAAACGCAGACTCACGCCTAACATCAGAACGCCAGCCGGGCAGCCCAGCCCTTGCCCTGGGGCTGCATCAGCACTGCCCCTTTCACTGCTGACAGCCTTCCTGCCCACTCCCAGGGCACAGCCAGCACTGGTTGGGCAGGCAGGGCTCAGCTCCTGGCCAGGCTGTGGCCCCTGTTTCTCTGCACTCACTCATCCAGTCACTGGAGCAGCACTGCTGAGTGTCATTCCCACACTCCTCTGTGCAAGTGAAGGAAACAGCATAATGCAAAATATGCAAAGAGGATAAAAATGGGTCTTAAACTTCCTTTTTGCTCATTGGGTTAACACAGGAAAAGGAAATCCTGTCATGCCAACTGCACTTACAGGTGGGATTTTTAGACAGTGGCCTTTTTCAGCCATCCACTGAACTGAAGCATCCTGAGTATCCACCACTCAGTTCACATCAGGTACGTGTGACAAAGTGGTTTTTTGGGATGTACAGCCAATTGACAGTCACAATCAAACCACAGCTCTGCTACATGTTCATCGCACAGACAACAGTTAATCTTGCAGCCATGCAAACTGTTTTGCAAATTGAAATCTCAGAGGCATAGCAATTACAATACCAAATTTATACCACATCTCTCACTCAACTAATTGTACATCCAAAAAATCACCACTTGAATAATCTGAATACATTCACCTTTACAGCTAAAAAAGCCTCTGCTACATGCTTGATCTCAGCACAATTTTGAGTTACAGAACCCCATGGGAAAAAAATGCCAACCTCTGATTTCAACAGGAAAATTGCTTCTATCTAAATACAGCAGATGCATAATTCACACTGAGGTGTAGCAGCTTGGTGTTCCCAGCAAAGCTCATTTTTACTCTGCAAAATGGGGATGTTGTTGTTGCTGCCTGTGGCTCTCTCAGCCCACCTACAGGAGGACAATTCCTATATATACCTACTCTGAATGTAGTGTACAAGTCCACATCCAAAACAACTATACCTGGATTTCTAATTGTTAGGAAATCTTAAAGGCTTAAAATGAATTAGCAGACTTACAAACTGGGCTGATGTTTTGGATGAGCTGAGGTTTACAGTCACCTCCCTAGGCACATTTGTGCCACTGTGGCATTTTGAGCTCTTTCACACACACATTTCTTGACTTTTGTTTCCATCTCGTGAAGCAAGGCGAGGTGGGGAGATTTGAACTACTGACTTTGCAGCTGGTGCATTCAAGAAAGTCAAAATAGAAGAGAATTGGTGTTTAAATTGCAAAGGGAGGTAAAAATGAAGTTATCCAAGCCATGTGAGTGGGATCAAAAATGAGTCATCAAGGCTGGAAAATGGGTAACCTCTGATCCCTGAAACTAAGAAATCTGGCTGCTGTCGTGTTGCTGCTGATCAAATTTTTACACTTTCCCTTCCATATAGAGGAGACACGTTTCCATTGCGTCCATCACAGCTAAACAATCAATGTCTGATCACTCCCAATGCTTCACTCTCAGGGATGCACAATTAACCAGCACCACGTTTGACACTGCAAGGGGAACGCAGTATTTTCTGGGAACGCCTGACAAGTTTCAATCGTAAAGAACACAAACCAAATGACCCAGCAGATAATGACAGCCAGTGCCCTGACAGTTAGATAATGTGCATGCTCCAAAGCAAGGCCAATTAGAAGCAATAAAAACAAATTTGAAATGTTAGAGCAAAGGTCAGAAATCCTCAGCCATTACCACAGGCTTGATTTTTCTTTTTTCAAGCGGTCACCAGTGCCTATTTCCAGTGAGTGAGCATGTAGTCATGCTTGCCAGGTGCCCACCCATCCATTACAGCACGCTGTGGTTTCTGGGCCATACAATCCCTACTAAAGTGCTGTGTGGAGAATCCCAGCACTACCTGGAAATCTCATCAGGTCTGTATCCTATGGCTCTGCCCTTCTGAGTGCAGGGGCTGGCCCATGCTGCTTATAGGGAAGGCAGATGTTAGAGGGTGTGCAGATGCCTCTCCTTCTGCCACAGAAGGGATGCTGCTGCTTGCCATCCATTCCTCAGTTCCTGGCCTCTCTCCCCAGCTCAGTGCAGCAAGACACACCTGCTTCATCCAGGAGACAGTGCCCAGAGGCAGGAATAATTAGCTGATAGCTGGAGCCACACTATCACACAGGAGAAGGAGCCACAATTACAAGCAAGTCACTTGGCTCACTCACAGCCACCCTTGTGTACCTCTGCTGACTCTGGAGCTGGGAGCTGCAGAGAGCATGGGAATAGGTTTTGTCTTGTCTCCTGTCCTCCCAGTTCCTAAGGAGCAGCAGGAGAATAAAGGATTACACTTACCTGGTGAGATGTAGCAGAAAATGGCAGTCTCTTGAGCTTGTTTAAGTTACCAGTATGACACTGGGATTAACATGCTGTGTACATCAGACATTTCCCATGTCAGACCACCCCTCACACAGGTCCCTGTCTCCGCTTTCAGAGCAGGAAAATCACAGACCAGGGTGATTCATGAAGTAACACAGATGCTGTCAGTTTGCTTATTGAGCCCTGGCTTCCTCAGAGCAACAAGACCAAGGAAGGAAAAGGAAAGCAGGTGGGTACCTGCAGGCATACCTATGTGAGGATGCCTGTGAGAGCTAATCTAAATACATTTAGGGTTTAAATGCAAAGCTGATTAGTGAAACCACAGCAAGCTCTTATGTGATATGCTCCTTCAGACTTAAAGTAGCCATAATTCAATTTATTCATTTAGCTCATTTCAAAAAAGTAAATTAAGGTGGAGTAAATTAAATTAAAGCAGCTGACAGCACCTTCATTTTGAAAGGGATTGTTAACATGGACCCAGTCTACTTCATACAGTAATGCAGATTATTTTCTCCTGCTAGGCCCCCTGTCAGGCACACCAGCTCCCCATCCTGAAGCATTTTTATGCTCTCTGTTCAGGGAATCTCTAAAAGCAGGACCAAGCTGGACATGTATTTGGGTATTTGCGTGTTCTTTAGTGTGCATGTGCTTAAATCCAGGGTAAAATCCCTGCAGCTGGCAGCCTCGTCCCCAAGTGTTTGAGAAGCTAATTGTTGTAATGAGGAATTTTGGTGAAGCCTCTGCTGGGAGCTGGCCAGGCACTGCACATCTCTAAACTCTGTAAATGAATCCTTTTCACTAAACCCGTGCAAATGTCACTGTTTAAAACCTGTGTTCTTTCATGACAGCTGCAAGTATGGAGAGTTGCATAAAACATGCAGATGTGTGTGGGAGCAAGATGACAGATTATGATTACCAATAGGGAAGGGGAGGAACCCCCCCAAAATTAATTTTTTTAAGCAAAACATATAATTGGCCTTTAAACCTTAGTACTGCTCCCATTACTAATACAATTTACAGACCTGGAAATCAGATTGAAGTTGTTTGACTCTTCTATTTTTCTGCCCTCATTCCATTTCCTCCCTCTACAAATTGTAAGAGGTTTTGCTGACCTTTCACATTTGGTCTAGAACACATTTTTTTGTTTATTATGCTCTGCTCTCCTCTTAGCCACTGAAAATGGTGGGGAAAAGACAACATGACAATAATTTAAGTTTGGGAGAAGTGAGCCGGGGATGGCAACAGAGCCCCTTGGGAATAAAGCAGGGAGGTGGCTCAGTCCCAGCTCTCACGTCAGTCATGGCCAGGTCAAAGAAAGCACAACCAGATGTAGGTGAAACATCAAAAATCCTGAGCTTAAAAGTGTAAAGAGGAGCTTTTCTGAAATACAGGAAGAGGTGAACTGGGGAGAACCTTCTAGACCCAGTGGGGCAGAAGGACCCACACACAGCACATGCCAGAGAACAGCACAGCCCTGGGATGGTATCAGAGCCCATCAGCCCACACAGCCTCTGGGCACAGCTGTTTAGTGTTGAGATGGGGCTCAAACTGGGTTGTTGGGGCAGAAGGACCTGCCTTTGGTCAGACTTTGCCCACACACAAAGACTTTGCCCATCCCCAGCCGGTGTGGAGCACAAGACAGTGCCCACGGCCCCTGAGGATGGCAGGACAGCCCCGTGGGCTGATCTGGCCTGTTGGATACGCAGCTGTGCTCTCATACATCATCATTAGGGCTCCAAAGTCAAGCAGCAAGAGGAGGAATTGCCAGAACAAAGGCTGTCAGAGGAATTTTAATTCAACCTCCTGGCAGATATGCCTTCTGATGGGGTTTTTAATTACCTCATCACAGCCTACTTTTTCTTCAACAAGGCTGCTGCTTTATTCAGGGCACGATGGACAGACGGCAATTAATGAGAGGCCAGTCAATATTTTGTTCTATCCTTTTTTCATTCAGTGTGTGGCCCCAGGCATTATTTGCCACATGCCATCAAATCCCTGCTCTTAGAATTATTCCTCTTCTCCTGAGCTTTTCTCTCATGTGTATCACTGCAGCAACTCTGAGATTCCCACACAGGAAGGAATTTCTTTCCTGACACTTCTGTGAGCAGAGCACCTGGTTTTACCTGCAGGAAAACATGGGACAGACATGAGCTGCACAATGCTCCACCAGCAAGGCCCAGGTGGGATTTTTCAGGGTACCCACACTGTCTCTGTTCAAAGCCCATCTTCTCTAACCTCTGCCAGAGCTGTTTACACACTCAGGACTTCTAGAATTTGAACTTCAGTGAGTCCAGAATATGAGTAACATGGGACTGGTAGCTCTCAGAGAAAATAAAAAAGCCAGTGGTCTAAAGAGGCAAGAGCTCCTCTGCTGGTGCTGTGATGGAGCAGGGCTCTGTTGCAGCCAGGGAGCCAGAGTGAAAGAACAGAGAAATGCTGATATGGGCAAAGGGATGAGCTTTGGGCAGTGCAAGCTGACTGGCATTTGTGAATTTTTCAGCCAAAGTTCTGTTTCCCCACCTTTGCCGTTCTCTGTAACAGCTGCACTCTGCTGTCTCTTAATCTCTTACAAATTTTTCACCTTTTACCAACCTCCTTTCAGAGGACATTTCACACTTTCAACCCAAGAAATCTTAACCTTTCCTCTGGCACAAGTAGAAAGAAGTGAGAGCAGGACAGAGACTCAGTAAGAGGAGGAGCTCCCGGTGCCACTGGCAGCATCAAAGGGATCCCCACTCAAATGGTTTCCAGTGAGTGCACTGGGAGTGGAACTCTGGTCACTGAGCAGCTCAGAAAAGGAACAAGAGGAGAGGAAGGGCATGAACCTTCATTGCTGTCCAACAGCTGCTTTCTGCACTGCTCTCTCCTGCTCTGTGCCCACTTAACCCACCCTTAGACAGCTGTCTTTGTGTCCAGGCTCTCTGAGCCTCTGTCAAGCACGGCTAAGTGGCAGTGCTGTCTTCTCCAGCAGCTTCTGCTGGCAGCACAGAGCTCCCTCAGACCCTGCTAGAAATTCATGGGCCTGCTGGCTTGTCACTCCAGAGAGCATCTAGCATTTTCAGCAAGGCTTTCGATTCATTGGCTCACAGAGGAAAATATTCTAACCTTCCTGCCCTCCCCAGCTGAGTCATTGATGCTTTCCTACCTTGCCACATCACCTTCAGGAAAATAATTACTGAGCATGCTGATAACAGCAGACATTATCTTTGAGAACTGGGTGTTAGTTTGGGATCACAGGGTCTCCCTGCCATGAGCAAAGCAGGACACAGTGGGGTTACTGCTTGAAACCTGTCCCTCCCTTACAGGCTGTGGGAAACTCTGTGGTCACTGGGATCACTCCCAGGGAAACTGGGAGGATGCTGGAGGAAGCTCAGTCAGCAGGAAGGGGCTGAGGGTTCTGGGAGGGGCTGCATGAGCTGTGCTGGGCTCCACCACTGGAACAGGTTTCCCAGAAAAGCTGTGAATTCCCCATCCCTGGAGCTGTCCAAGGCCAGGCTGGGTGGGGCTTGGAGCAACCAAGTGGAAGGTGTCCCTGCCCATGGCAGGGGAGATGGAACTAGATGATCTCTAAAGTCCCTTCCAACCCAAACCAGTCTGTGATTCTGTGATATGTTGATCTACAAGCAAGCAGCCCTTAGCCCAGGGGCTTCTGTAGACAAGACCAGGTGGAATTTAACCACAGCTCCAGCCATACAGTTAGATTCACTTGCAGGCACATAATCACATTATACACAGAATACAGGCACAGTTCTTCCTCTTGACCCTTGAAATAAGCTGAATAAGCATTTGGGGTAGCAGAGGGTGTCCTGCCTCCAACCTCAATCTTGTTCTGTAACCAGAGCTGTTGCATCAGTCGTTGCCTCTTGCTCCAGATGATCCTGATTCCATTCCTACTGAACTGCCTGCACTGCCATGCTGTAGGATGGCTGCCCTCTGACAGCCTGACTGCATGCACAAAGCTCTTGTGAGGTACCTGGGTTTGGGTGCCAGCCCTATTTTTGACCCTCAGGTCTGCCTCTCCCTTTTTGTGCCTCAATTTCCTTCTCCAAAACATGGTGATTCCAACATAAACATTTCCTTCCTTATGGTCAGATGTGCTCTGGAATTGTTGCAGGTTGTTGCTATTTCTAGGCCTGTCATTCTAGCACATTTTGGCTGCACTAATTCCCTTGAACAGAAATTGTTCTGCCTGTCCTAGTCTGGGACAAAGCAGGCAATTAGCTGTCCCTTACACGTTTATTAACTCTGCAGCTTTCTTTCAATGACTATGTGGAATCCAGTAATGTTTTAATATATTTTCATAAACTGTGGGCACAACATGTCCTGTTTCCACTAATAACCGTGCCATATAATTAGTCCTGATTACACAGATATTTAGTATCATTTTACATATTCCAGTCCTTTCCTAGTGCCGCTGCCTAGCCAAGGCATATTTAAAGCCACAACCATCTCCCTTCTGTTTCCCAGCAGTTTTCAAGGTTTCATTTTGGAGAGGATTGCAGTTAACACAGCAACTTCAAAGAACAATTTCATTTCACTGGTGTACATTATATATATATAGGCTGTGATCAAATGTCAGGTGACAAAGCCCAGGATACAAATAGAAGGCATTTATCTACTTACAAGGAAAAGCTGGTATTTGAAATCCATCAGGAAATTAACAACATGAATCTTTAAAAATCTATTCCTTAAACATCTGTTGGCTTTAGACTGAACATTGACTGTATTTAGGATTTTACTGTGAGGTAGCACCCCCCAAACAAAAGATCCCTCACCACATTAGGGTCTGGTGGGAGAACAAGAAAAATTTGCTCTGTGCAACACGATTAGAGATGTGTATCTTTCCCTGCTGGCGTGGCTGTCTCTATAGAGATGGACATGGATACTTGATGAGATTAAAATGCTTCAGTTACCACTGTCAGTGGTTCTTTAATTTAAAATGAAGAAAGCAAACAAACATTCTTTTTGATGAGGTAACTGAATGATGCTATGGAAAAGCACTTTGCTGTCAGGTGGTAATTAGGTTCAGTAATAGTTGTGGGTTTTTAGCCTTGGAGGCTGTGGCCCCTGGGAGTCTGAGAGAAATGATACATTCAATTTCCGGAGGAGAGGAAGATGCTGCATGCTTTTCTCTGCTAACCCTGCAGGTCTCTGCAGATAAGAGCATTCTGAACTGCAGTGCTGACAATCCTCCTTGAGCCAGCCTAAACTGTGGTGTCAAGATCACAAACGGAAAAGGGAGATGGGCTCAAAGCAGGCCTAACACAGGTAGCCTGGCTCTGACCACATACACAAGGAACTGCCAGAATGGCTGCAGTGAGAGGATTTTTAAAGGCTGCAGAAGGAGCCCCAGCAACTGCTCTCTGGTCTGGGCTGATATTTGTAACATCCATCTTAAACACCACTAGAAAATCTTCAGTAGGAAAGTGATCCTTTGCAAACAAGGAACCCTTCCCACAGCTACCCTTTCAAGGGAGGAAAAAAGCAGGTAGAAGGAAGGAGTGAATCTCGAGGCTCAGCTGCCTCCCTTGCCAATTTGGAATTGCTTTTTCCATTGCAAAATATAAATTATATTTGTTGGGGAGGATGAAGTAGGGAGATCTTATAAATATGACTGCTTGGCAAAAGATTCTGAAAATATGAAACCTGTAAGCAAAATAGAAATGAAAGCTAGCTTTGAGATATAGGATACCAAGCTGTTAGTTACTGTACAGCCAAAAAACAATGGGCTAGCCAGCTGAAGGAGAATCCCTCTTGATTGAGCAATGTCTTTAGCAAAGAAGAAGATGCTTCAGCAAGCAGAAAAGTCCAAGGGTCAGAGGAACTCTGCCAGCATGGCAGGGAAGACAAAAGTAGTTTTAGAAAGTAGTTTTTAGGAGTTAAAATGTAACACAGTATCGTAATGTAGTAGTTTTGATAGGTTGTATGTAAACTATACAAGGATTTTTGTCTTCTACTGATTGGATGTTGTACTATTACCATATTCAGTATAGAAGGAGATATAATATCATGGAACCAGACTTTAGCTCTCTCGCAATCTCTCTTGCAATCTCTCTCTCTTGCAATCTCACTCACTCTCTCATTCTCTCACTCTCTAGACTTTAACTCTCTACCTCTCTATCTCTTGTTTTACCTCTCTCACTCTCTCTGGGCCATGCTCTAAGCTGTGGCTGGCAGCTTAAGCAGAGCTCCTGCACCCACGACCCTTGCAAATAAACTGCACGTTTCAGGAGCTGCCTTGGACTGCAGAGATCACCTGAACTGCCCTGTCCCCAGCACCTTTTTGTTTTCTACCATATTCAGTTCTATTGTTAAGGGTTGAAACCCAAATGAAACATTCCAGCTGGTCCAAATGCATTTAATAGAAAATTTTCAGCTTGGAGGCATTATTGATATTTCCTCAGAACAGAGGCAAATTCTGAATATGATGTTTCCCATTGCTCTGGTTCCTGCTCTCTCCTTGCTCCCATCTCCATGTTGTTACACAGCTTTTCCAGCTCAGGGAGTGCTGGTTCTCCATAAACAATTCAGTGGTAATTTCCCTGCTCCTCCCACAAGCTAAGGGCCGCTGACAGGATGCAGTTGGCCAGCACCAGAGAAGGGCCAGCAGTGCTGCAGAGGGGGCAAGCTTGGGCATTTCATGCCTTTGTGCATTGCTCACCACGCCTGACTTCACGTCCCACTTCCTTTTGGGCTAACTCCCTCTGAGCTGGGTGTAAAACTGGAGTAAGGACTCAGAGTGAGAGGGGATCCCCAGGTAAAGTGTCCCAGCTGGGCTGGCAGAAGGAACCTGCCACTGGCTGCCAGCACTGTGGCAGCTCCACGGGGAGGTGGAGGATGCTGCCTTCAGCACAGGCTTGCCAGTAATTTCCTGAAGCCCTGAAAAAGTTTTCACTTCCAGAATTAAAACTTTGCAAAATAAAAGTGGGTCTGATTCACTCTCAGGAGATAAATGAAGGGTAAGTCCATTAAAGATACTGGTGTGAGATTGGTGTACAGCAGACAGAATTCAGGCAAGATATCGATATCTCCAAAATCCTCTGAATATTTTTTCAGACATAAACCAGGTATCTTTCCTGATCATAAATGCTTTATTTCCAAATGGAATTTCAATAAAATAAGCACAGTTAGACTAGCACGCTTATTATAAAGCCGTAATGCAGTAGCACTGAAGTTTAGTCATGAAAGGTATTAAAAAAGCAGCCCTGCTAAAGCAAGAGAAATTGCTTTCTGACCTACCAAGTTTTAGGAGTAGGTGCTAGTGGTCCCTCCACCAAGGAGTTCAGCCTGTAGTAATCCAAGAATGTCCTGGCCACATTTCTTCCAAGTTTCATATCTGTGAGTTTTTAATTAAGGAGCATTAAAAATAACAATAATAATAAATGAATTAAAAAAAAAATAATAATAATACTGCAGAGACTAAAGGTAAATTATTGCTATTTAATGCAAGAGCAAGTTTTACATCAACCATCCCACAGAGCTCGGGCTTCAGGCAACATGACTTACACAGGCAGATAAGGTGGGGGTCATCTTGTTTGCTTCTTGTTTTCACATGCAGATGCTGCATAAAAATACAGACAGGAGGAAACAATCTCCCTTTCCCCACACGCCTGGCTGCAGATCCCTGTGGTTCTCATGAAATAATACACTAGACAAAATTTCCAATTTCCACATTCAGGGAAAATAATTACCTCAAAATGCTTGGATGCAGGCAGCATTTCTGTATCCAGGAAACAAGGTCAGCTGTATCAGGGTGTGAACCTGCCATGGAGCAGGGTACTGGAGGTGGGGATTAAAGCTGTAGCCCTCCACACCTTTAGCTCTGACCTCACAGTGTCATGGGGAATACACTGTTCTTTCCCTGTGCTGTACTCAGGACCTGAAATGGTGATTTTAGCACTGAACTGGAAGGACAGAAGGTTACCTTAACTAGTTCAGCAGTAACTCTGGTGTGTCTTCTCACTAGCCACGATTTCTCCTTCAGCTGACTCCTAAACCCAGCATTAGGCAGGTGCTGCACATCAAAGCTGCCACAGAGACCTCATGGGCACAGGAACCAGACCTTGCTGAAGACTCCATTGCTTACAAAGTAGTTGAAAAACCTGTGGATTGCATGGCAAAACAATATCCCAGACATGTCTATGGCATGAGTCTGCTGCTCTTGTGAAAAGTCAGCATGAAGTCTGCTGTTACAGAGCAGCATCTCCTTATCACCCACAGGGTGATGTCCAGCTGGGAGATAGCCAGTGGATGCCATTCTCCACAGCTGTGTTGTGGGGGCTGAGGACTCCTTTATTTGCCTGTTTTGAGGTGATACTTACCCAGGCTGCAATAACCACCTGGTTCTCCAGGGTGCCCCAGATGGTCGTGGTGAGGAGCATTTCAGCAGGGCCCCTGCAACAGCTGAGCTGGGCACAGAACCTGGGCAGTTGAAACACCCAGCAGTCCAGGGAGATAAACCATTGCTGGGTTGTTTTTTGTGCATGTGGGCATGTTCTACCTTATCAATAGTTATCTGCTGATGTGTCCATTAGAGGGAAATTCCAGAAGTCCAGCATCCCAGGGGCTTCCAGCAGCGCCAGTGAAGACACTGGCTTCTAAATGAAGCTTTTATTACCCGCCCACTTACATTAGACGCATCAAAACAAGTGAGCATGAGACATCAGGTTCAGGCATCACTGTGAGATCTTTCCTTTATTTATTTATTTGGAAGGTGGAACCAACGTCACAGTCTTTACTCCTGCAAAAATCCGTCCACCAGCTCTAGTGGCTGAGGACGACTCCTGACACTGCTCTTCTCTCCAGTGATCTTGTCCCACTTTTCCAGTTCCCCCCGCTGTGCCTGGGGATGGTTACATGGATCTGTCCCTTCTATCCCGACACGCTCGTTGTGATCCTAACCCGGCACATGCTGTGAGCATCTCAGTTCTGCTGGCCAGCAGCGTGGCAGAGCTGGAGCAGCTGGTGCTGCTGGCTGTGGTGTGCCTGGGCAGGGAGAGGGGGCTGTGTGGACCAGCACCAGCCGTTCTCTGGCTGTGGCAGTGCCCGGCGAGCTCCTCTCTCAGCCTGCCAGCACTGCCGGGCCACAGCGGCCCCACGTGCGGGGAAGCTCATAAAGTTGGAGACAGCCTAAAGTTTAGCGATTCGAGGGAGGGCAGTGTTGCTCTGACAGTGCTTTGTGATTGTTCCTGGAATCTGGGGGTGGCTGGGGGGAGTTTGGTTGCTGCGGATGTGGACTCAAAGCGGTGGCGAAGGTTAAGAGTTCAGAGTAGTCTGAGGAAGTGAGGAAGAAGGGAAGAGGGCTGTCAGACACTTAAGGGATTGAGAAGACTAACATGGCTTGATCTTGTAGTTTCTTTCATTTATTAGTCACTTTAAAGACATAAAGTGGTAATTGGACTCAGTAAAGTCTCTAGGACATTTTGTCAGTGGCAATCTCAGAAAGCTTCTCTGCCAGAAGTGGCCCTGCTGCCCTTTTCTTTGTCTCTCTGCATTGCCTTTGTTTGCACGGAGGGAAGCACCTGACCTGCTGTCCCGGGGGAGGAAGCCCTTGGATGTGAGTGGGTGCAGCCGAGGAAGTGGCTCCACGAGCTCCTGCCTTACAACTCTGCCTTAACCCTGACCTGCAGGAATCCAGTTCCACTGCTAAACTCTGGTCTTAAGAACAGCTTTCTGAAGCTAAGAACAGCTAACCACTGGAATAACCTGCTGTGGCAGGAAATGTCCAGACCAGAGGTCTTCAAGAACAGGTTAAGCCCATAGCAGACATGAGTGGTTTAAGTGTAACTCATACTGCATGAAGTTTGGGTAAGGAAACATAAAAGGGCCTCTCAGGCCACTTCACCCCATTTTCCTACAGTTCTGAACATGTTTTCCAATGCACAGAGACCTGTTTGCAAAGATTGCCAAGAAAGGTATGGGCATTTTGCAGAGCACGGACACAAAGACAGATGGAGAGTGTGAAGAAACCAAAAATGCAGTGCCACATGCATCCACTGAAAAGTCATAAAATGGGAATAACTTGCAGTCAGCATTGATGAAAAGAGACTCAAACCAGCATGGGATAAAAAATGTGCATGTTCTAGTACTAGTCTCTGCAGCCATCCTGCCCCCTCTGCTCTGCCTGTCACTTTTGCAAAGGATGAGTGGTTTCTGTCATGGAAATCAGGCACCTGATACATAAAACCAGGAGCAGCAGCATTGGTCTCTCCCTGTAATTGTCCAGCCTGGGCAGGAGCTGGCATGACTCCCTCAGCAAGCTCCGGCCGCACGTGTGTGCAGAGCTGGTAGAGGAAAACAAATTAAAGCAATAACATTTATCTCTGGTGCACGGAAGGCTCAAACTCCACTTTGGCTAGCAGTGTATCCTGAGCATGTAAATAACAGCTACTGCAGCCAGAACCCACTTCTGCTGGCTGGTTCGGTCGGTTGGTTGATTTTTAACCAGCTTCCTTTCTGCAATCACACGTGCTGTGTGCCCACAGGAGCTCCCTTCCTAGCTGGAACTGCACTTGACAGAAGGCCATTTCCCAGTTATTCCCATCATGGGAGCTCAGCTCATATGAGACAGTCAAAAATCTATTTGGGAGAGTCATGATGAAAACAGCTAGGTGTATCTTACCTTCACTAGAGTCTGCAGGTCCCCTTCATCTCCCTTCCTCCTCCACAGACTCATTCCTCCATGCTCCATACTTCTACCTGGAAGTGGAAACCAGTGTCCCTCCTGCAAATGCCCTTCTCACAGCATTCACTCTGTGAATGGCATCGGCAGATTTGGGGAGATTTCGGGACAGTCTGTTTATGCACAACTCTGCCAAATTTCACAGATGTTAGGAGGTTCAAGAATTGAGCTGGGCTCTCTGCAAAATCCCGCACGTTTACGACCCCTACCATGCCCCACAGCCCAAAGCTTCCAGCCCTGGTAAGAAAGGAAGACAGAGGAGTGGGGACTCTCATAAGCCATTACTAGTTTTCAGCTGACACGATTCATTGAGCCTATTGTGAACAGTCTGCTTAAGCTCCAGCTTCTGGAAGCGCAGACAGAGCCTTGTTCTGTCTGTGCATGGAGGCAATAAAAATCTCAATTTGGAAACCAGTTAGCAGTACAAGTCATTAGGGGAGGTACTAAATGTTGCTGCTTTAATAGCTCACTGATCCTTTAATAATGTCACTGCTGCAGAGCATGGTGGCACCATTCGCTCGCTTTTGTTTTGCTTTTTGAAATTCAGGGTCATTCCACTTTCAAGTGAGTGGATTATCTCTCTTTCCTCCTTCTGCCAGACTCTGCAAACTGCTTTAAATAATTAGAAAAAAGGATGGCTCCTTCAAATTCACCATCTCATTTTCATAAGGTCCAGTGTCATTGCTTTGGAACAGGCAGAGGAGCCGTGATGGTGGTAAGGATTTGACAAGGGCAAAACAGTTAGCAGCCCCCACTCATCTTTGATAAGTCCTGTGGGGTCTCTGCCAAGCAGATTGGATCTCTGGTTTTATGTCTCATCTAGAGGACAGCACCTCCATCAATTTGAAACACTGCACTGGGTTATTAGCTTATGGAATTCATCCAAGTTTAGTCCTAAGTAGGATTTGAAATGTGACCATTCAATCCAGAGGCACCACTGGCCAGACCCACGCAAGTCTTTTGTTTCAGACAAACAGCTTTAAGTTATCCTAAAGACAGAAGAGAGGAAGGAAAAAAAATGGAAAGGGAGAAAGAGGGTAAGGAAAATGAGAACAAAGAGAAAGATGAATCTTTTTAATAGCTCAAATTAAAAACCAGAAGAAGCTCTTTGTTTGACACAACTGAATTTTACAGCAAATCTCAGTCCACCGCAACAAAGATCCTGTTATTTATGAAAAGAGGGTTATTTTGTTTGGGAGAGTCCCAGATGACTGTGGTCAGTGAGCATACTGTCAGCTTCACACAATCTCAAGAGAAATATGGATGAGGTTTTCTCGTCTGTTTATAACAGCTTCCATCAATGGCTCAAACCCCTTCCTGACTCAAACAAGAGCTCTAATGGAAAATGGCATTACAGGGCTTTAAACCACCATTTTATATCATGCCAAGCCTGATCAGAGCTAGTCCTCTATTTCAGTAGAGCTGTTTTCACCAGTTACTTACTTATTTTGTTCCACAGTGCTGACACTGCTCTCTATTAAAGAGATGCTGCCCCAATCTCATCTCATGGGGGAGCCACTCCAAGCAAAATGTGACTGGGGCAAAACAGAGACTTGGTGGTGAAGGAGGGTGGGCAAAGGGGTTATTCCAAGGCTTTTCACCAGCATTTAACATACAGAAATGCTGCCTGCATCCAAGCTGATGATGCGCCCTTCCCTGGGACTCACTCCAGGGAATAAAGGTTCCCAATGCCTAACATAGCTGGTTATGTGTTTCAAAGTCATCATCAAAGGAGGAAGCTTCGAAAATGGGAGTGTGGGGAGGAGATTGGTCTCCAGTGTAAGAACGAAGCTGAATGTGGGAATTACTGGGGGCACCCTCTCATGGTGCTTGGCAGGTCAAACTCAAGAAATGCAGCCAGACCCATCCAGACTTAAAATCTATAAATGGCCTGAACTGCCAGCCTGGAAATAGCAAAAAGACATTCCCTAAGGAGAGCATTTTCATTCCCAACAGCCTGAGCTCCTGGTCCCAGAGAGGACAGACACTTTTGGAAGCAAAAGGTAACAGCAATGACGAGCCTTCATTTTTATTCCTCTTGTGCGTTATCAGGGAAGGAACCAGGCGGAAAGATCCCTGACCCACTATTCCAGGCTTTCAGGCCCTTTCCTGAAACGCTTGATTGTGGTGGAAGAAATGATGAAGATTGGAGTTGTGCACTCTTCTCCCTGAGTAATCAGAGGCCTGTAATTTTCTCTCCTGCTCTGAAAGAGGAGATTGGAGAACAGGGATCTTGGAGAGCACTGTTTTATCTCTGCCGGAGGGACTGTGCTCAAGGACCACACTGTGTTTCCCATGAACTCATTTCAATATCAGCTTTTGCTTCTGTCCTCATGCACTGAACTGAAAGAGGCAGATCCCACCTAACACCTGGACACGGGGAACAGACCAGAAGGTGGAGGTGCTGCACAGGAGCCAGTGGCTGGGCAGAGCCACATTGAGGGGCAGCAGAGGCTGGAGGGGAGCAGTGTCGGGTGTGCCCCAAGACTCTGCCTCCTGTGAGACCTGTGAAGGAGGTGCCCAAGTGAGCACGTTCTGCTGCTGCTGGAAACCTGCCCATGGCACTGAGCTGCAGAGTGGCTGCCACACCTGTGGCCGTGAAAAGGGAGCACCTGGCTCAACACAAGACTCAAGACACACAGAGGGGTACAGGAAATTCAGGGTGCCCCAAGCAAGCATAGGTAAGGACTGAGATGTCTCAGACACCACCAAAGTAACACTGGGAATGCCACAGGGCCACAGCCCATTCTACCTCTGAATCCAAGTGCCTTTCCCAGAGCTATGAGCTTGATTTCACAGGAACACCTCTGACTAAAGCTCCATTAGGCCTAATTCCATCCTCACATTGCTCCATGCAGGTGACATGCAGGTGACATTTTGTACATCCTGTCATCCTTCTGCACCAGTGGGAGATGGAATTGGGCCTTCCTGTAAATGGTAATCAGGCCTCAGACATAAGATAGCCAAAGAAAATTGTTTATTAACTATCTTGATGTTGCTGACTCCTGATGAGGTTTTCTGAGGGACAGAGGTCAGAGCCAAGCTCACAGTTGAAAAAGAAAAAAAAAAAATCCTGAAAGAATGAATTTCAGCACCAGTCTATTTTACTTCATAAAAAATATTGCATCAGCATCACTCTGTAAATTGGTATACTGTTAAAATTATGTATTTAAAACCTGATGGTAACAGCTTCTATCAAATTGTCCCACAATTAATTTGGGCCTGAATTTACTGGTATGACATTAATGTCTGATGGATCTTTAATAAGAGCAGCAGGAAAATATAGGATGAGTCTCTTTTATGATTTTAACGTTTCTGATCTTTGGTATTGTTTAATTCTGGTTACTTGCTAGCTCTGGGAAGGAGCCCTTGTGGATTAGCTGACCTCAGCTCTTTACACAATGAAAATTACAGAGCTGATTCTCTCTGATGTACTGAAAAGGGATGAGGACAGGGGAAGACATTTCCAAGTGAAAATCCAGCATTCACAACCTTCTTCTATCACTGATGAATGTTCTCAAATGCACGAGGGAGAAACAGCATGAAAAATAAAGCCTTAAAAGTTGTTTTCAGCTTGGTTGGAAATGCAAGAACAGTACAATACTTTCCAATTATAATTAAACTCCCCAAAATCCACTGGAAAATCATAAGCTGAACTCTTTGGGGACCCTCTTAGTCCCTCACATCTCAGCTCAGAAACATGATGATCCCTGTTGTTCCAGGTCTGGAAGTTCCCATTAGACATTCCACCCACGGCTTTGGGCATAACATTTACTACCACCCAAACAAAATCAGTTTCAAGATAAATGGTAGAAAGAGTGTTTCGACACACCAAAGTGTGGATAAACCATTTCTCATCTCTAAATTGCTGGAAGCTCATGAGTTGTATAAATCACAACCAGGGCATCACTAATCTGTTGTGTGCTGCATTTTCCCTCTTCAGCTGCAGCTTCCATTGTCAGACAGGGCATAGTCAATAGCTTTGACAAGAGCAATCCTAAAAGGAAGAAATTAGGAAATGAGATTGACTAAGAAATATGAGGAACTGAGAAACACAAGGATTGTGTTCCCTTGTGGCAGAAGCCTCCCTGTAGCTGGGTTTAAAGTTTTTGAGTAAAGATAAAGAGAATTGGAGAATGCTGACAGTGATTGCAGGATTCACCGGGATTTTAGGGAACCTTCCTTCCCTGGCTGGGATACCACAGGTTCTTCTGTGTCCAAGTGGGACTCTTTGCACTCGGGAGCACGGGCGTCTCTCTCCAGTGTCTGAGCAGATGCAGATGACCTCCCAAAACCTACCTGAGGTCACCCAGCTGGAAAAGGACTCAGTCCAGTGGCTGTTAGATGGTCTCAGCCAAGATGCCTCTTAAGAACTTGCTCAAAGACACACTGGATTTATCCTGCATTCAGTCAGGCTTTGTTAAGCCAAGACAAGGCACCATCTGCATTTGTAGTGGGCCAAATGCAGGGAAGGGACCACTTATCCTCAGGAATTGTCTTAGCTCCTCTCTCAATCTGTCCTGGGAGGAAAAAAAGGACCATGGCCTCAGAGGCTGTGCCTTTAAAAACACTTGCAGTCTCCAAGTAATAGTCATGCTTCAGTGTGTTCAGCATTTCAGCTGAGCTCAGTATAAAGTGCAGTGATTTAAAGCTGGGAGATCAGGCGGGATTCAGCAAATTCAGAATTATTTATTTCTTTGGAGCAGAATGTCTGGCTACAGATTATTTACTGCAAATGGGTCTGTTTGGGGGAAGGGAGGAAGGTAAGAGGGTAGAGAAGGGGTGAATTGATTGATTGAAATTTTTTCAATTAAAACAAGCAGTTTTTAAAAGATTTAATGCTTTATTGAGAACTGTGAAATAATTTAAGAGTCTGGAGCTCTGCTAAGTGCAGATCATAGAGATGAGGGTAGAGGGAGAAGAAAAAAAATTTTACTCTGTGGGAGAAGGGAAGAAAGAAGAAAAAAAGGGGGAGGGGGAAGAAAAAATATCATTATCTTTGTTTCTTTGTCTACGTTAATGTATTTCTCTCCCTGAGTTATCTCCAGTATCTGCAAGTATTGATTCAGAAAAAGGCACTGCTGGGCAGGCTGCAGGCAGCCCAGAGCTCTGCTGGGAGTGCAGGGTTTCCAGGGCTGCCAGAGCACAAAGAAGATCCAGGGGTTGGCTCTGCAATGGGAACTATGCCTGCCCAAGCCAGAGATGGGCACCTGCTCCCTGTGCAAGGGCTGTGCTGGGCTGGGGTGGCACACAGGGTCCAGAGCACAGGGTGGGTCTGCTGAAGGGCTCTCTGGGTGCTTTTCTTGGGAGTGAGTGGCTCTAAAGGATGAGAGGACAACCAGAGCTAAATGAAGCAATATTGGAAGGAAGGGGCAGCCCATGAATGCCAAGACCTCATTTCTGCTCTCAGACTGAAGGGCCCATCCCACACTTGGGCTATCTGCACTAGGGGGGCTTCTTCCCCATAGCAGGGACACACATGAGCCAGGCCAGAGCTCTCCCCACATCAGCTGGACACACCTCACCACGGGTGGTCACTCCAGAGAGGTGGTGCTGGGAGGTGGGCAAAGGATTAGAGCTATTACTGGTAGGTAGAGAAACTAATGCTATTTTTGTCTTTGTAAGGAAGAAGTAAAATATTACTATAATCTCCACCACCCCCAAATTAATTGCCTCTTTGCTAATATAATTCCCATTCCCAGATAAATTTAGCTTTTTCTAAACCCTTTGATTTTTCCTTTGCGTTTTACACTCAAGCTGGAATGCAGTGATAAGGCACTATGCATAAATATATATATATTTAATCTACACACACACAAATATAGTTATATATAGTCCCTGCCACAAATAACACTCCTCTGACTGCTGTCACAAAGCCCTTGCTAAAACAGCTTCTCACTCAAGCTGGGTTGTCTTCCTGCATCATGTCCCCTGGGGAAGGGCTGCTGGCAGCAGCAGGGCTGTGTCCAGAGAAAGGTGCTGGAAAGGTCTGCAGCTCTACCCTTCTCCACTGCCTGTCTCTTCCCCATGCTCCACTGTCGGGAATCAGCCATTGCCAAACTTCAGATCCACCAACTCCTGTCATTGCCACAACGAGCAGCTTTCCTGGAACAGCTGGCAGTGTCTTGCTGCACTGTCAGCATAGCAGTGGCCCTTGGGTTTTAAAAGGGGCATCTCAGGGCAAGTCGTTGTGAGGGAGCTGAGCATTGACTGGCAGGCCAGCTTTATAGCCACTGCCATCCTTGGTGAAAAGGGCCTTCATAACAACATGCTTGTGACTGTAATTTAATCAGCAGCCTCTGGTTAAATTATTTTATATGACTCTTCTCTTATTAAACCTTCATATTTTTTTTATACCACATCCTATTTTGCTGTTGGCACCGTCTCACTCTCTGCTTGTGTTGCCTATCTCTATTTCCATATTACTAACAAGAAGTGATTCCAAGAGCACTGTTTGCCTCTATTCACAAGTTCCAGTATCATCCTGGAGGAGTCTTAGGGATTCCAAGCTCAGGTGATGCAGCAGCACCAACCTCTTCGAGAGCTCCTCCCTCTCAGAGCCACTCCTGACTTTGGTGTTCACATGGAATCACTGGGGAATCCTCTTGTGGATGCCAAAGGATGTTTACTGCAGCTGTGGCCCTGATGCAGAGGGCTGGGACAGACTCTTCAGTGAGCAGCACCTCTGGTCACTGCAAAGCTGCGAGGACGAGCTCCCAGCTGCACCCCAGGCTCTTGTGGGAAGCAGCATTTGCCTGCTGTGGGGCCACAAAGCTCCTGGAGTTGGTTTAATTTCAGCTTCATTGTCTGGATACTTCAAGGACTTAAAAAAAGGCTGATCAGGAGTACAAAATGCCCAAGGAAGAAAAGCTGAAAAGATTTCTGGACTTTGGGCCATAGAATAGTGAGAGAGAGTGTGCAAGTAAGTAAAGGCTGCTGTAGAACAGGATAAACTTTTCACCATCTGCTGGTGATGGGACAAGAAGCAATGGCCTTAATTTACAACAAAAGAGATTAAGATTAGATTTAGGGGGAAGCTTTCCAGCGATAAGACTAGTGAAGCACTAGAAAAATGTCTCCTGGAGACTTTGTGGCATCTCCATCTTAAGACAGAATTAGGAAAACAGCTATGAGGCAGGGGAAAGGAGAGCTGAACTTTTTTGAGGATGGAGGGGTCAGCAAAGGGTTGCCCTATAACTCAGTTTCTTAGGCTCAGATCTTGCTGTATAGGAGTACTCTCCACCAGGTTTTATCTCAGTCCTTAGTAAGGCAATTATGACAAGCCTCTGCTCCTTTTGCATTTCCAGGAAGAAGAATAAGGGGCACAAAATCACCCCTTTGTAGCCTATAAGCCCCAAAAGACCACTCTAACCAGCTCACCATTCACCACTCTGGCCTGAGATTGAAAATTCAGCCCCTCTTTAAGGGCACTGCTGTCTTCAGCTGGAGTGAATCTGAAGTCCCCCATCCCACACTCATCTGCTCTTAACTTCTGAATTCAAACACTGTTCTTCTTTAAAAGCCTCGCTGCCTTTTGCTGCTAATTAAAACATTGGTTGCACTCTGGGCTTGCTTTTCCAAGAGGTCTGGACAGCATTGCAGGCAGTTCAGACAAACAAACAACCAGACAAACAGAATCCATTAGGAACTGCCACTGCTGACTGTCGCCCTTTCACATACATCACAGTGAAAAGGTTAATGCTTCCCAAAAGGGATGGAAGAGACGGGCGGAGGGGAAGGGCAGGAGGGATCCAATCCTGCGAAGAGCAGATGTCAAAGATGCTCAATACCTCACAGAATGGGCTCCCCTGCGAGCAAGGCAATTGCCCATCCCTTGGCAAAGCTTCCCTTTGAGGGATCTATAATTTATTAGGGAAGGTGGAGTGCTGAATAAATTGTGCATAGAGATGAAGCAGCGATGATCTCTAACTCAAATCCCTGGGAGCTTGGCATTTCCAATCTTTAGCTCCCATTTGTGTCCCCCCGGTCCCTCCGAAGTGAGCAAGCCAAAGAGCTGAATATCGACAAAACATAATGAGCTCATTGAGATCTAAGCACTGCAATTAGCAGGGTGGAATGGAGCAGGGGGGCTGGGAGGCAGACTGTAATTATTTATAACGTTGATAATCACTTACATGTAGTTAAAAATATAAATACATCCCCATGCTTGATGGCATTAACTACCCTTCAATTAGCTCCATGCCCACTAAGTAAGTGATAGCCAGGTACTGACAGAAGGAAGGCTAAAGGTCTCTGTCTTGTGGCTATGCTCACCAGGAACCACTGATGGATGAGTGGAAGAAGAGCTTTTAAAGAAGGTGCCTTTGTGATAGCTCATACCAGCACCTATTGCTAATGGAGTTTTGAAAGAGATGGCTCAGACAGGTGGCTCCTGTTCTCATGGTGGCAGATCACCCTCTGCCCTCTTCCTTCCTCAATTTCATGGTATCTCCACAGGTTCTCATCCAGATGACCAGAATTTGATTAAATCAAGGGATGCCAGTACAGAGAGCCCCACTGGAGGTGAGGAGCCCTTTGCTGTGTGACAGGCTGATGTCTGTGCTGCAGTCACAGAAGTACCCATGATGTGTTACGGGGCCACTTGAACTACCATGAGAAGCACTCAAACTCTAGTCCCACGTGTCTCTGCACTGCTCACCTCACCTCATGCTCTTTCTCCTGGGCCTAAACCAGCTTCTTTAAAAATAGCCTGAGTACCTCTGTGCTGCAGGTACTTCCCTGCTCCTGAAGATTTTGACCAAGAATCATTTTTTCCACAGAATGATTCAATCTGGATGATTGAATCATGAGCAATTAAAACCTTTCCTTTCTAGCAATATCCCATCTCTTTGTAGAGAGTGAATCCAAATGTCTGTGTTACCAAAGTGTAAGAGATTTTATAAAGAGTTGGTCCAAATACAGTCATGTTTTACCAGCAAGAAGGAAGGGAGAACAACCAGTGGAAAGCAGCAAGCCTGAGTTGTAGGTGTGCTTTCAGGGCAGATTACATACCCGAGAACACCTTCACCTGAACAGTAAGCAGAAATGGCCCTTATCATCCCCACAGTGCACTCCACTGGCATAAAAAGAAAAGCATAAGTCAAGTTTTAATGGAAAACCAGGTAAGAGTAAAACCACAAGAGAGGGGGAGATTGCTGCACATCAAAAAGAAATACATTTTGGTGTGGGAGAGTAGATAAAACCCCAATCTGCCTGTACCATTGATTTCCTTCCAGGTGAAGAGAACATTTAACACACTGAGGTTAAACTTGAACTCTTTCCAGTGCAAATGTACAGAAAGGACAGCAGTGGAGGAATGCTCACCAGAGTTCAGAGAGGGACCTTAATGAAAACATGGAAAATGTGGAAAGGGAAAAAAAAAAAAAAGAAATAAATAAAAAAAAACAGGGAGAACAGAAACAGGCTGTGTTGCAGTTGAATAAGCTCCGAGAAAATACAGGCAGTGTTCAGTGAAAGTGAAAAGAGCAAAACCAGAGTAAATGGAAATTGTTCAAAGATAATTGAATGTATGTCCAAGCACTGGCGTGTGCCAGCCAGCAATAAATACACTGCCTGTGAAAACAAGCTGGTAGGAACTTCTTAAAGCAAACGAGGGGAGCAAGGAGCATCTGCAAGTGGGGTGCAGGGCTGTGGGGACCAGGAATAGGGGACAAGGGATGACAGGCTGGGAATGAAGTGGTGAGGCTGGAAATGAGGCAGAACTACGTATTTTGAACTGCATTAAAATAGGACCCCCATGTTTACCTTGAGTGTGCTGGAAACCTGAAGGAAAGGCAGCTGGATCATGCTGCAAGGGCCTGGCTGTGGTTGGGGGTGGTTTTGGGACCGTGTTCTGGTAGAATAACCAACCATTCATTTAGTAAGATGGTGCAGGAAATCAGTCCTTGCTCTGTGCATGGCTTTGCAGGGAATGAAGCAAAAACAGAGATATGTACCTCAGCTATTCCAGCAGACAAAGGGCAGAGAAAGCACAAAAGGGACAGGGAGTTTCTGGCCTGTCTAGAAAAAAAAATCCACAGGGAGCAGGAATAAAAGATTCTTTCCCAAGAAATATCAAGCCAGTTCAAACCAAGCCTGACCTACTCCAACAGCCCATCTTTGTCACCAGCCAGTGTCCAGAGGAAGACTTTTAAGATTTACACCAAGGGATGAGCCCCTTCTCGTGGTATGATGAGTAGTGTTGCTCCTGCAGCAAGAATTGTCCCTGAGCTGAACAGGTAAGTTAAACTGCCCTAAGTTCCTTGGGCACAGAACGGGACAAACATGGCTCAGCCCTTTTCAGAACCAATTTACCTTCTCTGTTGCCTGGAAAGCCTACTGAGAACCAAGGGGACACCACACAGGCACAACTTCAAGTCTCAAACCAGGAATCAACATTTGCTGCAGCACACCTAGAGAGGTGTTCCCAAAGCAAAAATTAACGTAGAACTTACAAGGTGTGAAAAGCTGGTCACCACAACAAATAAAACAATACCTGCCAATAGCAGAAACCTTTCAAAGGCTGCTGGGCTCCTCCATCTGACATAGATTAAAACCAAAGTGCAAAAGGGGATGTGATATTTGCAACCCCACCAAGGAAATGCAGCAGCAAAACAAGAAAAGGAGCCGTGTCCTCACTTGGTCCACAAGAACATGCCTGGCCTTGATCAAGCTGATGCTTGCATGAGAGGAGACAGTGCAGACACATTGTCTGGTGAGAAGACCAGGGACTAGCATCAAAAACACTTCCACAAAGATTTGCTAGGAGAAAATCCCTTTGCTCCAGCTACATTTGTGCTTGCTGTACACTGCCTTCCTCACAGTTCTCAGGAAATGAGTGCTGTGCTGGCTCAGCTCTCCCAACCACGGAGTGATGCCTCACTCAGGCTCAGCCAGTGCAGGCACAAGGAAACAAACTAGGGATAGGAGAGCCCCCTGGAAGCAGATCCCCTGTCAAAGCATGGCTCCCATGAAGAACAGCCAGCAACTGAGCAACCACCCAAGAACTGCTTGGCAAAGTAATTTTGAGCTGATGTAGCTGAGAAAATGTGGGTTTGTCAGAGTATGCCAGACTGCTCACAAGAAGCATTTGAGCTGACTGCAATTTTGGGTTTTTTTAAATTTATTTTATTTTTAATATCAAAATTACTATGAGTGTTTTTTGTTTTCAAAACCATGTGTTTTCAAAAAAGAGCATATGCTAGTATCAAGTACTATATAAAATATGGAGAGAAAATAAAAAGTAGGACCTTTCCAGTAGAAACAATCTCAGCATTTCAATGCTTTAAATGCTACAATTTTTTCCCTTTTATGCAACTAGATGAACTCTAATTAGTTCTGACTAAAGCATCTGCTTTAGCAACACCTGATCTACAAGCAACAGAGAGACTTCTACTTCTTTCAGTGTGCCTTGTTGAAGTTTCATGTTGGATTAACCAGTAAATCCAGTCAAAAACTCAGAGAACAAGGGTAGAAGTAAAACAGGCTCTCCAAAAAGAAGTGAAGAGATTCTGGAAAACAAATTCTGAAAGTGCAAAGATGCCTAGATCCAACACTCTTTCATTTCCCTGTGTCTTTTGCAGAAACATGATGTACATTAGATGAATTTATGATGGAAGAAGACAACTCAGCCTAGCCTACAGTGGCTCCAGAGCCCAGCTATTCCTGTCCCAAGAGCCCAATTCATTTATTGCAGTGTTTTTCATGGATGCTAAAATCCCTTATATTCTCCTCTGAGCTGCTGTTGCCTTTGATTGTACAGAAGGGATTTCTAAAAGCTTATTTACTGCCATCCTCTGCATCTTGGATGAAAGGGAGACCAGTTCATTTTGAAACAGGATGTTCATCTTTTCCATGGCTAGCATAGACTGGGACATCAATAAATTAAGGGTTCTAGGGATTAATAGATTGGAACAAGGTTGGTTAACTTTATGACTAAATGGGAACTAATCTGCTTGCAGGCAAACTGGAGCTGGGCTGCATTTGTCCTCCATGAGTTTGGGCTGTGAAAATGAAAATTTGATGATGATAGCAGTAATACAAACAGAGATGCTGAATGGAAAAGGAAAAAAGAGGTTTTTCTCCCTAAAGGAAATGTACACAGGCTCTGCTAGATCTGAAATGATATCTCGCTCAACCTCTTTTCTTTGTGAAAATCACTACTTCTGAAACAGAAATTCTAGTGAAGGAAAGATCCTATTATCAGCAGCAGTCACATTTCACAGCAATGTGATTAACTGCTGGTCACATGCTCCCCTTGCTCTCCTCTTGTAGACAGCTCAATAATTTTAACGAGGAAAGAAGACCATCTTTCCCTTTCTTCTTCCTTCCTTTCTTCCTTCCTCCCTTCCCCTCCCCCTTCCCTTTTTTCTTTCTTCCTTCCCTCCCCTCTCCCCCTTCAGACTTCCCTTACAAGGCAGGCAGTTGAAGCTGACCCTTAAGGAAAACCCCACCGGGACCTGGATATCACTTATCAAGTCTAAATATGCCGTCCTGGTCCAGGTTGATGTGAAGTGCGGCAGCCACGTCTCAGAAATCTCCCCCTTTCAGAACAAAACCAGTCACCTTGGCCAGGAAATGTACTACTTCCATCACAGTCACACTTCAATCACCAGCCTTTCCCTTGTCTCAGCTCCTGTCCTTGGTTCGGAGTATTTACAGCCCATCTGTCTGTCTCAAACACACTTCTCACTCAAGAGGGAAATTAATCTCTCCTTCTCTCCCCTCTCTGCTTTCTCTCTCCTTCTCCCTCCCCCTTCCCCCAACACTTGCAATTTGCCATGAACAGCTTCCCTTTTCTCATCTAAAATTCTCGATGACTTTGAAAATTGACTGCACCCACACACCTGGGCACGGTGAGAGATAATTGATTGCATTTTTATTTCATCTCTTCCCTAAACTGTTTTCCTTGCTAATGGCCAGTTCTCTGCAATTTTTTTTTTTTTTTTTAAACTGACACTCTTTGTGAGGGACTGAGGGGAAAGGAAGAAATAACCAGCTGCTGAATATTGTCTCTCCTGCCTCTCCAAGGAATTAAAAGCTCGATGAGTGATGAGGATCCTGCACGGAGCCAGATCAGATCTCACAGGGTCCAGGTGATAGAAAGCTTTGTGGGAAACTCTCTGGGGCTTTGCAAAGGGACATATCCTGTAGCACTGCTAAAAGCAAAGGTCACACGGGATGCACAACCAGTAACTGGGGGCACCTCCATGTTTTTCAGTTTCACCTTTACGGCTTGAGTTACTCACTGCTCCTGCACCCTCTTTCCAAACAGGCTACTTATTTTACAAACAGGGAAACTGAGGCATGGTGGGGAAGGGTGATTTCCATGAAACCTCATGAGATGGGAGGCATTACAACTGCCAAAGCACAGAACTGCCAGAGGGAACACCCTGCTTTTACATCCAGATTGTCCAGCTTGGTATCAACTGAGGACAGAGAAAAATATTCAGATATGGATATTGACCTTGGCTCCTAGAGCCAAAGGAAGGCTCTTAAAAAGTCAGACAAGTTTTTCAGGTAAAATATTGGCTGTGATGTCTCTGAGTCAGTTTCCCCACAGTAACAGTGACAGGCCAGTTTGATTGTGAATCTGCCTCCCATCATCAGGAACTGGTGGCTGCCCTGTTGTCTCTCAGGATGAAAGGATATTACCAGAACATTTGCTCCCAGCGAAACTCTGCTTCTCCTCCCATCCTCTAACTCCTCTGGAAATCTTGTTCCAGAGGGTATAGTGGAGATTATGGAGATTGAAAGTAGGATGGAGGGAAAAAGGATGAGTTTCATGGGCGGAGTGAAATGGAATTAGTAAAACCAAGTCAATCAGCTAAACCCAGATGGCTGGTTAGGTGAATTCCTGCTTGTGATGTCCTCCTTAAGGTCATTTCATGATAAGTAAAAATTGTTCTTTGTGCTGAGTGGTGGTTCTCACCACAGGAATGTGCTGAGGGAAAAGCACAAGTTTCTGAGGTGTGTTGGGTCAATCTGCCTGCAGCTGGAAGCCCAGCAAGATCAATCTGGAGACAGATGGCAGCTCAGGAGAAGCCACCTCTGAAATGACACACAGCATTTAACCCTCAAATCCTGACAGATTCTGTGTATCCAAGTTGCCTGAAGAAACTGAACACACCCATGGGCAAAATCATGTTTGTATCTTATAAAACAAGTATTAAATGGGAAAAGGCCACGGTCCACAGTCTGAGGAAGATTATGAGCATGTCTCTTTGACAGTCTAATTGAGCTGTGCAAGGAAAAGAAATGAGGCTCCTGAGGAGAAGGAAGGAAAAGGTCTGGATTTGGTCTGCAATAGGCACTCACCTCTGATTTCCATTGTTTCCATGGCCAACGAGATCCTAGCACTGAAATCAGCCTTCAGCTTAATTCTATACCTGCGAGCTCAAGACTGAGAAAAAAGTTGAGAGAATTTGCAGTCACATGAGATTTCTGCAGTGCAAGATGACAGAAATCCTGTAAAGTATCTTGATTTTGCCAGATTACTTGCCTAAACCTAAAGATATTCTGGCACTATGCAGTTTAAAACATACCCCGTGCTTTAGCTCAAGTCTGTGCAGCAAAACTTGATCCAAAAGAAACTTCTCCTTCTCCATCCATGGCTGTAACCTCTCCAGCAAACTGTGAGTTTGCATTTAGCTGGGCTAAGCCAATTTACCTCAAGTCTCATAAAGCCAAAGCTGCTCTAACATTTTGCTAATCTGTAAGAGACAGGAACATCCTTCACTTCTAACCTTTCCAGCACAGATCAGCTGATTAGATACATCAAATACCGGTGTCAGAGATGAGCCAGAGCAGCAGCAGTGGGAAATAAGATTTAGCCCCCACCTTCATTTAATTTTTATGATAAAAATGTTTCAAAACCCGGTTATGTCCAAGGGTATCCTCAGGTTGGATGAAGGTGTCAGGCAGATACTGGACCCTTCTTTTCTCTTAGTCCATTGCAAAAGACAGAAAGAACAGGCTGGTGCTTCCAGGAATGCAGGGCAGGTTTCTAGGGAGAGATTCCTGGGGGTGCATTCCTGAAGGATTTTGAGGCAAAGCTTACCCAACAACAGCATTTAGAAAAGGGTGGATAATACTGTTAGGGAGAATATGGATTTGTTTGAAATATTCGTCCTCCCTACACAAAACTATTTCCCCTTTTGTCTATTTCAGTGAGTACATAGCTCCTCTCCACTTTTATACTCTGAGGTGTTTACACAACCTTCACTCAAGGACCACAGATTTAACCATAAACATGTTTTATCCTTTCTTTTCCCCTCATCCATGGATTTCTGTAAGTGCAAGAATGGAGAAGTGCTCCCCAGGGCAGGCTCCCCTCTCATCAGTGTGCAGTGACCTCAGGGCTCAACCTTTGGCTTTGCCAAATGTGTACAAACACAAATTTTGTACAGGGCTGCAGAACAATTCTGTTTTAACATTCCCTTTAAAAGTCAAACCTTCTTGTTATTTATTGTCAGTTTTCAGACCAAGGCAACAATACCCATTCCTGGTGTGTTGACCTGCCATGACCTGCCCAGCCTTTTTGGCTATCTCCAACATTACCAAAAACCATTTCCAGGGCTGCTGAGTTAACTTTTGCTGCCCCTACACAGCTCTATCCCCACAGGTGCCTGAAGGCCAACAAATGGCAGTTTCTCTATTTGCCAACTGGAAATCAACCCCTTTTTTTCCTGAGTGCTCCATTAATAGACACTCACAAGCAAAAGGATGAGGCAATTCAAGTCCCAGCCCAATGGGAATCCTTTCTCTATGTCCAGCAGGCCCTGGATCAGGCTTCTACCCAGGCAGTAATTACTTGAAAAGAAAGAACTGTTGTAATCTTTGGAGCAAGCACGGGGCAGAGGATCATTCACAAGTGTTAACCTTGCTCTGATGTGCCAGCGCCTCAGCTCCTTCCTCGTCTTAAAGCATCATTTTTGGGGTCAGCCATCTCTAACTCAAGTACTGGGTATGACCTCCTGCACTCCTGTGGGAAAGGAAAATCTTAAATTTGAAACCCAGAAGATGCAATCTCCAATGAGCCACATAGCTCTGGCTCTCTCAGCAAGGGTTTGTGTCTTTGTGGACAGGCTGGGTTGTTTTGGTTTTTTTCACCAATATATTTCAAACAACAGGGGAAATGTAACAAACCAACCATTTAATTAGAAGGAACTGCAGAAAGCAGGAAAAGAGCAATGCTGTACAGAGTGACTGTGTTTCCTCTCGATTTATTTCACACAAACAGAAGTGTTAGTGACAGCAAAAGAAATAATACTAATTCCTGAAAGAATAATTAAAAATAAAACCAAAACAATAAAACCCAAAGCCAACAACAAGTTAACAGTACTGTTTATAGGCAGTCTGCAAAATGAGCAAGGCCTTACTTGGTCCAGACAGAATTTGATCTGTACTAGAACCATCCTCTTTGGGATGTCCTATAAATGCAATTGATATTCCACTGAAGCATGGGAGAGTCACTGATCCTGCCCAGTCTCACTAATAAATTCTGTTTTAGCAGCAGCAAAACCAGAATTTTGAAGAATTGTTTTATACCTTATATACATTGATAATTCTTTTATATTTCCCTAACTGGAGTCCAAATAAGCAAACATTTTAATCTCTACACATATTCCAAAGCTTCAGTTCCCTCAAGTGACCTGACCTTGGTTAGAGCTGTGATGGAGTCACTGCCATAACTCCACTGCCACACACACCTCATAGGTGGTACCTGAGAACCACCAGACTTAAACCTGCAGCCCCACCCTGTGCTGCCCCTGATCTGACAGAAACCACAGCTTGCCTGAGCTGTGTGAGACCTGAATGTGGTTTGATGCCATGAGACCACTATGGAATCCAGAATGATTTCACAGGGCCCCTGCTCAAAAAGATTTGCAGCTCTCACAGTAGTCATGGATACATTTAAAAAACATGGTTTTCAACCCAGAGAAGGATTCAAGTAGGTCCTGATACCTGACAAAACCATAGAAGACACAAAACTCAGAGTGAACAAGAGAGTACCTTGTGTAGCTTAAAATTTGTGCTGCTTCTGCAGGATTTGTCTCGTGGAGCAGGTGAGACAGGAGTGAGCTGCTCTGCGTGGAGCAGCACAGCCCCCATGGCAGCAGTCAGGCTCTGAACCTGACAGAGCTAACAGGAAAACAATATGTAATTACTGTGTTTGCAAATGCAGGGATTTGAGGACTCTTGGGTAAATAAGAGGTGTCCTCAGCCACAGAGAAGTGAATTTAATGATATTTAGTAGGAAGAGCTATGAGTACAGTGCCATGGAAATGTCAAGTAGCCTCTAAATGAGAAGAATCAGACCCTAAATTTTCAAAGAGGAGGAGCCCATGGAGAAAGCATGTGAGAGAGAAAAGACAGCACAGTTATTTAAAGTGCAGGTACTGCCAGGATCACTTGGGTACAGGAGGATTTGTACGCAAAGGAATCACAGAGATGCCAAAGGCCTTCTTACAGATCTGGCCAGTATTCCCTCACAGAAGACCAACATCAAGAAATGGAGAGGAGGTCCTGGAGCTCCAGCAGGTTCACCTGCATCCAGAGAGACAACCTCAAACCTTACTTTCTGTAAAACACCCAAGGCTGTGGGTGAAGATGGTCTGTCTCCAAATGGAGATGAACCAGAAGCTGACAAACATGTCTGGGCTGGGCCTGGGATTTAGAGGGGACAAGAAGGTCAGGTGGGCACTACCAAATGATGGAGAAGATCAGCTTGGAGCAGATATCATTGGAAAAAGTAAATCCATGTGCATCATGCAGCTGAAGGGAATGTGGTGGCCTTAGGTCCATTTGCCAGTGGAAATCGTCCACAAGATGAAACCTGCTGAAGGGGTTGGCAGCCTTTTTGCATATTTTTGCAGAATAAGGTGCTCAGTGGGCTATTGAGAAGTCTTTATTTTCACCTCTAACTCTGGTTCCACCAGATGAGGGCTGAGGCACAGTGGCATGGGTAAGCTCTCCCATGGATACATTTTTGGGGGCTGTTAATTCAGCACTAAATTCACATACATGGGAAACATTCTCATCAGAAGATATAAAAGCAATTCCATGTATGTCACACCATTCACAGCATCTCACAGCCACTCTCTGGAGCATTCAAATATAGCATAGTCAGACCTGCTGAGACTTAGAGACACTGGGTCACCCCTGAATGCACAGTTACAGCCTTTCCCTACACCCTGGTGACCTGGCTGGTAATGGATGTTTCAATGAAGAGCCCAGAAACACAGAAACTGTCTCACACCAATTGCATTTGAGGGTATTGTCCTCTCAACAACACAGCCTGCACTCAGCAGCTCTCCAGAGCCAAACAAGCTGGAGGCAGCTGAAAGCACTTGCTTCTTCAGGGAAACCTAAACCTGCCTCCTGGTATCCAGGAGAAATCCTGCTGAAACACCCAGCTGCAGCAGGGTAAATAGCAGTCTCTCTTGCGGGGCCACATTCTCATTCAGCTCGGGCAAACACTTCTGCCACGGCTGGAGGATGCTGCTGAGGATGCAAGTTTCCTAAGCTCACAGTTTAGTCACTTGGAGCTGTGTTGATCTACTCCTGCCTCTTAACCTCAGTCAAAATCCACTCATGTACCTCACTGAAACAAGTTGTTGTTCTCTGTAAAGGATATAAGCACCTCTACGTGACAACAGGGGGATTCCCTCTGTCAGTGTTTGCGACAATTTCGTGGCCCAGCCAGTGGACATCAGGGCAGACAAAACCACAAAGTGAGGTCTGAACTCAAAGCATCAGTGCTGGCATGAGGACAACAACAGCATCTGAGGAGTGCATGTTCACATCAGTGCATTTCAGGGAGCAGCAGGGCTGTACTGGACCTCCACATGCACCTGGCTGTGCCCTCCACTGGCTTGGCTGAGCTCCTCACCAGCGTGAGCCAAATGGAATTTACCCACCTGGGCTTGTGCTTGCTTCTCTTGCTTCATGCCCACTTGTGGAACAAAGCCCTTGTCAGTTTAGAAACAATCTAACCTGTAGCCTTTTCAAAGCCCCAAGAGGGATGGAAAAGGTGAGAAAGAAAAATGAAATTAAAAGGAAATTAATGATACAGTTTTGTTAACAGGTAATTTTGAAAGCTAATGCCGACTTTTTAATTTAGCACAGCTTCAGCACAGCATGCCAGGGTCAGGCTGGGTGGGGGTCTGAGCAACCTGGTCTAGCTAGAGGTGTCCCTGCCCAAGGCAGGGGGTCAGCACGAGGTGGTCTTTAAGGCCCCTTCCAACCCAAATAATTCTGATTCTATGCAGAAAGTGTGGCTGTCTGTCTCATTTGCTAAAGCACCTCTTCCCCAGCACAGTGATGACTATACTCTTCGGTAATTCAGTTTAATTGAAATTCCATGCCTGTTAAATTCTGAGTCCTATATCGATCAACATATGTCAACTGTGGAAAATTGTACTAAATTGTGTTGTTTTACTGTGCAGCAGTCAACTATCTGTTGGTGTCTGAAGTTAGTTTATTTCACCTACTCAAAATTGGGCCTGGACTGATATTACATCTAGAATTGGATTTTCTGTTCTTGATTTTTAATAACTAGGATTTGCACCACACTCAGAGAGATAAACAGAGCCAGCAATTGGGGCTGTGGATCCATCAGCTCTTAGGTGTGAAGCAGAGCCTTGCCTGGCTTGGAGCTGCGTGGGAAGCCTCAGGACCAGTCAGCTCTTGGACAAGGTGGTGCTGAGACATCAACAAGCAGCTCTCTCCCCTCTCTGCTGGTCCTGAGCTGATCCCATGGCACAGGATACTTGGCACTTAATCATGCTCTCCCTCTATCTGATTTGTTCCCATGCTAAATGATGCTGAGTTCTGCTGACCTTTTCTCTCAAATCCTGTTTTCCAGATCTCCAGTTGTTTCTGCAGTTATTCTCCTCCTGACCCAAATTTGGGGGGAGGGAATGTATAAAAAAGAAATACATTCCACACTCAGAACTAACATCTGTGCCCTGTCTGTGACCTCACAAATGCTGAGGAAAGGCTCATTCCAGCACCTCTTTCCATGAGACAATGCTGGTTTCCCCCCTACAACAGAATTTATATCATGCTGGTGATAGTTCCCAAACCCTTTCCATCACTAGTTTGCCTCCTGCTTCAATCCATACAGCAATTCCTCCTGCTCGTGTATAAATTCCTGCTTTGCTTTCACTGAATTGCATCCTCCCTCTCTTTCATTTTTTTTCAGAACATTTCTCCAATTTGTTTGATCTTCTCAAGTGGAAGCCCTTGCACTGAGCAGCCTCTACAAACACACGGTGCGGTTTAAATTCCCCAGTGTTAAAAATATATGCTTGACTGTAAAACACTCTACTTTTTATATGGAAATAGCAGCTCACTGGGACACAAGTGGCACTGTGCTGTATGGCATGCTGAAGCAATCTGGGAGGAAGGAAAACTAATACATACCAAAAGTAAAATCACAAAGTAAATAAATAAATAAGTAAATAAATAAATAAATAAAGCAAGCAAATGGGATTGAATTTACAAATATATCAAAAACTTCCTATGCGGAGACATTTACTTTCCATGCAAAAGTAGTTTCTTATCTGCTTTTATCTCCATGCTGTGTGCACACTGTGCAGCTCAGGGGACTGCCTGCTTGATGTGTTATTGATTTCAGGGGGAGGGGGACACACAGAACTGACAGAAACTTCTTTAGCAAGTAGCACAACTATTCACTCAACATCCATTGGCCTCTGAAACCAATTCTGCCCTCTTTTCCATGTTTTCTCATTTTGTTTTCAATCACCACTGACATACCTTCAGCTTTCCTCTCTTTCACACTGCAGAGGGGAAGCAGCAATAATTAATTCTAATCGCAGAGAAGAAAAGCGCGACTGCAGAGAATGTCCACTGGAAAAATATGGCCAGAAACTCCCCACTCATGCCCCTGCCTGTCTGCAACCATAATGCACAAAGAGCTGTGAATGCAAAAGGGAGAGGAAAAGCACCTTGTGCTTTTAGTAGATCAGGAGTGAAAGGGAGACAAAGCAAAGCTGTGTTTAAATTTCTATGCAATGCATGGAGCAATGCCTCAGAGCGAAGGCACAAGTCAGATGGTCAGCAGAACCCTGGGACATCTCTCTGCCAGACTGGGACAGACTGGTGGGCCCCATAAAGGCAGTTCCCACTTTGTGATACTGCTCATACCTCTGTGATACTGCATCCAGAATTTGACTGGCTGAATAAAACTGATTCTAAGAAGTGGGAGGTCATCAGTAGACAGACCTGGGCTCCTCTTGGTGTCCAGGTCTTGGTGTTTAATCCCTTAGGTAGAAGGACAAGACATTATCTCTTTTGTAGAAGAGAGGCAGATGTGCCATTAAACAAGAATTGTTTGGAGGGAAAGAGACACTAAATTATTTTAAGAAACATCAAAGGTAGAACATTACTTAAACAGGGATTTTAGAAAAACAAGTGTATAAAAACAAAAATAAGCGAGGAAAAAAAAACCTCCAAAATTTTGTCTGATATAATTAAACTGATAGGTTTCTCTAATTTTTAAGTTTCTTCATTTAGATGTCTCTGTATTTGGGCTTAAACAAGTCTCTCAATAGCCTGACAACAGAGTGTTATGGGATTTGGTACAGGGGTTTAGACATGCTTTCCTTCAGGTCAGGTGATGCCTCTAAAATTCACAGCATGCTCTGAAATTCCACACCGTACATTTTACACCCCTTTCTCCTCCAAGAAAAACACTTGAACTGAAAGAATCTTGCAAAAAGCACTAATATTTCTTTTCTCAAGTGATCCAAAATGTTCTAGACTTTTACTCACGACTAATAAGGGGTCACCTCTGCATTGAAATATGAGTAATTACTTAGCAGCATACACTAACACAAAATAAAACCCCTTTAAGACAAGAATGACAAGCAGTAAGTCTGCATGAGAAGTTCAGAGAGATAAAAGATCATTACATCTGCATCCCAATTTGGCAAAGAGAGGTAGCTGCTAGAACAGCAAACACTGGTGTCAGCTTCTGGTATTAAAATTCATATAATCTAAGGGCATATGGATTAAAAAAAAAAATCCCAACAAAAAGAAGCAGTGAATTATTTCAGTATGCTCTGAGTCCATGAAAGAGAGTTATTCCAGCAAGTATAAACTTAATTCTGTGTGGTCAGAATGGCTTAGTGGAGGGGTCTGGAGAAGTGAAAGAATGGGCTTCTCTCAACATTTTGGATTCATGGAAACTCCTAAAAAAGCAACTGCTGCAATGTCCCACTTCTATAGGGGCACTGGGGGGCTTTTTTAGATATTTATGGTCATTCTTGCTTCTGGTTTCTACCAGAACATGGAATAAAGACAACAAATAAAAAAAGTTGTTTTGCAGATATTTTGAACCCAGGAAAACATTTGGTTTACCCTGGGGCTATACAAAGTCAATGGCCCTTGGAGCAATTTTGACTGGTGTTTATTTCTCCTGCTTGCTGTAGGCACTCAGGGAAACATTTCTTGCACTATTTCAGTGGCTTTATACTGCATGGAAGCTAAAAATCTCTGTGTCCTCATCTCTCTAACATATCACTGTGCTGACAGAGACAGGAAAAGCACCCAGCAAATACGGTGTGTTGACTTGTTCCTGACATGCATAAAAGGAAGCAAGGAAGATGTAATTTCAGTATTTTATTATACTCCAATTTTCACTCAATCTGATTGTAACAAGCCATTTTCAGAGCCAATACCTTCTTTCAGAGAAGCCTCAGAAGCGGGGACATTTTTTTTATCAGTGTGAGAGTAGCTTATTGCAGTGTTGATTTATACCAAGGAGCAGGTGGGATAACTTGAGGCCAGCTTGAAGCTTTACATTCAATAAGCAATGGGCAAATGCAACTCATCACTGTGTGGTCTGCTGTGAAAATACTACTTGCTATTTTGATTTCCACAAAAGAGCTGATGCTTTTTAAAAGAATGTGTTGTGTCCCTGAAGGTGACAGAAACCCAGGTGATATGAAAAACGTTGATTAATCAGGTAGGCATCCCCCCCCCCAAATATATATTTAATCTAAATATGCATAGTTATACATGGATACTGTCAGATGGGCCTAGAGATGTGTTTGTTCTCATGTCAGGCCTTTTACCTCTTTCTGAAAACCTCAAAAAAATAAAGGCAACAATGGGGCCAGAGGTCAAGAAATCTTTGAAAATCCCAGAAGGGTTCAGGCTCTCCATAAGTTAGGGGCAGTATTTGGTACTAGAACTACCAAAGGTGTTCTTTTTTGTCCAGTTCTTCCATCACTAATTGAGTTACCAGGTAAAGTTAACTGAAATGCATCCTAACAAATCTGAGTGGTCATTATGCTCTTAAATGAAAGTTTCAGGTTATTTTTGCTAGCTTCCTAGGAGTTTGCATTTATTTATTATTTGCAATTATTATAACATAATATAATGTCAGTGCATTCTTCAGTGATGCAGCTGAGATTTCAAGTTCCAGACAGTGGCTGGGAGGAAATGGCACTGACTTGGCAGGCATGAAACACAGTTCTGTTTTAGCTGTGCAATTTATTTCCTATCTCACTTTGCACCTGCCTTTTTCTTCTCCCATAATACATTTGTCCACCTAAATTGAGCAGCCTTCCCAGCAAGGATGGTCTTTCTCTCAGTGTTTGTATCTGGCATCGCTCAATAGGGCTCCTGTTTCCTCTTGAGTCCTGAGCAGTATTGTAACTCAGGCAATTAAGATGAGCAAAAAGCCTGATTATTCTGCCTAAAATAAGTCTGTAATGGAACTAACACTGTGCAGATGGGAGAACAGATACCTCATATGACTATTTTGCTCCATTACACAACAAAGAGTCAACTGTGAGCAGCTCTCTAACAAGCTGGATGCTGGTAATTTTTTGTCCAGAGCACTCAGCAAATGCTGATAAATAACAAGTGAGTGTGCATTTACGAGTGATTTACTAACAAAACCTGGGATCCCACGCTGTAGCAGAAACTCTCCTAAAAAGAAATGGGCATACTTAGTTTGCTGTCACCAGCAGAGGCATCTTCACTGGTGCTAATGGAGGCTTGGGCTGCGGGCTCTGCAGGGCACAGATTTCGCTCAGCGTTCATACAACACTTAGCACAGTGGGATCCTGGTCTGTTATGAGATGTCATGAATGCTAAATTAACACAAATACATATTTAGTAAGGAGCAAATGATAGATGTTTTGTGGACAGCCAGGCTGCCGTATTATTTGGATTGCAGAGTTCTACCACAGCCCAGGCACTTCTAAGAAAATACTATAAAGATGCCCAGGAGCTGCCTCATGCAATATTCAATCAGCTGAAGTGATCCGAGGCACTGCTGGTATTAGAAAGCACACTTTGCTGTATTCATTTGTGAGCTGTTGCATACAGAAACTTGAGCACACAAGAGGTCCAGAATCACAGGTAACACCTGACAGAAGTCTCTTCCTGTCTCAGAAATTCAGCCATCAACATCTACTGAGGTGGGTCCTGTTTCACATGAGACTTATGGAAAAGCTACTGATTAAACCACAGCTTTAGTTGTGTTTACCACTTGCATACACATACACAAACAATTAAATACGTTACTGAGCTCAACAGCATTTCAAATTATAGGAGTTTCTGCCTTCAAAAGCACTTAAAAACATTATCCACAGACATACATATATATGTTTGCACTGTTTAATTGACATTGTTTTCCCAACTCCTTCAAGTCACCTGTAATATCAAGTCAATTAAGTATTATTTTACCAACCTATTTACTGAGCTACCTAGCAATCAATCCACCTACACACAGAGAGAACAAATGCTCATGGAGGATGGGAGATCTTAAAAAAACATTGAAAAACTGTCAGCCTTCTCCAATGGCAGCCAGGCTCATAGCTTTGCAGGATTACACAGCCTGACATCTTGCAGAAAATAAGTCCATGGGATAAAAGCTCCATATTCTGACAGTACCATTCCTACCCTGCAAATCAATAAGCTCCTGTGTGGAATAGTGTTACTATTTCAAGTTATACACACACACTAAGTATGTCTTGGATTACATTGGTATAAATGAATAGATGAGAACACATTTCTTTTCCATGTCTGGTCAGGAGGTCACCCTTAGAGCAGAAGCTAGTGCTGGGGCAGCTCAGTTACCTGGGACACTTGGGTAAAACAGGTTTGGCTCCTGCCATTGCCACCCACTTCCCAGGTGACCTTGGGCATGTCACACAGGGCCTGACTTCCCAAGGGGGCTGTGCACAGGGTGGAGACAGTAAATCCCAGATGCTTGGTGTCATCTCACTTCAGCTTACAGTAAACTCAGTTAACCAAAGTAATTTCTGCAATATATTCAATTTTGCTGTGTCTTTGTATGTGGCAGTGCAGAAGGAAAGAGAGACTAGGTATAATCAACCACTTTTATGTAAAACCAGTCTAGATGAGGGTCAG
This sequence comes from Lanius collurio, assembly GCA_020086605.1. Taxonomy (NCBI): domain Eukaryota; kingdom Metazoa; phylum Chordata; class Aves; order Passeriformes; family Laniidae; genus Lanius; species Lanius collurio. The sequence continues at coordinate 18,831,362 of JACBWW010000016.1, forward strand.
TTTGGCTCACAAGTGGTTTATTTGCCAAGTCTCACTGTGGTCTCTCTCACCAGGAAGTGTGTGGGGTCATGGAACAGGAGAACTTGTCCTGTCCTCTGGCACATCAGGCTTTGCCATGTCTCTGAAAGGAGCCACAACTGCAGCTTGACGTATGGGGCTCCTCTTGTGAAAGGACACATGTTCCCACAGAAAAGTACTTTTTTTTGTCTGTGTTCTATTCCCTATCCTTGTAAATCAAAGTATTAAACCCTTTTTTGTGCCCTCTTTGTTTGTGCTGCATCTCAGACTCCATCCCTGAGCACCAGTACCATCCTTAGCATAAGGGGGGCTCCAGTTCACACAGGGAAATCTGGGCCTTTCAGCATGAACCAAAGAGTAATAAATCCTGGCCTCACACTGTACAGAGCCAGCAGGAGGCTGGAATCAGAGATTCCAGCTCCTTCAGAGTGAAAACTATTATTGATATTATTTGTAGTGCTTCATTTAGTAGAATGGCAAGACATCCCCCTGTACAAATCCCTACATTTTTGGGTACCAAGCCAGGTACTAAAACAACAGCAACTATGACTTGTCAGGTGAGACAAGATCAATTGGGCTAGGGTTTGGAGTCCAAATCACTATTGGAAATAGAGCTTCCTGGGAGCTAAAGCAAACTAAATTAAAGCACAGGTATTCACACTGCCAGAGGATTTCAAAATGAAATTTAAAGGGCTTCCTCACAGAGATCGGAGGGTAATGCAAACAAATGCCCATGAATATTTGTTCACTTTTTACAAGCTTCTGCTTTGCCCATTTTCAGCCACCCTCAGTACTTTAGTGTGTGTTCAAGTGATCCACATTTCATGGTTCAAAAGTCACAGCATTTCAGCGTTCACTGCAAATAGGCTGTCTAACATTTTCGGTTGGGGAACAGCACCAGGTGATTCCCCTTGCTCAGCTCTATCTGTTGGATAGACTTTGGAATTCAATACCAAATGAAAACTGGAAACTTCTTTTCTCCTCAGACCACAGCAGTTTTAGCAGAGGGACCTGCTTAGTGTTGTCAGAGCAGTGTTTCTTATTTTTGGCCTTCTGTGCTCCTCTTGGTCTGAAGAAAGGTCTAAAACTCCAGTCTGCCATCATGGGGGCTCTCTGCTACTTTATGCCTAATATCCATTCCTCCCTGTACACCCTCTGAGCTAATCTTCCCTCACTAACCAGCTGATGTGCCTGCCCATCCTGCACAATGGCATCCCCTGGCAGCTGTCACAGCATCACCAGACCTGAGGTGTGAGAGGGTGCACATGAACTCTTCCCACAGCACTTTCAGCCTGCCTTTCATCATACTCAGTGTGAACAGACCACAAGGAAAGGACAGAATTTCAGTGTAAATCAGCCACTCTTATATACTGAGGACAGTTCTGGAACAGCCATTTTATCCCCCATTGTTCTTTTTCTTAAGAAAAACACACTGCCTTCCATAAATCTTTGCTGTGAATCCACAGGGTCATCTATTTGCCAAAAGAGCAATTATTGATTATTCCCAGCCTACAGCTTCTGAGGCTGTTCCTGAAGTGTGTGTTCTTTTCTAATCAGAGCTAAGGTTACAACACAGCCTTTGTCATCTGCTTTCCCAGAAAACAGCAATATCCCAACAACATCCACAACCAGTGCAGTGGTATAAAACACCAGAAAGAATGGCTTCTTAGTGGAGGATCTTCTCTTATTAGAATCCCATATTTTAGCAATCTTGATGCCCCTCTTATCAGTCAAATCAATTGCAGTTGCAGTCCAGCCTCTGGGTCTGTCTGAGCAGGAATCCCTGCCAATGCCTTCTAGCACATTAAGGCTTCAAGGAAAAATTAAGGAGAGTTTCAAAACACCAGTCAGGTGTAAGACTTAGCCAGGCATTTAGGGTAGCAATCAATCACCTGAAATTTTAAAGTTGAGTGTTCTGATCCTTCTTTCTCACCAAATGATCCCAAGCTCACCAAGGAACTGTAAAAGACATGGATGTGCTAACTGATGCTCAGAGGTTTTATATGAAAACCTAAGCCAGTGCTGGGCCTGGCTGGCCCCAGGAAATGCCAGTGACACTCCTTCTTAGATCATTAGTTTGAATCAATGGTGATAGCTTGAGGGGAGACTGTGAAATGAGTTGCTAATAATCATCGTGTGTACAGACAGCATTTCGGGGTGGGCTGGGATGCCCCATGTCAGCTTTTACTTTATGGTCATGTGTATAATCCCCATATCAGATAATTCACACCCATTTAAGAGTACCAGCTTGGGAAAATAAATCCTCAGATAACCCACACAGTCAAATAATCCACCAAATCAGATGTGGTGGGATGACTGGGGATAGGGAAACTATTAGGGAAAAAGGTGCAGACTGTGGGAGTCAGAAGCAGTAGAGCTTGACGAGGAGAAGGGATGCTGAGGTAAATGTCCCCTCATCTCATCCATAAGTGTGGGCAGAGACCATGCTGTTCCCAGAGCATTTTGGCTTGTTTTTTTCACAGAGAATGAGCAGCCTGTTCATGAGAGAATCTAATACTATATGGAATAAATGAGATTTGAAAACTGCATATTTTCCACCCACACTACAATGGGCATTATTGCTGGCAGCCAGCAGTGGGAATAGCTGGGTAGACAACCAGCCTTAATTAGGAGGAAGGCATATTCTTCTCAGGAGAAAGCTAGGCTTGCAAATGTTTGCATCGAGCACATTCCGTGGATTTCAGAAGTAGCACCATTTGCAAAGCAAGGTCTGATTGAAAATGAGTGCACTGTAGGACATAATTTTCAAGGTCCTGCACAGGATATTTCTCCAGACAAGCAAAGGAGGGCAGGGTTTCAGATGCTGTCACTTCTTCCTCTGTGAATTGTAGGTGGTGCATTCCCCCAGAATACCAAGTGTCAGAAGCAAGGGACACAATGTCTGCAGGGACTGAGCCCTCTCAAACACCTGAGCTGCCATTTGGGGAGCCCAGCCTGGGCTGGAAAATCACTCAGAGCTGGGTTCCTAGGCAGCCTTCATGTGTAACCAAGCCTGGTCTGCACTGATGCTGGGAAAGAACAAGTTGGACTGTCTGTGTGAGGTGTGGACAATTACACCGCCTTAAATCACATCAATGTTATTATGGGGACTTCCTTTGGGATCACAAGGGGTTAGGAAGGCCAGACAGATCAAGAGTTCCTCAAGAAAATATGGCCCTTCACTCTTGACACGTCCCCAGCTGATCCTCAGCAGTGTTAGTCCATCACAGACCTGCCTTGGCTGCCAGAGCTGCCATGAGAGGGATGGAAGAAGTTATCCTTAAAAAGCATTTTGCAAAAGGATTTCACAAAAGGAATTCAAATGTAAGCTCAACATTTGCAGAACAGTTTTGATGCCCTTCTTGCATTCGTGTTGTATTTAGAAAACTGTTTGGAAACAAAATGCTGATTATTCTTCATGGTGAAAAGCTGAAATGTTGTATTGTTTATCCTGCCTTGGAAGTGTTTCGGCTGCAGACATCTGAACCTGGCTCTGTTTCATGTCTGCATGGCTTCCAGCCTCCCCTGGAGACATTTCACACGCCTGCAGCCCTGTCCTCTGCCCTCCCACCAGCAGGCTGCCACCAAGCCAGGAGGTGCTGGTTCCTCTAAAGCAGTTGTCAGTGAGAACACGTGAATCCACTGACAGATGGAGACTGAAAGCCATGGAAAAAACAGTCCTGCCCTAGAGATCAAATCCATCAGCTTCCTACCATGTCTCGCTGCTCTTGCTCACCCAGGAACTGACTCCCTGAATTCCCCTGGAAGATAAATTTCCTTAGGACCAAAGCACAGAGCTGCCAAGGAGCTGGCAGAGCCCGGGTTTTGTTGTTTCACACTGTAATTACACATTAAGGTTTGGAATGTTTTTCAGGGTTTTTTTTCAGAGGCAGCTGAGTCTCTCTGTCCTGTTCCATCCAGATGGTACTCCAACTGGATGCAAATCTTCAGATAACACTTTTGAAACTAGAACTAAAAACCTAAAAACAACAACAAAAACTGTAACTGAGGGAATTTTGTGCCGCTGAAAGAAATATGGCTGTGAGAGGGCAGGAGAAAAGAGCCAAGTGCCTTAAATGCCTCCAGTATCCATAAGAGACATTCAGACCTGACCCTGGGAGACTGGAGCCCAGGTGGCACCAAGGGTCAGGATCTGACCCCTCCACTCCACACCTGAACTGTAAAGCCCAGCTCACAAATGTTTGTGCTTCCAAAATACCAAGCCAGCATTCAGAGGTGAAAAGAGTTAATGCACAAATACAGTGCTCACTCTTGAAACCATTACCATGGTTCAAAGAAAAGTGTGACACAGTTCCTCTAGTTGATATTCACTGTTATTGGTTGGGGCTGGCTTTTTTATTTCTTTTAAACTTAGGAACAAGAAGAGGCCATTGCCAAGTCCTGTCTGTCAGAACTGAATCAAGACCATACAGTCATGTAGACAGGAACAGTGGTTGGAAAGAAATACTCAGTTTTGATCCTGTCAGGTGAAGGATTTCTAACACTTCCTTCACCCATGTGAATTTTTACCCAAATTCCTTTCAGGGTCCAGAGCTTGGGGAGCCAGAATGGTTCCTGACGCAAGAACAGCAAGTGAGTACACGACAATCCAGGAGAAAGTAAATCTGAGCTCCTTTTAGATCACCCACCATGTCATTATAAAGGAAGCTCCTCTATCTAAATGGATTCACGTCAATTTTCTTCCTCTGTTTCACACTTCTCCCCCTTTATTGCCCCACTTCTCCAACAATACAAATGATGTTGGCTTGGACATATTTTCTCTCCAGCAGTTCAATAATTTGGAGACAGCGATGCATCAGAGCTCTCAGTTGGAAAGCACATTCAAACATTTACTATTCACTCCTACGCTGATTACTCACTCAGAGTGCTTAAAAAAATAATAATAGCAACATTAAAACCCAACAAAAATACCAACCTAAAACAAAAAGGGGAACATGGAAGTGTACAGCATTGTAACATACTCTGGCTCCTTTGCCAAAGTCATTAATAATTTTGGCTTTCCAAAAAAAAAAAAAAAAAGAAAAAAATTTGGATTGCTCTGCTCTTCAAGTATCAAAACATCCAATTAACACAGCTAATTAGCGTCACAAACAACAGTCAAAAGAATGGTAATTTAGATTCAGGATTTCAAAGGTTTCTTAATCCCAGGCCAATGCAACTAATCTCTCAGAGGCTGAAAGTGTTTTGTTCTTGCAATGCAATTGTATAGCATCCCATCAATTAGTGGCATTGCAGGGAACACTCACTTGCATGATTCATTTGTATAATCAGAACCTAAAAAAACTTGGGGGGGGGGGGGGTGGAGAGGGACAAGAAAGAATAGAACAAGCTAGCCCCTTAAAAAGTGCAGTAGCAATTTTTCCAAATAATTTATTCCATAGCTGGAAATGATTGTGAGTAGCACCACATCCTTCCCAAACCAAGCCAGCAGGCTGAAGGGCTTTTGCTAGTTTTTAAGAGATTAATAGGAAAAGTAAAGCCAGCCCCACAAGTGACAGCTGGCCTGCAATTAGAGGTGTTGGCTGATATGAACATTTTCTTAGAGAGGGAGATGAAAAGATCTCTTTCTTACCACCCTTCTCTTTGTGCACGAAACACAAAAATGGCAAACAGACACTCCTACATCACAGTTGACTGTACATATCCAAGGATTTGACCCCAAAACCTCCTGGCAATCCCAAGGTTTACCACATATCTTGCATCATCATTCATATTTCTGAAAGGCCCCTTCTTCCAGTGGATGGGAATGGGGCAGCCCTCAGCACCACTGCTGGTGTCAGGGTTCCTGTCTTGAACACAGAATTCAAGTTACCAAATTAAGATTTGAAGTTATATCTGCAACACCTTCTACTTGTCCAGATCATGCATCAGCTCTGTTTTAGAGGTTAAGTCCACTGGGAAATGAGCAAGGTCCAAATTCAGAAACAATCTTTCTCTTCATTTGCCATGTTTCTCTGTAAGTTCTACTCCAGCTCACTCTTAGATTCTTATCAAAACAACACAAAGTAATGCCTGAGCTCTGGAATCAAACCATCATCTTCTGTGAGCATGACAAGTCCAGAGGATTATGACAAAGATGGCATTTCACAATAGTGGGAAATCACTGATTTATTTTAAGCCACCTCTACACAGAACTGGGCTGTCCAGCACAGCCCATACCTGGAAGTATGTCCCAACTCTAAAAACAAAGCTTTTTCCTTCCAGTATGTGCACACACTGCCCCACACCTCCCCACCACAGGCAGGGCCTTTCAGCTCCATTCCCTCTTGGGTACATAGCTGACTTCCAAACCATCAGCATTTCTACCACAGAGGAACCTGAGGGCTTCACCATCCTGGATGTCACAAAATAAAGTCTGTGTTTAGAAAGAGGCTGAAGGTAAAACACCAACAAAGCAGTTGGTTCTACCCACAGTATCCTTTCTTCAGGTCTGAGAAAAGAGGCAAATCCTGAAAGCAGTGGACCTGAGTCAAAACACGATCAAGCTGATGGAAAACAGATTATTTATGACAGGAGGGAACCTCTACCCTCCACAATCCTAATTTCTAGCTCCTGTGTCAGACCTGCCATCCAACTGCAGTTAATGAGATTGCATTGAATGAGACAACCCATGAGCAGAACAGGCTCTGTAATGAGGTAAGTGCATGGCCAAATTTAACTGAAGTCAGGAACAGGGAACATACAAAAGCTGGGACCACTGTCTACATGAGCCCAGTATCACTTCTGGGCAAGGCAAAGGAGGTATAGAAAAGGTGTTCAGAGGTGAAAAAAGTTAATGCACAAATACAGTGCTCACTCTTGAAACCATTACCATGTTTTAAGGCATAAAACACTAATGAAGATGTATAGACTCAATCTCATGGACTTATAGACTGGATCTTTGTCTCACTTATATTAAGCTCTGGCTGGTTTCGCCCACTCAATCATCCTTAACACACTCATTGGCATCAACAGCTCCCTTTTTTCTGTATAGACAGAGCTCCTCATATGCTGCAGATTTTGATATGAAGTCTAAAGAATGGATAATTATTAAAGGGTGCTTTGTTGTGACTGGACACTCTACTGGTTGGGTCGAGCTATTATCATTCACTCAAGAAAAATTAGGAGAAAGAAGACCTTTAGGAAACCCAGACAAAGCAAAAAATTTCTCTGAACAGTATAGCTGATTAATGCACGTTATTAGAAATGGCCCAAATGGGAACCTTATCTATGAATTCCTTCACTGTTTTGGGACTAAGGAATTCTCAAATCAAAGTCTGCCTGCATTATTTTCATGACAGAACAGGTGTTAAAATAGAGAAGGAAAGAATCTATATTCATTTCTGGTTGGCAACAGCCAGAAAGCTTACCAGCCTTGCAGGATTCGAGCCTCAAGGGCAGGTACCCTTAGGAAAGAGGGTGATATCACAGAAAAATTTATACTATTTCTTTAAAAATACTGAATCTCAGAGCCACCAAATCTCTCAGTAACACAAGGAATACTGATCCTTAACTCTCCCCCACAAACATATCCTAAATCTCTGCACCATTTAGTTTGGCTGACACTAAGGCAGGACATTCTCTGCAGCACATATGCATACAGGTGACAAAATTCAATTATTCAAATGATGTGGCACTTCAACTGTTGTTCTGCTGTTGTGTAAAGAACAATTGCTATCAAATGATTCAAGGCACATTCTGGTTCTGCCTCAAAGGAGAAAGTGGTATTTTGATCAAGATGCTTCAAGATTTTTCACGTTGTGCCCCAGCTTGATAACAGAGATCACGGACAAAAGAGACTGCAACAATAGGAGCAGGTATCTTAAAATAACACTGCAAAAGTTACCAGGTAGCTGGTGAAGTCAGGTTTTAGCTGAAATCCTGGTTCTCAGCCTGAAGCTCAAACAGTAAGGTTTGGCTACTTAAACCACAATAAAGCTGGTACTCATAAAAAACCCCCACACATAATCTATGTAACTTATAGTCCAGTGGATCGTTTTCCAAAACTCATGTTCCTGATGTATAAAATAGAAAGAATATTTGCCTTCCTCTCTAGAGCAATCTGAAATCCATGAGCATAAAGGTTATTATTTAGGAGCTCTGAAATACCACTGTTTATGTAGGCCACATTTACATGTTTTTTTTTTTTTTCCACCTTGTTGTTTCTAGAAGCATTTGGAAATGTGCAGTAGATTCACAGCCAGAAAGAATGTTTGTTTGACCAGGAAAAATATCTTGAGCTCTGGACTTCCTAGGGCTAGTAAGTTGGAGTCAGGTGCTGAAATATGCTCTTAGCATCATTTTTATGTATATTAGCTCAGAGTTAATAGATAGGTACATAGATCTACATTACAATTAATAAGTGTAGCCAGGGAAAAGTAGGTCCCACAGCACACCTTTCTGAAGCAAGCCATTATTAATCAGCATTTTAACGAAGCATAATTACAACAGCTTATGGCTCCCACTAGGTAAAGCAATAATTATAGGTGCAACCAAATAAACAAGGAAAATAATTACCTATTTCTCAGAGCTAATATTAATTTAACCAGGCTCGGAGTGATGGCTAGACAGACAGCTCAGTGCTTTCACACTGCCAGCCAGAAAAAACTGCTCTGATCAGAGCAAAGCCACAGCTGCCATTGCCACAGAGCAGGGGATGGTACACAATGTTATTCATCTCCAGGATACCTCCCAGATTTGAAATTCCCACATGCCCTGTGTGTGTGAAGCACATGTTCCCCTGGGGAGGGGAGGTGAGATGCCCTGGACTGAGACACAGAGCCATGCTGGATGGGCAGTGTGAAAATGCTCCTTTCTGAGCAGGGAGAAGTGGCACCATGGGAAGGGTGGGCAGGACACCAAAGTTGCAGGGAATCTGTCACCTGCTTGACAGGAAAGTTAACCACTGGCAGAGGAAGTGCCTGAGTTGGTCCCACCACTGTGACTGCCTTAGAGTAAATGGTGCTGTTCAGATGGATCAGCAGAAACTGTTTAATAATTACTTTCCAGAGCAATTTCTGCTCTGCCATTCCTTCTATCCACGGAGGGCAGCAGACGCAGACACATCAAGTGCTGCTGTAATATCTGGAACACTCCAGGCTTCCTCTGGATTATGGTGCCTTGTAAGCACACCCCCTCCCGGACTCAGTGAGGCTTTCTGATTGCATCGGGGATCTCCCACTGCATCAATGCAGGCAACTCCCTAGCACATGAAATAAAAACTAATGAAAGTTTTGGAATTTGTTTTCATGATGCTCCCATCTCTCTGTGGAAACCCAAACAAAGAGGTTGATGATGATTTATTGCCCTCTGTGGCCCAGTGGTGTTTTTGATACTGTTAAATATTAATACCTTAATGATTGTAATGCATGCTGGTATTACCTGGTGATCCCAAGGAAGGAGGTGGGGGTCAGGGAATAGGGTGGAATGCTGCCAAGCACAGGCTGTTCTTCCAAAGTGCTGGAGGCTGCAGTGTGGCAGCAGAAGTAGGCAAGGAAAGTAGGTAGGTACAGGACTAGCACTGCACAAACCCACAAGCTGCTGGGTCAAGGCTGAGACCACATATATTGCCAGTGACATCATTGGACACAATCACAGCTCTGCTAAGTCACATTTGTCCCTTCCCAGTCCTGGGAGGGTTTCAGCAGCACAGTTTCCTTGGGCAGTCCAGTGTTTCAGAACAAATTACACTGGTAAACAGATTTGTGGCAACACTTCAGGCTGAAAGACCAGCTCTGTCTTTGAGCAGCATTGATTCCTCAGGCTGACCCAAGTCAGCACAGACATGTTTGATTCCAGCCAAGCAGCTGGGAGGGGAGAACCAGCTATTCTGAGAGTTCACTAAACTGGTTCACTAAACCAGTTCAAATCCACAAACCATTTTCCCTCCTCTCTAAGTGTTGTAGTGCAGGGTTGCCCAGGTGTGAGGACCAGCCTCTGCCAAAAAGCATGTAATTCACATCCAGGAATGGAGCATCTTTTGCTAGTGTTGCTTTGGCTTCATAATTAGAACAGCTCCTTCATTCTCATTCTTTCCTTTTCATTTATTTTCCCCTCACAAGAATTACCAAGCCTGAAAACATTCAATTGTGTTTCATATTTAGCAAAGTGACTTTGCACATCCATGCTGATGTCAGAAAACAAAGGAGAAAGGAAACCAGAAAAAGAGATGGAGTGGGACTTATGGCATTTCTGATATTAGTGAAAACACAGTGACAGAAACATGCCTTAAGAAACCACGTTCTCCTGAGCAGCTCCAGAACTAATCACTTGGGAGAAGGTTTGATATGTTTCAGCTAAGCTAAACCAAATCCCAAAGCCTTTTTAGCTTCACCATCACTAAATGGAGGCTTATGACACTGTAATTTGGGCTTAGATGGAAGACATGAATGTCAATAAAGTCAAGAGGTTTGGATACAAGTGGGGTGGAAAATTTACCCTGCAGGACAGATTTTACCCCTTGCAAAAGCTGTAAAGAAAGGATTATACAGAAAATGAAGTAATATTGCCAAGAGCAGCATATTTAAACCCTTCAGGAAACTTTTATGTAATATTATTATTCCTTTAATTTAATTTCTTAAAATCTCTTTCTCTCCCCACTCCAAACAGTAATCATGAAATGATGCACTGGAAGGAGATGTGGTGGTGCCAAATTCTCCTCAGCTGAGGTGCTCGAAGCTCAATTTGGACTGACAGGGTGCCTGCACGAGGTGCTGATCAAGTGTTTGCCTTGTGGAAAGCAACTTTTCCTTGCAACAGAGGGCACTCCTGGTCTCAGGACCATTGTCCTGCTACCCTCCCTTTGCACAGCACAAAACAAGGGAAAGTTTCCTAGCATCCAACAGGACATGAAGGTACTGGATATGTGACCCAGATGTCTGGGTTGCCCACATGGGTTTTTTGAACCTAAAATGTTGTCCCATGGATTCCTTTGGGCCAAGTGCAAAAAGAGAGATAAAACCTCCACAAGCAGTTAAGAAGCAATCAGAATTCCTAGGACACTGCTGGAATTAAAATAGGTTCAAACCCTAGGTGTTTTATAAAGTCTTGGGAGACACTCAACTGTATTTTAAATGCCTCTAAAAACCTTCACCCGTCTTTTGCCTCAGTTCATCTATTTTAAGTACAGTAATAAGCATCATCCCTTGCCTCAGAAGTGTGCTATGACATTTCCTGAAATACATTAGTCAACTCTCAGGAGAGGTCCAAGGGGCAGAAAATTCTTTACATAACCATTGGTGAGGAGAACTCATCCCATGCTAACCATGGTTGCATTTCACAGGAAAAAGCCTCAATGTGAGTAAGGAAATGTTTTAAGGATACAGATTCTATTCAGCTGCTGTCTGAAGAAAAATATAAAGTCTCCACTGAATCTCCCCCAAATCTTTCTCCTTGGAAGCTTGTGTGATATTCCAAGTAGCTGTAGGAATCTTTCCAGTCAAATCAAGCTCAAAGCTGTTTCTGCTGGCTGCCTGAGTCGCTTGTACAGAGGCTTTCCATGCCACTGTACTTAGAAGGATGTTACCTTAACTTCAAATTCCAACAACAATACAGGGAGGGTTTAGCTTAGCCTAGATGTGAATTTAATGCCTGGCTGGTCAAGGCTGATCAATGTCCTGTGCAATATCTGGCTTCACAGAGCTTCACTGGCACACTGGTGCAGAGCTTTCCACAGAGAAGGAAAACGCAGTGGAACGATGTGAGTACATGAGGGATCAGCAAGGACACAAAAACATCCATCACTGAACCAAACACTGCAAAGGTGGGACAACCAGAGGTGTGGGAGCTGCATGGTGACAGTGTCCATGAGGGCACTTGCCCAGCTGGGACCTCACTTGCTTGGCTCAGAAGTCTGGCCACTCAAGCAGAGCACACAATCTGAAAGGGAGCTGCCACCTCATCCAACTCCTCCCCCTCCCAGGCTATGAAGCCAGGCTTACAAAGAATTGAAGGTTTTTTCAGGTCTATGGAATCTCCTGTAAAAGTCTAGGCTCTGGGAGCTGTGTGATTACTTGAGATTTCCCCAGTATTCATTTAAATTTGCAATTGTAGGCTTCACAGTTGGAGAGAAAAGCTTAATAATGCAACTGTATGTAGACCTAAAAATAGACTCAAAAAAATTTAAAAGACTCCCAAATACACCTGGCAATGCTAGATTCCAGCTTCACTGATGCATTCCCTTTCCTTCAAGCTTTTCTTGCAAGTACAGAGAAACCAGAGACAGAACAAAAAACCCCCAAACTAATGAAAAGGAATTCATAACTGTAAAAGTTCAAAAACATTGAAGCAAGAATTAGGAGAAGATGCAGTGCCAAAAATTAACTCATTTACAAAGCCTGCCTGGGCTGCTGGGATCCCTTTAACTGAAGAGACTCAGCACAGAAATGAGCCCACATTTATGCAATGAAAATGCCGATGAACGTCATCACTGTGCAATGGCTTCAAAATTGATTTGTAGGGGGTAGGAAGATTTTGTTTCACCTTCCTTAGTGGGGAAGCCAGACAGAGCTTTAAGCTTTATTGACTCTGGTATTACAATCACAGTTGCTGGTCTTTCAACCTGTTCCAGAATTGGAGAGAGGTTTTCTTCTCTGTGTGACTGGATACTGTAGCGTGGTCGATTCTGTGCTGAATTGAAATTCATCAGAGCCTGCTTTGTCTCAACAGAGTAATAAAAGCCTAAAACCTTATTATGCATGAAATGGTTATGGAGCTGGTGAAAGGGTTGTTTCTCCCCCTGGTTGCAAAAAGGGGAGGAGAGGGGAAATATCTGACCTGACAATAAAAAGTGACTGGAAGAAAGATAAGTATTTCATATAAAATTGGCTCTACTTGCAAAATTGTGTAAGGGAAGAAAGGGCATCAAATGGATCTCAGAGAAGGGGCCCAAATGATGAGATAAGAGCCTCACCCAGGCCTGGTGCTGCTCAGAGCAGGGGACTCAGCTGAAATCTTTCTCTGCTCACAGTTAACCCACTGTTTAAATACAGATGCAGCCTGCACATTCACCTCTTTTCTTGATCTTATAACATCAAACATTAGCAGATACTCCAGGGCACAGCACACTTGTGCCAACACAACACAGGGCTCCCCTGGCTCCAACCCTGCAGAGAATTATGCACTTACTATACCCTTGTGGCCCAAGTGAGCATTTGTAAAAATTCCTCATGGAATCAAAAGGCCTCAGCAAGATACAGCTTTCCTAATAGAAACCAATTTGGGAAAATATGTGCACAGAGTCATGATATGACTGAGGGTAGAAGAGAACCATTGTAACAGGTCAAGACACCTTGATCTTTAAAGATTCATCCCTCCCAGCCTACACATTGCCCATGGAGTACCTGTGGTTTAGGGGGCTTTTTGTGCTGTTTGAGGCAGACTGGGGGTGATGCTGCAGTGTTAAACTCTGGCTGCATGTGCAGTGCAAAGGGGGCAGCTCACACAGGCACTTCTGGATGAAGGGCACACTCTGTGCAGCTTTTCTCTCCAAGTGCCTATTAGAGTTAATTAGCAATTAAGTAAGTGAATTATATATAGTTGCACAAAACACATATGCATATACACAGGTAAGTGCTATGCACTAGTGTGCATATGTAAATATATATAGATATATCTATATATATCTCTATATGTAATTTGTTCAGTAGCACATACCCATAAAATAAAGACACAGGAGGAACTTTGCCCTTGCAGAACTGGGTGGGGGTTTGCTAATTGGCTTGGATGGCACCCAGGCTCTGCCTGTGGCTGTTTCCCACCCATTCCAGAGGCAGCTCCATCACAGGACAGCCTACACCTATGTGCCATCACCTGCAGGGTCAGACTGAGACTCCCTTGCTGAACAGGGTAGCAGGAGATTTAAAGCCATGCTAAACACCCTTGAGCCGCCAGGCACTTCCATGGTTTTGAAGGAGGTAAGAAAAATTCCCAAACACGTGCTAAACAAACCCACAATGCCTGTGTGCTTCTGTAAATAGCTCAATATAAACCACACATTGTTTAGCCCTGTGAAAAAAGGCTCATGAAAGTGTCTGGTCTCCAACCCCCTCGGATCCTCTCAGAGGGGGGCTCTCAAAGCAATAACTATTAAAATGTTCCTGCCATTTGTCTAATGCAATTCCATGCTCCACATCCATCTTTGGCGAGCTGACTTTCATTAACACTTCAAAAATAATTTAAGGTTTTCGCGGTGAAGGTTAGAAACTTTTCACAGCCCAGAGCTAATAGCTCTGCTGTTTACATGCTATAATGTCTTGATAACCTTTTCAAACACGCTGTGGCCAGCAGCTGGGACCTGTCCCTGCTATTTTTGTTCCCAGAATGTAACAGCAGAAATGCGATGACTTTGTGCCCCTGAAATGGTCACATTTCTTCTCTTTAGGCTTTGCTTCCATTACAGCAGTAACAGAAGGGGCCTCACCTTTTCAAGAGGCTCCCGGTGTACTGAAATACAGCCCTGGCTGTCTTTTCCCTGGAGGAATGAAGCATGCTGACTGTCTCACTGGAAACTCAGTTTTGGGGGATAGGAGGAGGGCAGGCAGCCTGCCTTGCCAATCCAGGAGTGCCTCGGAGAAGGCAATGAACCTACATGAACCATTTTGCTCCCAAGAATAAGGGCAGGATTCTTGTTTTCAGATGCTGGATGGACAAAGGCACAATTCTATGGTATTTATTCCAACACTGCAGCAAAACAAGTTGTGCAGCTCTCTTGCTTTGCTTTGCTCGAGCTGTGCACAGATTACAAATCCGTACTGGTGACATGGCAGGCTGGCAAACAGCAGCTGGATGTTGGGGCATCCATAGGCTAGAAAATGTTCTCTCTGGGTCTCACTTTCTTCAGTCTCCTGCCTGCTCAACAGCTGAAACAGGGAGGCAGGAAGGAAGGATGCTGTAGTTTCTAAAAGCCTTTCTAAAAACATCACACCAGTCTAATTTCAGCATACTGTCCTTAAAATTACTGGGCCAAAAAATGCCCTCAGATACAATTTACATGGAAATATTCAGTCCCATGGAGAGCTCCAAGAGGGGTTTTCTCTCCCTTAAACCCAGAAGCAAATAAATGCAGCTGCTCCAAACTGATAGCAAGTAAAGGCCCTGAAGCTGAGAGAATGGGACCAGTCCATTCCTATTAAGTCAAAACATTAAAAGTCCTGGACAAGCTGTAAAAAACAGAGACATGATCAACTCAGTCAAATTTACAGTGGACCTGGGGGCACATCCACAATTTTCTCTCTCCTGGGAGCTCTGCTAGATATAGCTTGGAGCAGCCAGAAGCACCACAGCACGTGTTACAAACATTGGGCTAAATGAGCCCTAAAAGAAATCGTTTTAATGATCATCTTTCTCCTTTTGGGCAGGGACGTGAGAGGCAGAGGTCAATTTGTGTCAGGCTCCCTGTAGCCTTCCTGAACCCATTCAGAAACCAGATGAGGTGAAATGAGGGGTTCTGAATTCTCCCCAGTCTAGAGAGGGTTCCAGAGGGCCCAGTGGTGCCCATGGGTGACATGGGCTGCTGCCACCACTGAGGGCTTGTCCTGGAGAGATGGATCTGCACATGGGATCCCAGAGAGCATGGGGTAAAGTATTTCTGGCTACGACAGAGTCACTACCAAGTATCTTGAAGACAAAATTCAGGCTTTTGATCTTCATCCAAGTGCCTTAATTTTTTAGGGTTGAGAAGTGATGACAAAAAACTTTTAAAAGATTCCTTGGCTGAGAAGGAGAGGGAAGTAAATCAAAGAGCGAGGTATACATCCTACAATTTATTGTGGCTTATTTAGGCAGCCTGGCTAAATACTCCACAGAAAGCTGCAAATTCAGCAGAAATTCTGCAAGGAGTTAGCGTAGCAAATGAGAACAGATAGTGATCAGGCTAGAGAACAGCAAAGCAGAGTCATTGTTAATTAAGAGACCTAAACGATGAGACCTGCTGAATTAGGTCAGTGAATGTTGCCCCTTCCTGCTCCAGTTTTAGGTTGTGTAAATGACTTCAAGCCAGGTCGTTTTCAGAGTTCCTGTGGTTGCCAGTGGGGCCGTGTAATGGACATGAGAAACACCGCCAAGAAATATCCAACAATTTAGATCTGCTCTAGAACTGGGTCAACATACGGCAAAAGAAAATTAAAGTCAACAAATGCAAAGTAATGTTCATCGCCACACGATCCTCGGAACCCCTGCTAAGCCTAATTTATATAAATGGCTCCAAGAAGCTGACTACAAACTGGTTAAGCCTGCTGACAGCACAGAATTGGGGAAGTGGACATGGAGAGGGAAGGAAAAAAAGCAAGCAAAGAAATTCTACAGAGCCCTTAGCTTTGCTGGGTAATTTGGACAAGGTGCAGCAAATAGCTCCTAATGTTGACAAATGCAAAAGCAATGCAATTTATTTGCAAGATCTCAGGAAAAAATGGGAATTGCCTTGAACTTTAGCAAGGGGAGGCTAAAATGGCTACAGCAGGTAGTCAGCAGCCTTTTTCAACAAAAGCCAAGTGGCACAGCCATGTAATGCATTTTTAAGCTAGGAAAGAAATCGAGGTGAACAGAAAGAAAAAAAAAAAAGCAACATTCAGGCTGCTTAAAGATAACCCCCTCCAAAAGCAGCCAAATGGACCTGCATCAATTATTATATCTCTACAGCAAGTCTTTAGCTGGCAAAGACACCTGCATGGCTGGTACTCCACAAAGCCTAAGCACAGGCAAGACCTTGTTGAGAGTGAGTGCAGTAACCTTTGTGTGAGCCAAAGGGGCTACAGTTAATTCTGGGTGACTTCTGAGTTACTTCTGGCAAGGCCTGCTTAGAAATTTCACTCCTGCATTACATGAGCAGCCCTAGAGTGCAGAAATTAAAATCTCCAAAACAACAACCCTGTCTTAGAGAGAAGGTGTTTTTGTCATTGCCTCAAGATTGATTCCAGTCATACCCAAATGTGTTCTAAGGAAGGCTTTTCCAAATGATCAGGAGCTGAAAGGAGGTAAGGTAGTGAGAGGCCAGTTTTGAGGGAGAACCACCACAAGTTCTAACCCTGCCCACACCAGCCTAGCCAAGTGATCACACTGCAGCACAGAGCAGGCTAAGAGATCAAGCCTAAAACTGAAATAGAGGCAGAATCAACTTATTTTAAAACCAAAACTTCCCAGGCCATCTTCCATCTTCATAAAAAGCAGTAGAAAGTAACCTTTTGGAAAACCCTAGTTCAGTTCAGACATTAAGAGCAGACTGCACATTGCTTTGGCAAATCCTCTACACAGCCATGGCTGACCTAGATACAGAAGAGTGATCCATGCTGTAATAGTGAAATGAGCAGCAGGAAAACCTGTAGGACTACTGTAGGCTATAGAGGGCGAGTTCAGAAAGGAACCTAAAAGGGAGGGAATAAAAAATACAACACAGATGACATCACAAGTGCCGTAGTCAAGGAAACATGTTTCATTTTTTCCCTCAGTTCAGAGCAAGCAATCATAAAATGGACAAAAATAGGAATTCAGAGCCATTCTTATCTTCTTCCCTGAGATTCTACAACTTTCAGAGACAATAAAAAGCAAGGTAGACTTAGGATGTAATCTTCACAAAGGTTTGATCTTTCAATGTTCAGTTCATAGTAATTTTGTTCCTCATTTCAATGCACATTGCATCAGCCCAGGAACAGCAGAACACTGTGTACACAGTGTGAACTCCTTATCAGCCCCTTTTTGGGGTACTCTATCAATCACCAACGTGTTATAGCATTTTATTAGCTATGCCAAATGCTTGCAGCATTGTCAAGGTGTTATGATTGTGCAGCTGAACTCCATTCTGAATCTCTTGATGAATGTCATCTCCTGGAGAACAACAGCCAACAAGCCATTACATTTCTTACCCCAAACTAAATACCTCTGGCTCACAGGACCTGCTGAATTGTACCAGTGTCCCCCTTCCCCTGTCAGAGCTTTCTACTCCCAAAACTTTAGCAAACATTTAAGAAGATTTGCATGGAAATGTATCTCACATCCAGAGGATGGAAACATCTTCTCCCTAAAGCAATTCAGTCACAAAGCAACAAGCAAGACCACATCAGAAAGTAAAAGGAAAATAATGGATGTCAGGCATCGTATTTTGCCATTAGTTAACCAACATATCTTAACATCCCCATTCTTAGGGCAACATAAACAAGTCTAGCAGAGTCCCCACTTCTCCACACTATCCTGATTAAAGTAGATCCCAGTCATTCCCAAATGTAAATTCAAAAAAGATGCTTCTCATTTTGCAAACTACTCAACCTTTTCTTGACCCAGTGTCACACATTTAATCACAAGGGGATGCACATTCCTCTACTGCAGGACACCTAGAACCTGGAAAATGCCCCCACGAAGATGTAGTCCAAGGCTGGGGTGCACTGGCCATCCAGTGGCATTCTGAACCAGAGGAGGGGTAGCAATGCTGCAGAACCAGTGCAGGACTGGAAGAAACATGGTAGATCTTCCC
Organism: Lanius collurio; assembly: GCA_020086605.1. Taxonomy (NCBI): domain Eukaryota; kingdom Metazoa; phylum Chordata; class Aves; order Passeriformes; family Laniidae; genus Lanius; species Lanius collurio. The sequence goes on from JACBWW010000016.1 coordinate 18,849,840, forward strand.
TCCAAATCCTGGGTGTTCATCTTACCAAGTGAGCCTTCCATAGGAGGTCAAGAAAATACTGGTCAAAAAATATTGTTCCTTTTATTGCTTATACATTTATTTCTTGCCCTCTCTTATGGAATAAGCTAGTGAAAAAATACTGTTGTCTTTTATTTCTTTTTATGCTATTGTGTCATCTTATATTTTTATGTTCGTTAGAGATTCCTAGCCTTTGAGGCAACACTCTAACTAATATTTAGATACTAAACTGGCAGTCACAAACAGATTAGTGGCTATTAAAGATAGCCTGATGCATTCTCTGGATCAGAATGTTCTTGATGCCTTGACTGCAAAAAACTGGGTGAATACTTCAAAATTTCCTCTGCCTTATGTCTCCCAGTTTGATTCATCTTTAGTACTATTCAGTAAAACTTTATTGCCACTAAAAGCTTTATCAAAGTGCATAGTGCTGCTTGAGGTCAGACCAGCCAAGCCTTGAGCCTCATATGAACTGTTTTGATGCATAGAAAATCTGTCTTTAACAATTCCAGCCTCTCCTAATAAACTGGCCCATCCCTAAAGAGCACAGACTTTGAAATATAATTAACCTCCACGTATTCTGCCTTGTGCAGCAAACAGCACTAGGAAGAGAGAGGGCTTTTTATCTGACTCACTCTTAACTGTTAAATCATCATTCTTTTTATTACGTTTCTGTGCATTTCATCCTTGTGGGACACAGAAACAAGTTTGGGTAGTTTCATTGCCTGAATTTTCTGCTGCACACCAGCTGTTTTGGTGGCTACATTCTCTGCAATGGAAAAGAGCATTTATTTCCCATTTCTATACCATCTCTACCACTTTCCTAGGAGGGAAAGATCTTTTCCCTAACACAATTAAAATAAATATAACAAAATATTTCTTCATACTATATCTAGGCATTATAAAGCCATTTTGTGGTGATGAAGTTATACACCTCCCAGTTTAATTCAGTTTTATATCTGTGCAGTTAAACTGAAGCTTTGGCAGAGTATACAGTGGTATAGAGAGCCCAGACCAGGCAGGACTAGACCTTTCATGGAGGGCTTGCTCAGGGATTGTGTCCCCATGCACACTGGTGATATGGGGAGCTCCTTGCTGCCCAAAATCAAGAAAATTAAGAACCTGACAGCATTCAAAAGAGAGGGTGTGGTAGAGCCAGAGCACAGAAAAATTGTTTAGCCTATGGACAAGGGGAGAACATGGGATGAGCAGCAGGGAATGAGGAAAGGGAGACCTGGCTGATTTAAGGGAAGGTGGACGAGAAGCTGCACAGCTCACTGACAGCACATGGGATTCTATGACTTTCTCAGGTCACCCAGCCAATTTGCTGCTGCAGGAGGAAGGGGAAGCCATCACAGCCAGCTTCACAGGCAGGGTACAATCCTGCTCCTGCTGCTTGTTGGAGAAATGAGGAAAGGATGACTCTGTTTGACAGGAAACTTTGCACATGCTGTGTGCCCATTTCAGGTCCCCAAGCCAGCACAGCACCCATCAAGCCACCATCAGACAGATATAACCACGCTCACCCCTTGTTGACAGCTTCAGAGAAAGGCCCTGTTTAGCTCCAGGCAGGCAAGGACCAGCACAGTGTGCTCCCTGCACTGTTTCTGTGCCTTCCAGGCAGTCTGGACTGTTCATTGCAGGGCTGTGACAGGCACTACATTCACTCTTTCTCCCACATGCACTTTGTTTAGTATCTGGATTAAGGATGCCTCCTCTTGTCATTCAAACTGTCTGCTCCACTTCTCAGAGCTGAGCTGGCTGGAAAAGGGAGAGGCACAAGAGCTGATACTCTCAAGTTGCAGAATTTCTTCTATAAAGAAGGGGTTTAATACATTTGGTATCTTAGTTTAGATGGAAAGATGAGGAGACAGCAGACACCCATGAGTTCAAAGGGAATGAAGCTGCATGAAGAAAGTTGGTGAGAGTTGTCCCTATAACCACCAGAAATACCTGATCTTCCTTCCTGCCTTGGTGAAAGCATCCTTTTGTTGTTTGCCCAAATGCAGCCATTGCCAGCTCTCATAGCCAAAATAATTACACTTGTGACATTTAAAGGAAGGACTTTGGCAGGTGAGAAACAGCAGAAGAAAAGAACAGCAAAATGCCATTCTGTGCCAGCCTTCCAGGGAACAGTGATATGGGGCAGCTACAATCTGGCTGGAAAAAAAGTGGGATGGGAAAAGGGGATGTGAGTTATTGAAAAGGCCACAGAGGCTCAAGGTGTCTGCCTCACTCATCTAACCTGTGTGTCTCTCAAGCAGAGAAGCAAAGTGCTGTCCCTGCTGGTTCCTGGTGGGCAGCAATGAAAGGAGGCACACAAAGTGATATTTCTCTCTGTCTTGCCTTGAGCAGGTGCCAGCAGAAAGCTTTGGCAGCTGCCGAGTGTTGTGCTCTGGGAATTTCTGCAGCACAGAGTGTTGGTCTCACTGCCGCAGTTGGATGACACCAGACCCGTTGGTGACAATGAGCCTTACAAGGAGAAGTGAAGGTGTAAAAGCAAGATGAAATCCAAGCTGTGTTCTTTTGCAGGGCAGAAAGCATTTACTGACGTCAAGAGCTGCAGCCTGTTCCATTTGAGGTGCGTATCGTGCCCAAAATGAATTCAAGAGGCCACAAATTCACCTGGAAGATCGATTTCATGGCCCAAGAGTCAGAATATTAACTCTGCATCACTCAGCTCCAAAACAGCCCCTCTTTTTCCATTTGTGCTGTTCCTCACAGCCACAGCCACGCTGCCTTTCTCTGCCAAGGCTGGGAGAGTGCTGCATGTCACCCCCTCGCAGGCACCAGCGTCCAAAGGCAATTAGCAGCGAGAGGATTGGGAGCTGGGAAGTGTGTGGGATGAGGTGTGAGGCCAGGGAGACAAGAAGGCTCACAGGGCTGATCTCACCCATACCCATTGTGCCAGTCCCACAGCAGATGGGGCAACACCTGATTTTTATTCCCAAAGAAAGTAACAAGTGGAAAGAAGGATTGCTTTCTGCAGAGAGGAATCAAAGCAATGCTAATTAAGCACCGTGCCTGCCTCTCTGCTTTGTTGCCAGCATCCTTTGTTGAGCCAAAAGCTACACAGGTGACTGTGGGGCAGATTTCGTCTTGGTTGCCACTTTGATGATTTCAGTAGAAACACAACAGGTGATGCAGGAGGAAGTTAGGCAAGTAACTTCAACAAACTTGCACCCAAGGTGCCAAACAGCCCCAATGTACAGCCAGTTCTTCATCATCCTCACAGTGAAGGATACCCTGCCCTGCTCACTGTCTCTCATCTTGACACAGCTCTCCACACATCACCTAGTGCACTCGACCAAGAGGAACAAAAAAATACATCCTGTGTGGCCCATGCTTCATCCAGCTCACACAGTTAGCCTTATTCTGAGTGCAGCTCAAACATTCCGCTCCCTAGAGCAAAGGAAGAGGTAACCAGCTTGCCCAAACACAAAGAAACAAGCACCAAAGCAGATCAGGAGCAATTCAAGTTGCAGACAGGGAATTTTGGGAGAGGAGAAAGTCTTTGCTTCCTTCTTCTTCTTTCCAGCCCCTTCAACATCCCCAAACACACTGCAAAACCAACACAGAATACACAGTGACTGGAGGATGAGGATGAAGAAGAATAGTGGCATTTGCAAAGAGACAGACATACAGCAGTCAGGGAGTGAGGAGACAGAATCCCACCAGGAGCTGGTGCTCAGCATCTCTGTTTGCCCTGCAGCAGTTTCTGAAGCATGAAGGTGACTGCAAACTGGCTCCCACCATCCCTGCACCACAGCTCAGCTCTTCCAGGGCTATGGGGAGGTGATTGGATCCCTTCTCTGCCTTCCTCCAGCACTCCCCTCTGCAGCTCATTGTCTGTTGATGTGCCCACTGTGGGTTTCCAGATCCTGACAGGGTTAATTGGCAGGCCTAGTGGGGGAAATAAAATGTTTCAGCTCTGCGGTTGCTTTTTTTTTTCTGTCATTTTTTGCTCCCGAGGCTGTGGGAAAGTGCTGGCTCCTGAAGGGTTACAGAGCAAGCACACCAGGTAGCCATCTGCTCTAGATCTCTACCCTTTATTCCTGGACCCTATTTGTGCCCCTTTATGTGCTCAGGTGCATTTGGCAGACACACATCCCTGCACCTCAAACCCAGGGCTATGGGGAGCAGAGGGCACTGGTCAGCACGGGGGATGACTGGGGCTGAGGGGCCAACAGGCACAGCCCTGGGCACTGAGGCCCATTCTGCACCCAGCAGCAGGGGCTTCTGTGGCCCTTCTTCTCTCCCTCTGAAGCTGGGCTTCAGCAGAGACAAAAGCTCTCTCCCAGCTTCTTCTCTGAAAGCACTCTCATTCCTTTTCCATTTTCATCTAAGTTTCCAATGAAGATTTATTACTCTGAGTGATTACGCTGTCAGCCAAATGAGCAGGGAATAGGAATATCCTTTCTTCTTGCATTCCAGCCACTAGTCCGTTTGGCTCTCAGCAAAAAGAGGAGATTTAGTATGATTTTAGTCCCTTTTTCTTGCAGGTGTTATTTATTTTCAGGCTGACAGCATGTGGGAAAACCCATCAAGAATCAGAACCCTGGGGCACGAAGCCGGGTTGTTATTCACCTATTTAAAACCTCGAAGGAATGGGGTGGTCAGTTAAATGTAAGTCATGCAAAACTCCAAGGCAAAGACTCCCCATCAGCACTGAAAACCAGTCAGATGTGGCATGAGAAGCAACTAACAACAGGCAAAGAGGGCGGTGAGGAGACAGAAATGTCAAAGCAGAAGACAGCAATAGTTCCCATCCCACGCTCATAAAACAGGAATTGTACACAGGATGACAATTGCCAAGGAGATGAAGCACGCACAGATATGCAAAGAGATTTTATCCAAGACCTATGAGATCAAGATTTATTTTTGAAGATTGGTTTGTTGGATTTGTTGTTGTTGTTGTGTTTGGTTTTTGGGGTTTTTTTTCCCTGGTATGGGTGAGGAGTGGGACATTTTTGTTTTTAATTTTCATTTCCTTCTAACAAGAATATTCCCATCATGTGAGAATACAGCTGCAGCAGTAACACCACATTATACCTGAATGACAAGGACACAAACTCAAATGTAAATAAAAAGAGTACCCAACTAGTCTGATTTTGGTGCCCACCTGTGAGAAATGCAAGTAACAAACAGATTGCATCAAAAAAAACCACCCCTCATGCTGGATTTCTGACATAACTAGTTAGATTATTAAAATGGTAATCAGTAAAAAGGGCAATTTCAATCAATCAACTTCATCTCCTAAGGAGAAGCCACAGGAGGGAGAGTGAAGGAGTCAGGAGATCTGGTTGTGCAGATTTAGGCAAATCACTTTGCTCTGTATGCCTGTTCCATTTTCCTTTTATCTCACTAGACTGTGTCCTAGCACTGTGTCATCGTCTAGACAACGCCATTTCTCCCGTCCTGCATTTTCATCCAGGAAAAAACTGGGAGAGGAAAGGACAGGCACCGAGGCTGCAAAGCTCTTTACAGAGCCACGAATTCAGATCCCCTCGTCTCAACATCCCTAGTCACCAGTAAATGGCCAGAAAACCCTCTGGCAAAATGTTCCTTTTTTTCTTTCCTTGTGTTGGTCCAACAGAGAGCGACAACTTGCTATTCTGTGAGCCCAAACCCAGCACCCTGCTCGGGGGGGCTGAGGGCTCAGCCCCGCTGATGCTCCGTGCGTGTCAGCACAACACCTCTTCTGCTCTCAGTTTGCCTTAACAAAATCCTGGGAACGGCACAGAAACGCAATATTAAAAGAAACCCAAAGCCTGTTACGATGGCAGAGCTGAAAGCTGCTAACCAGGAAAGGCAGGGAGGGAAGGAGGGAGGGAAGGAGGGAGGGAGGAGGTGTGGGCACCCCCAGGCCAGGCAGGGGGATGACAGCGGAGCCACAGCCGAGCACAGGTATCGTGACATCGTGACATAGGCAGGGCGACCCCTTCACCTCAGATCAAACACGAGGTCCCAAAAGGCCCTCAATCAAAACGGGGCTGAAGCATCCTGCCAAGGTCAGACAAAGCTCACAGGGAAAACACAGCATTTTCAGGGACTGGTTATGCTGGTGAGGTTTGCCTGGCTCCCCTCAGGCCCCTTGCCAGGCAGCGGAAGGAGCCGTGGGATGGGGTTCCCAAACTGCCTGAGCTGCAGAGCACACTGGCGAAATAAATGACAGAAACAATGCCCCTTTGGGTTCTTCTCTTTCTCTCCATATTATCGTGTCACTGTGCATGTCACCTTGTAATACTGGGTTATTTATCATCACTGAGTGCCTAGATTGGCCCCGCTAGAGAAAAATCAAAGAAAGCAGCAGGGGCTGGGGTTTGATGAGAAGGAAACAAATTCTTCCCTTCAAGAGCATGCAAACTTCTCTGCTACCCCATGCACACTCACACACACAATCCCAGGCTGCTCCTTTCCCCTGCCAGCAGCTCTTTCAGCCTCACGCATCCCTGCTCTTCTCCCTTTTCTCTGCTCAGATTCAGATCCTCGTTTCTATGGATTTCTGTGTCAACTCCCTCAAGGATATTCACTGGAATGGACACATTTACAGGATGACTAACGTTCTGAAAGCAGGTGGTGCTATTATAGTCATACAAAAGCCACCTATTTTTGGTGCCTCGTGCTGTCATCCTGTTAGGCTCTGCTTTGCTTTGCCTCGTTATTGTACCAACTTCTCAGCACCGTTACTCTGGGCCGCTCCAGTTCCAGCTCTGTCTGCAGAGGCCTGATTGAGGGGCATCTTTGTTCACTGCAATGGTGCCTTGGAGCTTCCCCACACAAAGAGAGGCCTGCAAGTTTCTTTTGCTGTCATCATTCATTTTCTTCATGAATCTTGAGAATGTACTTAAGAAAAAAAGTTCTGGTGTATGTGCATATCTAATGTATGCATGCACTCACGCATACAAATTTCCTTATGCAGAGCAGCAGCCTTAAAGTGAAATGTTAGAAGTTGACTATATTCACTTTATCCTTATGTCATATTTCAGGTAATCACTTTGAAAGTCATCAGGTAAATTTTGAGTATTGTCTGTGTTCTTCTGTTATGTCCATTCACATAAAATCTCAGCTTGCCTTGGCTGGAAACTCTTAGCTTGTCTCATTTCAGTTCTTCACACATGGTCTTACCTGTCCCTGCACTCCTGGGTTTGGTTGGTAGCACTGCAAGGGCGCTGTACTTATCTGCAGCCACAGACCATCTCTGCCTAAATTCCATCTAACCACCCAGCACTGAGAAGGAAAGTGAGATGGAACACAGGCACAGAGTTTAAATAAAATCACATTATTAGCAGTCACATTTCCCGAACCTCAGTTCTGAGACCTTACTAAACTAAAAGTGAAATGACCAGGAAAAAACAATGTCAGCATATGACAGTTTAAAAGTGCATGTAACAGAGCAGAGACCACCGCAGGAAGATCCTCAGGCAGACCAAAACCACCAGAATCTCCTATGTCCTTTTCACCTTGAAGGGAGAAGCTGGATTTTCACTTTCAGCTCTGCGCTTTGCAAAACCTGGCAATCTTGGCTCCAGCTCCTTTTACTCCTCATAAAGGCAGTGGAGGGCAGTATAAATTGTGTATGTGCTTCCCAAAGTGGTTTATGCCAATCCAGTTCGCGTGCAAGGGATTTGCATTCAGAGGGCTTACAATAAGTACAGAATTATTAATACAGTGTTGCACTCGATACTGAGCTGAGGCACTGCTTGTAACCAGGGGAAAAAACCACTACCCTTCTGCTGTAAAGCATCTAAATGGGAATCAGGCTCAGTCTTGTCTCATAGCGTAAATGTCCTGACCTGCTGTTCCCTACTTTGTAACACAAATTCAGCTATAATCAATTATGGCTTGAAATGTTCCTTAAACATAGAGAAAAATCCAAAGCACATGCAAAGGCCTCTGATGGCAACTGATGTGATAAAGCAGTGCAGAAAACTCCTTTTTCTTAAGGCTGATTTTACACGCCTCTGCAGACGGATGCAGTTGCTGTGCTGTGTACTGCTAACCTTGAACTGACATTAACAAGTGTATCCAAACCTTCCTTTTCCAGCCAGGATGGGGACTCCTCTGACAGCTGCTGCACATTCCCCTCTCCCCCCATTTCATCACCAGCTACCTCTTGGTAATCAGCAGAGGTCAAATCTAGATCCCATTGGGATTCATGGTGAAAACTATTGACATCAACAGGTCAGAAATAGCCAAGAGAGGATTTGTACAACAGAGAGCAGGGAACATGGGCAGGGAAAGGCCACCCCAATCTCAGCTGGAATAAATCAAGATAGATGCAGATTTACAACTGATAAGGCAGGGGAAAGAAGACAAAAGAGAATAAAAGTATCTATATTTAATTAGCTCAGATGCAAACACAGTCTCCTCACAGCCCTGGGTCACAGGAAAGCTCAGACCTGTCCAGGCTGCTGCAACAGGGATGCTCCGTATCCTCCAACCGCTACTGCCGCCAGGGCAGTCCGGACACAGAGGGCAAGCAAAGGGAGAAAAGACCTGCTTTGTTCCTGATTTTAGCAACCATCAGCCCTGCTCTCAGCCGGCTGCCACCGAGGGATGGCACGATCGGTGCCAGAAGAGGGCACTTGAGCTCCAGCAAGCGGGAGATGCGCGGCCCCGCTCCCGCCTGCGACGCGGCCACGGGGATGCGCCAAGAGGCATCGGGCCGGTGCTCCCGAGAGCTGGCACTGAGTGCTCTCCTCGCTCCTTTTCCTGCCTCGGGGCTTCCTCGAGTCCCCTCATGAGCGAAGAGCTGGAGCTGGTGCTCCTGCATCACACAGGTCTCTAACCCGGGTTCCTCCAGCAATATTGATCATGTGCCAGCTGAAATTCTCTCCGTGCTGGAGCATTTTGTGGTCACTCCTCCAGACGGACCCTATGGAGTGCAGTAACATTTACCCTCCCTCCAGCCTTGCCCTGGGCAGAGGCATTTCTTGAGTCGCTTTCCTTTGCTCAGCTACCTGTTCTCATCAAACTTGCCCAAATTTAATACTGCTGAGAACTCTTGCCGGTTGAAAACAAAAAAAAAAAAAATAAGGTCAGAAGTTTTGGGGTGAATGTATATGAAATACACAAATGCCTGCTGCCCAGCAAAGCATCCTAAACACAGAGGCTACCTGCTTTTTCCCAGCTGTGTCATCTGGTTCAAAAGCAGACTGGTCTCCCTACAAACCTTACTCACTGAAGCACATAAACTGCTCCCATCCCTCCAGGCACAACGTAATCAGCCATGCCTCATCTCCTTAGAAAACTCCTGACAACAAAATTTCACAGCTTATGCAAAAACCTGAATTATAGGCAAGAAAGGCCAGAAGAGAAGAAGAAAAACAAACTGAATGATACAGCAAGTATGAGAATCTAGGTCTTGTTTTGAAAGCTTTGTTTCTTTTCTGTGGTGTTCCCTATGACAAATATGAAGCCATTTTCTTGTTTGAGATAGGCGAGCACAAAGTAATGGCTAATGTATCTGAACCAGTCCATAAACTCCCCCTGCTTCAATCTATGCCATCTAAGTGGCTGCCTCAGAGTGCTTAGCCCTCTGTTTGCATCCCAAAAGTTTCCAGACACATGAATAAACCAAGCACGGATAAATCAGGTCTGAAGGTCTGTTTCTCAGATGGATCTGGCAGCTGCCTTGGTTTATTGGCAGCTCATTTATCATCTCAAGAAAAATATTGATGGTTCTAGAGACACAGGCCCTTTCTGTGTCCTGGCTGAAGGAAAGCTGTCCTTCTGGGCAGGCTTTGGAAAGAAAGTCAATGCAACAAAATCTGCTTGGCAGAAACATGAGGGATGTGGTGCAAAGAGGAATCATTAAGTAAGGAAGAAGAAACACCAGGATGATAACCCTGTTGGCCCAGAAAGAGCCCAGTCTGAAATCTTCACAGTATTGCAGCAAGAATATGAGACTGTGAGAGTGCTAACAGGCACAGCCATGGGCATCTTCTCAAGTGGAGCTGTCACTGCTGCACAGGAAGAGACAAAGAGCCTGAAACTGTGTTCTGCCAACAGAAACAGCCACTTAGCAGACCTGGAAGAAATTTGAATAAACTCAATGATGAAAAGGCTTGAAAACAGGAGTAATGGGGCTGAAGTACTAGAAACTCTCTCCCCTTGGGCTGGCAGAACCATGCAGTCCTGATTCCACATAGGAGCATTGGCAGTCCAGCTGCTTCTCTTGTAGAAAGAGATCAGAAGGACAACTGGAGCCTCCGAACCATTTCCATTCCCTGTCTTGATTAGACCAGCTGAATTCCACTTGAAGAATGTATTTAAGGATTTACTGAAAGTAGTATTAAGATCTGTCTTTTATTGATGTGGTGGGAAGAGATCTCACTTTGCACATGTCCCCCCAGTATTGCTCCAGCCAAATGTTTACAGAAGCCATGCCAGCGTAAGCTTTTGCTACATGTGACACTCCACTGCCCTGCAGATCCTCTTTGCTGCATGAGAGGTCTTGAGCAGTTAACCTTCATAGTGGATTTCTAGAGGGACTGGATGATGGAGAAAAGATGAATGGATTGTCACCTATCATTTGGTTTTTTATGGTATCAGATGAGAGTTGCTGGTTTAATAAGGATTGCTCAGTTTTAGAAAAAGAAAAAAACAGCCTGACAGTCATGAATGCAACTTGTCTGTGGGAGCAAGTAATCCAGAAGTTGGTTTGCTGGGAAGAGTGATGCATACCAATCATAATGACAGAAAGCAAGGTATTTGAGATATTGCAGTTTTCAAAAATGTAATCCCTCCAACAGGCATTGGTTGCCAGATTCTTTTAATCAGATGACCAGAAACTCCAGTCTATGCTGAACAGAAATTCAATTAATTTAAGAAGTTTTGAATCCCTCCTAAGTACTAGGAAAAACAAAAGAACAGGAGAACAAGCATGATGCTGAGGATCTGAACACATGGTGTTCACAGTCTATACTCTCAAACTGAAAGCTTTATTTTTCATTTGGTGCTTTTATCTGCTGCTCATGTGACCAGGGTGGGATTTATCCTGAATGCAAATAAAAATCCCACAAGAAATATCATTGGAGTCACTGGAGTTGATTCTCCACTATTTGGCAACTCAAACAGTTGTCTATAACTAGAGAAAAAATGTAAGATGACAAACCAACTCTCGACATGATTACCTGATCTGGTAATATTTTTCTGCTTATGATGTACAGGGTAAGTAGTCAGCAAATAACTACATAATATATGAAATTTCAAACGTGAAATACAGGTGGCTGATGGTCAATGCTGCTCCCAGAGTAACAGGCAGGAATCAAAGTATAAAGCTTGCAGGACAAAAGACAGAAGAGAATAAAATAAATACCTTTATTTAATCATCTCAGATGCAAACACAATCTCCTCACAGCCCTGTGTCACAGGAAAGCTCAGAGGTGGGCTTAAAACAAACAAGTTATTAGTAAGCTGTGGAAATCCATAACAAGGAGTGTTGTGGGTGCTAAAAATGTATACAGGCTCATGGGAGACAAATCCATCCACTATTACCTCAGATATAATCTTGGGTCTTGTTCTCTTCTCACAGGTAACAACTGATAGGACTAGAGAAAATGGCCTCAAGTTGCCCCAGGGGTGGTTTAGGTTGGATATTAGGAAACATTTCTTCACAGAAAGGGTTGCAAGGCACTAGAGCAGGCTGCCCAGGGAAGGGGGGAAGTCACTGCTCCTGCAAGGATTGCCACATGGCTGTGGCACCTGGAGACATGGTTTAGTGGTGGGCTTGGCAGTGCTGGGTTACTGGTTGGAGAGGTCTGTTCCCACCTAAATGATTTAATGATTCTCTGGCTCTGGGATCCCCAATCCACTAATTGCTTGAAGCCAAAGAATGTACAGGGAAAATAGTTACATTATTCTGTTATTAAATTCTTCTCAGGCACCTTATTTTGACCTCTGTCAGACACAAGACACTTCAGTGGACTGGTTTGGATCTGAGCTGATTTGGCTGTTGTCTTTTTAAGAGACAAGACATGAGAGAATCAGACCCACCCTGCTCTTATCAAAACACAAAATTTTCTGAACACTAGATCAAAGCTGCAGGTTATCTTTAGTTTCTGCCTGAGACATTCCCAGGCTTTGTTTTTCTGAACCATGGACAAAGTTTCACCTCTAGGTGACAAGAAACCCAGCTGGCTTGGGGTGGGCCTGTACTGGCCTTGGCTTGGATGAGTATTCTCATCACCTGTGAACTGAAACCTGACAGGTTTCTGGCCTCTTTCAGCAGAGATTTGATGGAGAAGATGCAATCTGCTTTCCAGAAAGCCTCAAGATATGCTTTGTTAGGGTTTGCACAGATGTTAGGGGTGAAAGTGTATAGAGAAAAGGAAAGTGAAGTCTCAACTCACCAGGGACAAGCTCAGAAAGAAAAGGAGGTGCTGGATCTGTTTCCTGTGACTTTCATGCCTACTGTCCTCCTCTGGTTTCTAACAATAGACATGCAGCTGTCCCTACTGGAGAGATTAATTGTGGTCTCTCTGCTCATTCAGCCAGCTATTTTTCATGAAACTCATAGGAATGTAATATCTCTGAGACCTTTATCACTGTCAAATTCAGTTGCAATTGGTCAAGCAGCTGAGACAGACACACAGACAGGAACAAGCTTGCTTCTTTGCAGAGTTTCCTATAAAAACATATTTTATGCCCTTCCAGAATGTTGGTATTTGGGACTAAAGAAGTAGTAGTTAAAAAATAGCTTCTGCTCCCACTCTAAAATTCCCTTTAATCAACAAGAAGGTCTGCTGAGTCTTCAGGCAGCAAAATATGAAAGAAAGAAGGAATAGTTTGAGTGAAAGACAGTAAAAAGTGAACAAAACCACGAGACTGGGTGTGTCTGATTAGTGAAACTCCTCCTGAAAAAAGCCCAATGAGAGGGCAGAAAGGCCTGGGGTAGGGATAATGACCTAAATGTCGACGAGATGCTGAGGACACAGACAAGGCAGGCACAGGGGAGAAGACTCAGCCAGAAGGGAAGAGCCAGAGAGAAGAGGAGAAAGAAGACAAACACAGAGACACACAAACATCACCACAGACTGGCAGAAGAGATGTCTCTCAGAGACACTGCAATTTGGCTGTTTATTGCTTTTTGAAAAAGCACTTCATTCCTAATGGCTTTTTTTCTTTTCATCCCCACTGACATTTAGGAAAGGTTCAAAGCACAGCACTGTCTAAAGCCCTTTCCTAACCTAAGTCTCCAACCCACAGACATTAGTCTTTAGTTATAATAACCACTCCCCTCAGACATTTCCAACAAATTGTTAATATCTTTTAAGCCCCGCTCTCCATTGCCTTTCAGATTAGCCTTGCCCTTTCCTTTGCACTTAAGTTTAGCAAGTGTTACTAATAGGAATTTAACATTTACCAAAGAATTATTTTAACTACGGATCTAATAACATTTGTATGGTGTTCTGAGCACCCAAGAGCCTCATATCAGTTCTATATGCTTAGTTTTGTCTAAGTTGCTTCTAAGAAAAAGATAAAATACAAGCTTATGGAAAAGAAAGTTCATAAGAGAGGCTTTCAAACTCAGAAACCCCGTTCCAAAAAGAACAGCAGCAGTGCCTGGAGAGAGCTTTCCCTTTTTTATATTATCCAAAGCCCTGCAACCACTCATGCGATCAACTGCACCTTCCAACCATTCAGGAAAAGCTTGGTCTAAGTGCTGGGTCTGAGTTATTTTTTTCCTGCATACAAAAGAAATACTAATAGAAAAATGCAACTATGTTTATATTGACTGGTAAATTTATGGGTTTTTTTTAACATACTACCATCAAAACCTTTTGAATTTGAGAGTTTTGTTCATACAGGCCAAGAGTCATTGATAGCTTGAGTGGAAAGCACCAACAAGGCTTTCAGTCAGCAAAAGCACAATGACAGTTTGGCACCAGTAGCATTCAGTGTCTCAACAGAGACCCCAAAGGCTGTGCTGGATGAGACCATTTTTAGAGCTGGGCTTATGAGAATCAGTCTTCTCAGCCCTGTCTAGGCTGAGGAGCACATCCTGTGCCAGTACTGAGTTGGGAACAGCTGATGGGGTGCAGGGATGGTATTTGCACGTGTGTCTCTAAGATGCTCATGCTCCAGCTGTCCCCAAAATCCCTGTTCCTGAATACAGTAGTAAATATTGACAGCTCTCACATCAGCCTGTCCAAATTCCCTTGTCCAAGCTCACAGCTACTCAAGTCTTCCTGGTCTCCAAAGAAGACAAACTCCTGTATTCAGGTCTGAAACTGATTTGAGAGCATTTCTGTAAGTCTGGAAATGCATCCTGCTAATATCTGTTCTCTCCCCTGTGCCTTGGTATCCCTGGGAAAGAAATTTGTATGCACAAGAGGAAGGAAAAGGTAACTGGAATCATTTGGTTAAATGGAATAATTTTGAAGATGTCTTCCAAGACTCATATTCTACTTTTAAGCAAAAAAAAAAAAAAAACAAAAAAAACCCCAAACCCAACAAAACCAAAACAACAACAACAAACCACTATAACAACGCTTTCCACTTTTATAGCATCTTACATCTGAGGCTATCAAAGCACTTTGAGATACAGATCCTAAGAAATCCATTACAAAAATTATACATATTCTTAAGTTGACTGTGGCCACTTCCCTTAATTTCCATTTCCTTACTGATACTTCCAGGCAGTGTTTGCATAGATTGATGCAGTCAGCACTACAGGCAACTAGATAAACAAATCTACATACAAATATAAACTCTCCCCCACAAACAGCCTCTCTTACAGAAGAAAGATATTTTTGTGCAGCATTGTCCACTCCATTGAACCTTTTGAGAGAACGAGGTGTGCATACTGCAACACCATGTACTGCTTTGTACTTTCATTTCACTGCACTTCATTAAACAGACTTTCCCTGTTTCTTAATTTTCTTTGAGCAGGTCCCACTGTATATACCCGATATGAACAAACACACAGATTCCTTCTGGGTATGAGCCAACAGCTGCAACCCTGAAAAATATCAGCTTCTTATATCATTAACTGAGTTTCCATGGTGCCCTGGGGCAGAGATATTGATGCTTGACAGCATTATCACTATAAAGTAACTTTACAACTCTATAATTTAACTCTATGCTTCCAGTAATATTAAGAGCATTTGAAATTGTGGCTGTAAACCTTGACACTTTCACACAGACTGGGGAGCTGAAAAGAGTATTTTGTTTCCTCTCCTCCAAACCAGCCCTAAACATGGTACTAAGAAACAACCAAACACTGGAGAGAAGATGTGCAAGGAAGTCACCCTTAGGAAAACCTGTGGGATTAGGATTAATGCCACCTTTTGCAATACACAGGAAGGAGCCTGTTTCTAGGAGCTTAGCAGAAGAAGTAGGAAGGTGTAGACCTCTGGATGCCTTTTTCCTGAATATGTGCCTACTTTATTTTGAAACCATCTTGGCAAGAAGCTCTAACTGAAGTTGAAGCTTAAGCCACACTGGATAACCTCTGCAGAGCTCCTTCAGCTTTATCAGCACAGCTTTTCATACCTCATTGGCTTTTGCGAGTTATGTTGCCTTTACTGGCTGGGAATGAACCTGCAAGGGCCATAAACTGTCTCATGAGGATCTTCTCTTAAGGATATCACTAACAGAGCTAGGAGGATCAGGACAGGCACTTGCCAAAAAAAGAAATGTAAAAAAGCCCAAAATAGCCAAGTACATTTGCCCTAGGGGACTGGCAGGTACACGACGCTCTAAAAGTTATAGATGCTTTTACTGGAATTGTAGTTTGCATACAGATTTCTTTTCCCCAGGACAGGCATTTACTGAGATCCAAGCACTCTTTAAAAGGAATCTAGATGTAACAAATGACTGTTTCCTCTGGGGATTTAACTTCTCAAGTCCCCAGTCAAGCAGCAGGCAGATATTCTGCTTGAAGTTATGAATAAGAATGAACCCAGTTGGTCTCTGTGTCGAGAGTCCAGGGTGTGAGCTCCTGTTAGGTATCTGAAGAGATTCTAGTCAATCTAAGCCTTCATTGTGTGGCTGTAACCACATAAATACATCTTTATGCCCACAAATAAGAGAGAATTCAGCAATGCACTTTTGGGCCCTTCTCCACCTGGAGGAAGCTTGCAATTAAGATTAAAATACACAAAAAAAGCTATGGGCATGCTGACAATTGTGATGCCCACCCATCTTGATGATTATTCTCCCCTACAGCTACAGACATACCAGTTCCTGCCAGGTCTCCATCATTTCTGCCTTCCTGCCTCATGGCTGGACTGTGGAAGAGTAAAACCTTTTATTCTTTGTTATGGGCTGCCTGCTTTGCAGCAAGGATCCAGTTCAAACCCTCTAAAAAATGAACCAAATAGATTTTAAAGCTGTTGACATGACAGTCCTTTGCTGGCTGCTCTCAGGTCAGACTGTGATGGCTGCTCTTCACAGCTGTAGTGGGCTACTGGAAAGCACCAGTTCTGTCAGAGCAGGGCTCAGCCCTGCAGCTGGGGATTCATCCTGCTTCCCCCTCTTTTATCCCTTGCTCCCTGCCCAGCTCTGAATTGAGACAGCTCAGCAGCTGAGCTGCTGGTGGTGAGTGTTACAGAGCAGTTTACAAGCCTCGTGTCATAAGCCCTGTAAATGCCGAGTAAAACATGGAATTTAATGGAAGCATATCAGCTCATTTTAAAGCTTCTTCACCTGGTGCTGAGCTGTTGTTGTGCTGCTTTTTTTAATCAGTTACCGCCAAATGTGTGCATGTGTGAGGAGGGTTTTAAACATTTCTCTGTCCACTTCCAGAAGAGTAACAGACAAGCCTACAATCCTCTCCTTATGCCCTGGAAACAGAGTCCACTCAGTGTTATCTGCAGCACGTGTTATCGTAGGGGTTTTGGCAGAGCTTGCAGACCAGATCCCTGACGTTTCTCATGGCCCAGGTACACATCAGTTACACACAGACCTCCCAGGCACTCACACACCTCTGCAGGAACGTCTGACAGGACGTTCAGGAAGCTACCCCTGATGCAGTGCTTTGTTTGCTGAATGAAAACACAAGAGGCACTCCAGCAGTAACCATTAGTGATATCATGGCACTCGAGGCCTGAGACATTGATGCAACCATGTTAATTCTCTATGCTAGAAAAGGCCAGAAACTCAACACTCTGCATGATGTTGTCCCACCATACACACACCCCCTGCACAGCCTGAAGGAAGGCCCTTCCCTCCTAGATTTCATTTAAATACTACAGCCTCAGTAGCCAATTTGTTTTTCTAGAACATTCCAGGTGTCATCCTCTAAATTCTGGACCAATTCATTTAGAATACAGTCAGTCATACTAACTGGAGTAAATTAAAACTGATTTCCATTTCTAATGATATCTTCCTGTCTTTTTTTTTTTTTTTTTCCTTACTTTCCTTATGGAAAAAAGTTACTGTCCACATTAACAATGTAAGAATTCAAACACTTAGACTGAAAGTCTGTCTTCCATTTTCATGCATGTAAGGTACCCACTTATCTCAAAAATTGCAAAGTATGTGTCAGTCAGTCACACAAATCTGAACAAAATGCATAATCTCACCCAGTGTAAAAGTATATCTATCACAGTCACATAGAGGTTTGTATAGATCACAGAGCTAGCATGTAAAAAACCTGGACAACATGAAGAGATAAAAAAACCCACCAACAAACCTAATCCACTTCTATAATGGCATGAAAGGGAGTAGTACTGTGATCTTATTTGCTGTAAAGAAAAGAAGCTGACAGGTATCATTACTTGTCACCAGTGCAAACACAAGTCTAGTCAGAGTTTGTTCAGTTTTCCTACCTGTCACTAGAAAGAACATTAGGATAAATTAGTATTTTGCAGAATCTGGAGATCCTAATTTGTTCTGTTCTCTAAAAAGAGCCAGTATGGCTAGTTCTGGATGTGTGATCTGCTTTGCAGTCTCTTTTCATGGTCATGGGTGTCCTGAATTTGAGGCTGAATCTCAGTCTGCACTTCTTAATCCAGCAGCAGAAGCTTTGAACAATCCTAGCCTCCCTGATCCTGCTTCTATTGAAAGGAAAAGGAAAAAGGAGAAATAGAAAATATAAAAATGGAAAAGAAAAGGAAAAAAGACTCACACAACCAAATAACATCACAGTGGGATGAAGAAAGTCCCAAGAAATACATCTTTAAAGGCAGATTTCCAGAATACCTGCCCTATCAATTCACAGTTCTTGGGCTCACTGTATTTTCTTCATTTACTTGCTTGAGTTGCTGCCTGCATGTAAGTAGATAGTTAATAGAAACAGCCCTGTCCTTGGAGGCCAATCTCAACTCACTGCCTGTGTCTTTGGTTCAGGTCCATTAAAAAATCCGAGCGTTAATTAATCACTGACTTGCAAATAGCTTGGAAGGGCTGTTCAGGCTAAATTGGAACGTTCTGCAATTGTTTTACTTTCGGTCATAGGCACTTCAGTGATGTGAAACTTCCTCCCCTGCCAGGACAGGATGTGCATAAATCCAGTGGCTACTCCTGTGCTGGATCAGACCAGTCTAGAGACTATTTCAAGCAGCTCCATTTCTTTCACTAACTAGAAAACTGCACATATGAGGAAGAGGTCTCATAGGCAGCACTCTGGATAGAATTCCTCCATTGAAAAAAAAAAAAAATAAAACCTTCCAAGGCAAAATGCCAGTGGAGCACACTCCATGGGCAAAGAGCCTCCCCTGCTTGCTGTCTGCCAGGCCAATCAAAACCTGCTTCTCCTCCTTTTCCACTCAGCTGGGTGAAACCCTAACTGAAGAAACCAAGCTGCTGCTGGAGCTTTCCCTATGCCAACTCCAAGGAGGTTCTCTGATCTGGAGCCTGTTTTCTGTGCTCCAGCTGCTGATGGAATGAACAGTGAATGGAGCATCTCTGCCTGCAGCAGGCCAAGCAAATGGAGACATCAGACCCCACAGGTGAAACTTCTGCAATATAAAGCACAAACCAGAAATGGAAAAGGAAACTAAGCCAGTGTGATCTACAAGTCATGAAGGAAAACATGTCCAAGGGAATCGTGATCTCATGTGTATGGGGGCTCTTTCCATTTCTCTCTGTGAAAAAACTGATCTTGATAAATAAGGAAGAGCAACAAGCAGTTGTCAGCACAATAAACACCAAATGAAGAAGAAAATCAAAGGTGAAACTAAGGCAGAGGTTCTTGAAACACAAAAATGCCAACTTAAGAAAATAAATACCTAAACCTAACATGAGCATCTTTTTTTTTTTTTTTCCACAACGGCAACATATACTACATTTATGTATTTTGCAAGAAGCTTTTCCTTCAGTTAACTTTACTAGGCAAAAAAGAGCTTCTATTCCAAATGCTCAAGCCTGGTAAGTAACTTTGATATATTCATCTCTCTCCTTCCCCCAAATTTCACTTTCAGTGGAGAAGTCAAACCAGAAAAGCCCAAATGACAAACAATTCCTTTCCCTGCTCCCCATTTCTTGCTCTTATTCCCATGCACACAGTCCACATTTGTGGATGGTGAAGAATTACGTCTCGTATGAAAATTTCTCCCTTGCTACCCCCAACTTGTGAAATACAGTAGAGAGGTAAATAGGCAATCACAGCTAATCTCTCTCTCCCACTGCAGTGTTTCTAAACCTGTGGAAATTTCAAAAGCTGCCAAGATAGAATGACAAAATGAAATAACATACCCAGCGCTGAAGTATGGGCACTGGCTGTTTGATTGAGCATGGTGACAAAAAGAAAAAGAAAAACATAAAAGCAGATCATAAGACTAGTCAGAACAATTCTACAAATTGCTGATACATTGAGATAGCCAGATGGATATGTGTTTTTTGAGGAATGAGACACTGCTTCTATTTGAGCACTCAAAAATGCCAACAACTTTGATGGTTTTGTTTTCACAATTTGACTTCCATTTCTTTGTCAACTGGCAGTGAAGATTTGTCGTGGAGGCAGCTGCAGAACCTTTGGATGGATCCCTTTGGCTGCAGTTCAAGGGCAGAGAAGATATTTTACTCAGTACCAAAGATGCACTCTCAACTTGCTATTAAAACAATAACACAAATGCAGGGCTGATGAGGGAATAAGGAGAGAAATGAAGAAAGAAATGGAAAATTGTGGAAGGGAATGGATCACAGACTCTCCAGGACTAGCTTCTATAACAAGTGTGTGAGACAATCTCCTACAAGAGGGAAATGGCTTATTTGATCTAATGTCTTTCTCTTGAATTTCCACAGTATGGAGAATCAATATGAGGGAAATTAAAGCATCAGGAGCAGACTCACATTTCCACTTGTGTGTATCTCTATCTTAGCAAACTCTTATGGAGTCAGAAGTATTTACCTTAAGTGCCTGGTTCACGTGGGCTGCAAGAGGATGGATTCCAAAAGGATACAGGCTTCCTCGGTGTAGGGCACGGCAGAAGCAGCCCCACCCAAAATGTAGCTGTAGAAGGAGACCTCCAGAGTGTAGCAGTAGGATGTGTCATTCAAGAGCCCGCCAAGGAAGCGCCGGCCTGTCCCAGCTTTCACAGCATCCCTGTTGAACGAGGTGCTGGACTGTGGGAGGAAGAACACAGGGACACTTCAGGAGGGGAGTGTTATAAATGAATTGTCAATTTCGTCGGATTAATAATTTGCGCAAGCCAAATTATTAATATAAAAACAAATAAAATTTATTTTAAACAAATTTAAACAAATTGACAATCAAAATCAGCCACTCATAAAAGAAAGCAGGGCCAAGCCTAGGTCCTTGACTCTGGGTGACACATACACAGCTCTGACCACCAGCAGTTCAGAGAGGTAGGTGCACACCTTTGAGATGTTTGAGTCCAGTTTTTATACTGTTTTTCTTGCTCTTGGCTATGAAATCCATTGTCCTTTTCATTCTTGATGATACTCTGGTCCAGTGCTCAGTGGTCCATTTAGATGTTGATGTGTCTAAGGATTCTCTTTGTGCTCTGGTTGATGGTTTCCAGTAACTCATCCCAACATATGATGATCTTTCCGAGAAATCCTTATATGATTACAACGAGGTATCTTGAGCAATAGGTCCATTCATCAGCAATGTCCAAGGAGCAGCAGATCCTATCTCTTGCTTCTTTCAGATGGAAAAAGATTCTTGTTGGGTAAGGTGAAATCATGGGTCTGAGGTCATCTCTTGAGCTTGCCTGCACTTCTTATGTTAATTAGTACCTTCCTTGAGCAAGATGTCATGAGACTTGCCAAGGTGTACTCTGAACACCACTAAGTTTAAACATATATACAATTTACAAGATATAGTTTACATTTTAGATTCCACATTAATAACTTATTTCATTTATAGTGTTTTAATTTCTTATGAATTTTGACTCATCTACAACAGGGAGCAAGAGAAGGAGTCTCTGAACAGAGAAAGCAGCTTCACCCACATGTCCAAATCTCCTTTACACTGTGTGGGACTGCACCGTTTCTTGCTCGTGGCCTGAGGGGAAGCACAGTTCTGGCACACAGGCTGTAAATGATGCCTTGCAGACTTTCACAGAATTCATCTCAGTTCACCATTAATATCAGGTTTTCTCCTTCCCTCTGGGATAGCACAAAGCAAGGCTGTCATATGCACGAGTTGAAAGCGAGCCTTCCAGATCTCCCATGCTCAGAAGTTAAGCTATGCCATTACCTGGATATTGGATTCCTTCGTCTCCACTGCATTCCCCTGGATCATAACCATTCCCCCCACCCTTCTCCTGGACTCTTAATCAAAGCAGAAATACAGTGGCATTTACGTTTTGGTGAAACTTTCTCACCTAAGACATTTCACTGGTTCTTAAATTAGGTCACAGAAATTTCCACTTCACTAACTCAAATGTTAACGGGGTGTTGCTCTCTGGGTGGAAAAATCTACCTCACTATTCTACAGCATTAGCAGCACAGTATAAAAGGCAGTATTTTGTGCTATTACTGAAGATCTGGCTTTAAGAACCCTACACCTTTATGACTATTCATTTGAGGGGTGGAGGGGAGGACTCCAAGTATTTCCATAAATGAGTTTTAGCTCTCCTTTGAAGGCATGACATCTGGAGACTAAAGGGCAGTTCATCTTCAGGTTGATTGAAGTCTCAGAGCTTGTTCCTACCAACTAGACAGAAAAATGGATTCTGATTTCATTTTGACTTTCAGAGTCTATTCAGAAACCTCATAACCATCAGACTAAGCCAATCTGGGCTCAGCACAAGCTAGTGACGACCACAAAAAAATCATCCAGCTTGGATCTGTTGTATAAAAGGTCATAATATCTCCTGCTGTAAGAATTTTATGTTGCCAGTGAAACACAAAGGACCCTTAACACAGCTCATTGTTCAGTCATTGTGCCCATGGTGAATTCTTTGAGCTGTCCAGCATCCTCCTATGGAGCCTTAGGGCTACTACCTTTCCTTGCTAACATAATGTGAATATTTATGAAGTCAACCTCCCACCAAAACTGGGGAAAATAAAATTTCTTTGTGTTTAAGAAATGAGATGCAATGGTTCAAAATGTAAAAGTTCTTTAGACTGGGAAAATCAGACTAATACTGAAATGAGCAACAATTCTTGATGAATATTGTATACCAGGAGATATAAAAAGTAGAAATACCTGTGGGTTTATTAACATTCTGAATGTCTTGAAGTCTCTCTCATGTTGCAAAATGAAGGCTTTCCAGGTTAATTAGAAAAAAAAAAATGGAATTGGGTTTCTTATCAGCATTATATATGGCTGTTTCTAAATACAACTTGTTGTCTTTTTTGTAACAATATTTAGTTTCATGGTAATTTGTACACACAATTCATTCTACTATGTCGATATCATATAATTTCTGCCAAATTGCATGGCAGAAGCCTGCAGGATATTCTGAACACCTACGGGACCCTCCTAAGGAATGTTGGGAAAATCAACTGTTAATTTGATATATGGGATAAACACTAAAAGAGGGAATGTTCTCTGGCTTCCTGCAAAAGAAAACTTCAAAAGACTACTGAGATCCTGCAATTGAGGGTACCTTTGTCCTCAGTGAAATTTCAGAAGCACAGAGGAAGATGATCCTGCTCTGGGGATTGCTTCCTGAGCCAAGTGAAGGTTGGCTGCAGTGCATGGCGTGTCAGGTTCAAACAAACGCCTGTGGTGGAACTTTTAATGCATGACAGCATCAGCTGCTGATGGAAACAACTCAAAGGAACCAGAAAAATGGGTCAGGACAGGATATTGGGGTTTGTGTGCAGAAGCATCACTCACAAAGGGACTGAGCTAATTCTGAGGCTGTATTTGGGACAGGAAAAACAAGGAAAATGTGGGAGGAGGTGACTCAGGGAAGACATTAGGGATAGAAATACTTTAGTGAGTAGGAGACTCATGTACTGACATGGAACAGTTGTGAAGGTTATGGAATCTCATCAGCTGTGTTTATAAACAAATTGGACAAGTATCTGCTGAGTACTGTTTGTGTCTTTGGGATACACTGCACAAGAAATCCTTTTCCTATTTCCCATTATTTTAATCAGGCTAGAAGAAAGTTATGAGTAGAATTCCTAATAGATGATTCTTGAGATAAATCTTACATAATATTTTCATCACAGTTCTTGGCACGGTAAAGGAGGACCATGCCAACAAAATTTGCTGATGACACACTGTGGAATGAATCATCATTATGGAGGAGGTTCTGAACATCATACAAATAAAAAAGCAGTGGGATGACTTTGAGGGCCAGAGTGATTGTAGTCAGATGAAACTCAGCCACACCAGTGCCAGGTCATGCACTGAAGCATGATAAAAAAAACTTTCAGCTATAGGCTAAAACCCTGTCAGCTGGAAATAAATGAAGAGAGAGTCTGATGTGTTATATTGCTGAAGTGATTTTTGCTTTCTTGCAGGTGAATCTTCTAATTGGCAAAATTGTGCTTGCTGTATTTCAAAAGTGAATCATAATTAGTTTAAATTTTCTGACAGTTTCATAAATGGTAAAAAAAATAAAAATAAAAAAACAAACAAACAAAAAAACCCCCAAAACAAAACAAACAAAAAACCAACAACAACAACAAAAAAACCAAAAAAACCCAAAACCAAAACAAAACAAAAAAAAAAAACTAAACCCAAATTTAGAACTTTCCAGAGCTTGAATTTTTTATAATTCTGTTTTGTGGGGCTTAGGGCTTTGGGTTTTGTTTTGGGAGGGATGGGGGGTGTTTCCTTTTCTTTTTTGTGTGTTTGTGGGTGTTTGTTTAAAAGAAGTTTCCGTTTTAGCTGTACAAAATTACTTGAAATGGCAATGGCATTAATAAAATCCTATGTTCATTTCTTTGCCAAGTGGTAATGCATTTCCAGGAATAAAAAGCCAAACCTTCATTTAGATGTACAAATATAGATTTTGAAGGTTACCATTGTACTCATTATGACCAACTTGGCATCTTAAGTAAAAGCTATAATCTCTCATTTAACTCAAGAAAGTTGAGGTAGAACATGACAAATACAAGTTTTAAAACAGCAGCTTGGGCCTGGCTCTCAAGCAAATGTTACAAACAAAAATGGGATTTGATATTTTAGAGGAGAAAAAGAAAATTATAGATTAGAGAAAAAGTAGGTAATGACAAGAAAGAGCAGCAGGTAAATGCTCAGTCTAACCTTCTATTCCTGTTTTAGGTCAAGATAAATGGTGTGGGAAACAAACCACAACAGGCAAATCTTTGACTCCTCACCACAGCTGATCTTGGAGTTTTGCCCGTGCACATTTATTTAATCGAATCCTAATCTGGGGAAAAATGGGGTGGGGGTGGCAAGAGGGGGGAAAGAACACAGGAAAAGTTGTCTGCAAATGAGTCTCTTGCTTTCTGGGAGAACCTATTTCCCTAAACCCCTTGCAAAGCTGAACTGAAGTCATCATTAAACAAATGCACTGAGCAGGCACAGCAGGAGAACAGCTAAACAAATATTTATTTCTCCAAGGCTGAAACACATGGGAGTGTTAGCAGCAGCAGTGAGAAGTACAGTCTGGAGGGTGGGGGGAACACCAAAGACTTTGAGGTTCTTAAATAGTGATATTTGTATAAAATCAACAGTAATGCATTATTAAAACACACAGATACATTAAATCTCACAGAAGGACTTTGCTTCCCAGCTGGTGTGAGAAAATTCAGTGAACAAATACCTCTCCACAGATTCAGAAGCTGCCAAGAAATCCAGTGTTAAAAGAGCAGAGAAGGAAGGGTGAAGGATTCTCTTACTTTCTGGTGGGAAGAAACTCACCAGAAAAAACATATCAAATACTTTTGGTAGCCTCAAGGTGTGCTGACCCTCTCTCTACACCTCAGGCATTAGTGGCAGCCTCTCCAGGCCTCCCTACCAGATTTCATTTCTCCTCCCTGTGCTGTGCTGAATGTGAAACTGCATGACCAGTTTCCCCACTGGGGCTGGCAGGGAACAGCCAGGCAGTACAGAGACAACTGTGAACCAACTGGTCCTTATCCAGACATTGCAGAAGACAAAGATGTGTGGAAGGAAATAAGAAAGAAAAAAAATCACTTGTAAATTCTCAAATGGTTTCAAAGCAGAAAAAAATCTTGGCCCTTGGTCAGACCCCTTGAAGTGTCCATCCCTTGGCTGGTAAGGACACTCTACCCCACAGTGTCTCTCCTTGGTGAATTCAGCCCCCTGGTAGCCAGTTTGTGAGCTCAACAGCTTGGCCAGCTCCCACAGGGCTGAGGGATACTCTTGGCTTCTCAGCACTGCTCCATCTTCCCTCTAACAGCAACTGGAATGAATGCCCTGGGCAGTCCATGCCCACAAATTCAGCAGGGTGCTGACTGCCTCTGTGTGCCTCTGTCAGTCACGAGAGTGGCTCCAAAGGGCAAAGAGAGAGAACAGCACATTTCTCACACATCTAAAACTGAATTTGCCCCCATCCACCCTTTGTAGCCCTGATGGGCTTGGAAAATGAGAGGCCCAGCATGGTGGGACCTCTTCCTCAGTGTATTTATGACTGCAGAGGGGACTTGTCTTGCTACAGCATAAGAAAACCTCAGGTTGCACAAAAGGAAAAACTGGAGGCAAGCCCCAGTAAAACTGGATCTACTTTTGAGTGGAAGAAGGAATGACAAAAAGGAATGAAATATCAAGCAGGCTGTGTCCAGCCCCTGATGGATGGGAGCTTCATTCTGCCTTTCACTGATGGCAGGACAAAGGGACTTTCTCATCCAGAATGAGCCTTTGTCATCTTCTGAAATTGCTCAACACATGAAGAAACAAAGGAGCAAGGTATGACCACAGTGTAAGTCAGACCTTGCCAGGCTTCTAATGTGGGATCCAGGGTATGCACTGCACATCATTTCTGACCAACCCCAGGGCGTTCCTCCAACCCAGAAAGAAAAGAAAACAAAAGTACAAAACACTCAGAAAAATGCCAACCAGGCAGAAATCTGGTCCCAGGCTTTGACAGAATGCAGAAGATGAATTTCTGGCATAGCAAGGTCCATGGAGGTTCTCGAAATCCAAGAGATAGATTTTACCAGCTGTTCACATCTCCTGCAACAAAACTGATTATGGATGTGCCTGTGGAAGGAAGAAGCAAACTGCATATATCTTCAAAAATCTGAGCTCTAGTGTGCCTATGAATGTTTCCCAGAAGATAATTTCTCCTCACACACAAAGCACCTGCATGAAACTCAGAATAAAGAGATCTTCCCTAAAGTTGCTAATATATATAGATGATATAGGTCCAGAAGTGTTCTACAAAAGGATGCAGCATGAACAATGGAATGCTCAAAAATCAGAGAATGATGTTAGAAATCTTTCCTGGAGAAAAGCAGAGACAAAAACACCAAGAAGATTCATAATCAGAGAATAGTTTCATATTACAACACGTAACTAGAAATATGCTGGGTTACCCAATGCCATAGCTGTGTTTCACAACTGAGCCTAACTACTCCTACAAAACCCCACTCCAAATCCAGAAAAACTACCCACATTTTGCTCATTCATTAGTTAAGAAATTAGCAGTTTACCTACTGGGGTAAACTGGGATTATGCATACAAGTTGTTTCATGTTCTTCACTGATCAACAGCAGCAATGGCCAAGTGTAATCAGGACTCGTTTATAACCTCACCAGAGCTCTCTTCTGATGCTGCTCTCACAGATGAAAAGGTTTTTTCCAAAGCAGGTCTGACCTCTAAGAGCCCTCAACTCAGTGCCCCAGTGTGGCAAAAAAGGTGGTAATAAAAAAGTTAGTGCTCTAGAAAAAAAGGAATGGCACACTTGTCATCAAGGAAGAATAGACGTGCCACTGGGAAATGGACTGGAGCCCAGACAGTGCCAAATCCATCTTGGAGAACAGTTTTACTGTATCAGCCATAACTCACTCACTCTCATTTTCTAGAACACTTTATTGAAGCCTGCAAAAGTTAGAGAAAGAGCACAGAAATGCACTGGCTTTGGAATCTTTGCCAAGGAAGGTTGCAAATAACAATATTACAAACTGTGGTTCTGTTTGCCCCTCCACAGGGAGATTTAAACAGGTGCAACTGGCAGCTTGCTTTCCTCATGTGGGCAGAGATGATTCCTGCCATGATGTGTCCAGCTGCTTTGGCCCTGCCATTCTTGCAGCTGGTAGCCCACCAAACTGTTTTATGAGCAAAACTTACCTCCTTACTTCTCTGGAAGCACTGAGCAAACTTCTCACTTCAAAGGCCAGCTTAACTCTCTCATCACAGACACCTCTCACTAGCTCCATTAACTTTATTAATAGACTGGAAAGTAGATGTGCTAGTTGAGTTTGGGGTTTTTTTTTTTTTTTTTTTTTTTTGGTTTTGGTTTGGTTGGGATTTTTTGTTGGTTTTTTGTTTGTTTTTTTTTTTTTTCTTTTGGTGATAGACTATTATCAGCTCCATGCCAACTGGGTCTGGAGACTTGGAAATTATGGCATTTAGGAGGCTGCTACCAGGCAGGCTTTGTCCAATTTATTTCACAAGCCACAGTCAGCATAAATCCCCAAAGCAGACAGCCGATCTGAAGGAGGCAGCAGGCAAAGAGGAAGGATTCTGGGAGCAGAGGTGGGATGAAATGGGAGCAGAGCTCAAAATTACTTGACTATTCATCTCACCTTGCAGCTTAGCCGTGTTTCTGATTCACAGGAAGAAAATTTTTTCATCTCAAAATCAATTGTGACTGCTGAAATTTGGGAAGAGGAGGTTTAGAATAGTTCAGGATAATTTCAAAGAGGAATTCCATGGTTTGAAGCTTTTCCAGATCCCTTAGGAACAGGCAGATTGGACTGATATTCCTGTGAATAAGGCTCACTCACTCTCACAGAAGGCTCTGCAGTTGACAGCATTTTGTTTCATAACTTCTGTTCCTGGTAGGAAACACTGAGGTGGGCAGCAAAGCTTGGCTTTAGCTGAGGAAAATTCTCTGATCTAGAGTTTGATTTGCAGAAGTCTGAGGAAAGGCATGCAGAGGAGACCTGGAACAGTTTGACCTGCTCCAAGAATGTGAGAATGCCTAAAACTTGAAGGCCAAATATCCTCAAGTCCTAAGAGATTTTTAACCCTTCTACTCCCTGTCTCTTTTTGCCTTCTTCCTCCTCCTCAGTGGAAAGCAGAGAGCAACCACCCTTTCTTAGAGGTAGCATCACTGTAGGAGTACCATGAACACAACCTGCCTAGCACCACAACATTCTCAGGCTTTAAAGTGCAATTCTCCTCAGAGAAATAACAGTTTAAAGGTACATTGTCACTACACACACATCTGCTCCCTGAGGGGCTTCATTTTCCCTCTAATGTGCAGTGAAAGAATACCCCCTCCCAAGTGTCTTTCAGTCATGCCTGCTTAGGTTTCCTGATAAAAACACATATTTGCATGGTCATTAGCAGAGAGGTTGGAAGGAGGGAGCTTTATAAGCTCTCAGTTTATGCCTCAAGACCAACAGTACCAAATTAGTCCATTTTTTTTAAGAAATTCCCAGCTAGAAATGTAACTGGCTTTCATGCTTGAGGGTTTCAGTTGTTCACCTGTGAGAAGTAGAATAGCTGCACTTTTTACTGCTCACTGCTGCCCGTGCCCTGCTCTGCAGCTCCAGGACTGATGGAGGTGTCTGCATCTTGCACCAGTTCCACTGGCAGCACCAGTGCAGGGGTTTGTCATGTGCATCTCACATTCCCCAGAGCCCTTCCCCACGTGCCCCAAAATGGATTGTGCTCCCTGCTCCCACCTCCCTGGGTGCTACAGCTCTGAAGTTTATTGAGTTCACTGGCTTTAGCACAGCAGCTAACATGACTGGAATCCAAATCAAACCAGCAGCTCTTCTGAGGGAGCTCCTTAAACTACACCTGCAGCCAAACAAAGCAGGGTGGCCACGGCCTGAGACCTTCACAGAGCCACACAAGGGTTTCCCCACAGAGCTGGGTAGCCCATCACAGCCTACTTGGAATAAGCAAGAGGAGGAGGAGGCAGATTCTACCCCATCCTGAAAGTGAACCTAAGTTAGAGTTCTTTGCTACTGGATTTGCCATCCTAGACACACACACAGAGTGTGCTGTATCCCAAAACATCCTTCCTCAGGTCCTCTCAGCTCTTCCTTTAGTGAGTCTGCATCTCCCCATCACCAGAAGTTCACTTAACTGCAAATGACAACATCACCCACTCAAACATTATCCTGTCACCCATTAACCAGAGTTAGCCTGGAACTTATCTCCCTTTTAAGAGCCAACCCAAGCTGTGACCAGTGATATACACAAAGAGGGGATCTGAAAGTGCTTCAGGTTAATAAGGAAGAAAAGGTCTGCTTTCCCCCCTTGTTATTTTTTTACTAATAGTAGCCTCTGCTTCTCAGAGCACATCCTCCCCCAAAGACACCAATGGTGGCATTTCCTAGTCTACAGAATAATCACACTGTTTAGAAAATAATTCAAGTCCCTGGAGTTCTCACTTTCTCCATTTGTCAGTAGAAAACGAGACATTTCCTCAAAATATACAATAAAATAGCCTCCAGCAATAGCCTGCAATGCTTCTCTTTACAATACTTTCATGAGCGTGAGCACGGTCTCCTGGGAGTGCTTTCATAATCATTTATACAAATGACAGAAAACTAGGACAGTGAGAAGCAAAAAGGAAAATACAGCCATCATGCACCCAGTTGCTTTGAATAGTCTGGGAAAAAGTGGTTTGCTCCGTGGCAAAGAGAAGTTCTTCTCACTTGCAGGCCTAAATCAGGGAATCACAGCCTTCCTAAGGAGGGACAGATTGCTGCTCCCAGAGCAACCCAGTGCAGCCCACTGCTCACATTCCTTCTTGGCTCTCTCACTGCTCCTGGACAGTTCTCTGAGCCAGAGCTGTATTCTATGTATGTTAAAATATCATGGGGTTAAAAAGGTAATACCCTAAAAGATATCCTGCCAGAGGGGAAGGGTGTCCAGTTCTTAACCAGCTTCCTGCTCTTCCTTCAGTTTGTCCCAGCTGAGGGAATTTGTGGTGCTCTGCAGGAAAGGCAGGAGAATCTACAGCAGCTCCTTTCATTGCTGCTGCTCTGGGAGGCTGTTGACATTAGGTAAGAGTAATGATGGTCTTTGAAAATACACTATAAAATTGCTATGAAAACTTGTTTCTTCGGTGTACATTCTAAATTTCTTCCTGTGCAGGAATGGAGAAGGGACTGCCAACTCCTATATATGCACAAACAACAAGGCAAGAAGGTACTGAAAGGAAATCCATTTGTTCCAACACTTCCCCCCATCTCCTTTTCATTTTCTTTGCAATACTAATTCAATCCTCAGCATACAAGGAAGGGTGAACTTGGTGCAGCACAACATGATGGAACAGTTCCATTTTTCTGAGACTCTCCAAAAGGCAGAGTTCTTGTGAAACCCAAGCCTGTAACACTCAGAAGGACAGACTTTACAGTCTGTTCCTTGTGCCACCAGAAACACATTTCCCCTCTCGGCTCACCCCACCTCCAGAATAAACAAACAAACAAACAAACAAATAAATAAATTTATGGAGCAACATGTCCAAGAAGCAGCAAGCAGAAATGCATCCCATAGGGGTGCTAAAGCATATAATAGCTGTATTTGTCTTCCTGGAAATGCCTTGGTACAAGGCTACAAAAAGGGAGGCAGGATCATTTGTTGTGCTCAGGCTTTAAGAGATTTCTGAGTAGATCTGTTAAGCTTGCATAATGTTAACAAAACCCACCTGAACACAGCAGCTTTTGCCTTTCTGGGACAAGAGTCTTTTTTCACCAAAACACCAGAGAGGCACTTAGGAAGTGGTGATGCAAGTGAGTATGGATTTTACTTCAGGATAAATTTCAGGCAACTTTCTTACTGCTTCCCCTTCCCTGACCAGCCATGTGCAACACAAGCTGTTTTTTTGTTATTTCAGAACAGATTATTGGGATTTGATCATTCAATGTTCACATTATTGCCTCAGGCACTTGCACCACAACTGCCTTCAGAGGGAGGTATCCAGCCAGGGTAAATCATAACAGCCCAGAGAGGCTGCCATAGGTAGATGGGAGGAAGTTTGCTGGAACAAACACATCTTCCCTAAGAGAGCTTGAATGGGGGGTAGCTGTGAAAATGAGAACAGCAGACCTGGAGTTTGTGGATCAAAGAAAGGCAGCAGAAAATAGAAAGAGATTAAAATATTTTTCCTCATTGCTCTGTGTTTGATATCTGAACTAAAACCAAACAACCAAACAAAAAACCACCACAAAAAGTGCTAGTGCAGATCATTCCATATCTGCATCTTCTCAAATTGCTGAGACAATGATAGTCTCTAAAACATGTTTTAGGTCACACCATTATGGCACTGGGGTTAACAACATGCTTCCCTAAAGGAAACTGGGTGGGCTGCTGTCTAGAGACTTCACTCTTGAGTGTGAGCATGACATAAAACAGGGAACTGATGACAAAGAAACAAGACTGGCACTTAGGACATCCAAGTTTTATTCTCCAATTTCTTCAAGCTAATAATTTCTCACCCATTTTCTATCTCTTTTTCAGCAGGGCTGGAAGCTCTTGGGGTTGTGGACTTTCTCAGCAGTTACCCAGTGCCCAACATAGTGGGACCCCCAGTTTGTGGCTAGCCCTGGCACACAAAGGTCAAACAGTGTTTCTAAGGAAGGTTCTCTGCTGGCAGGTTGAATACTAGAAAATGAAATGAGAACTCAAATATATTCCAAGTGCCACCAGTTCAGAATCCAGAGGAAAGAAAAAACCAAACTGATCAGATCAGGCCAAGTGCCTCAAGCTGGTCTTTATCCTTTAGCTGCAAAGAAAAGCAATCTTTGCAAAGTGATAAAGCCACCCAAGATCAGCTGCAGTTGTTTCCTTTAAATGAACCGGAGAGAACAGATGGTCTCCTCTCATACTGTCACAAAGGTCAAAGTTAGCCACCCCTAAGACTAGCAGGTTCTTGAAATGCTCAAATGCTTGTGTCTGGTCCTTCTGACTAATCCACTCTGCCAAACAAGAAAGGTCAAATGAAGAACATCCCTACAAAAACTGCAACTACTCCAAGCCGTGGCTGATGTGTAATGCACTCAGACGTGGTGTCAACAGCTGCTTCTAAAACCCAATGAGTCAGCCTTTCAAAAGAGCTTGTCAGCTTTCACTGTTAGAGCTTTCATATGGATTATATTTGCTACCCAGTGTTTAAAAATATACTTCTTAAACATTAAAAATATAAAATGTTTTCCTTATAGATTTTGTCCCTTTTGCCCAGGGAGCTGCCCAAGGATGTCTCATGCATTTATGAGGCAGCAGAACATCCTAGCTCTTCTTCCACTTTCCTCTTCACATGCTGGCAGCTAAACCAAAGGCAAGCCTCTGTTCCATAAGTCAGGTACAAATTATGAATTTCTGGTCCCTTTCACAACTTCTGCCTGCAAACCACAGTCAGCCTTCCAGAGAGCTGTGGGTCAAGTGTTTTGCTTAACAGAGAGGGCACAGAGACACTGGGTGACTCTCCTTAGGTCCTACAACAGGCATGTGGATACAAATCCCCAATCCATCCCCTACTCTAATCACCAATCTCCCTTGGATGCTGTAATTTAAATAAAAAGGCCTATTGGAAATGACAGGTGAAGAAAGCAGCCCAGGCATGAAATGCACTCTAAAGTATATTAATAGAAGGTTGCCAGACAAAACAGCACAAGGCATTTGATCGCATCGTCTCAGGCTTGTTGTTCATGCTCCTTTGCATCTGGCTGTGTGATTCCTGCCAGATTCTCTGCTGGAGGAGCAGACTAGGATTTGCCTGCTTTCCCTAACCCGTGCCGGGCTCAGCTGCAATCATGCAGAGCACTGAAAGAAATCCCTTTGAGTTGGGATTCATTGCGAACATGTAAAACCCAAATGACTGCTTCTCCAAAGTGAATCCCATTTCACAGCAAGTAGGTTATTAGTGTGGAACTCCATACAAGTAGCCTGCATTCAAAATCCCTCTGCATTATTAATAGAAGATGAGCTTTTGACATCAAAGGAGAACCATTATGTATGCTAAACGGTGGCAAAAATTGTACCCGCACTTCAAACCTTTTCAGTGCTTTGTCCCTTGTAAATCAATCAAGGTTGACAGATGCTTTAAGGAGAGTAATCTTTTCAATGATACTGTCAATGGATAACATAATGGAACATTGTCTCTGTGCTGTGTGAAGACATGGAGCTAGTCAATTATGGACAACACTTCATGCAGCCGCCAGTTTTCACTTGAAGTGCTGCTGTTGAAGTATTATAATCCCAACAAATGGCCGCAGCAACATACAATGTAAATGAGACCTCCTGAAGCTTTGGAAAATTAATTAGTAACAACAGTGGTCCATTCCCACACTTTCAAACACCAGCCTGGTAATGTTAATGATGCACTTCCCCCTTCCCTTTGAGCAGGCAATAGGGCATATTTACATACACTATTTTAAGTCTTCAGCACATTTTTTTCCTCCCCATTTTGGATTCCCTTCCTCTCTTCACCTGATATTTCTAATCAGTCACATAACACACATGGTTGGAGCTGGAAACAAAACAGACCTTCCTGCTTGGGGGCATGTAGTCACTTCACACTTGTCAGACACTTTGTGGCTGTCCCCTTTTCCAACACTTTCATCTGCAGAGCTGCCCTGGGTAGGATGGCCTGGATGGGTGGCAGGGGAAAAGCTCCCAGCCTCAAGAGACCAGCAGGATGCCAGGGGGAAGCTGAATGTACCCAGTGCCAGTAGCACCTAGGTGGAACTCTGGGCTCGAGAGTCAAAAGGGAGATGTGCTGTTTATTTAGCTATTGGTTTCTATTTCCTCCATCACCTTCTCAAAGATTTTCCCTTTTTCAAACAAGGCTTGTGCTAAGAGGAATTCCTAATCTCCCACAGTAGCAGAGAGAAACCCCATGCTCAGAATCTCTCAACTCCTATCAGTTGCAGGTTTTCATTGCCATGATCTGTGAATGCCCCTTACATGTAACGTGTTGTTGAAACAACCAGGTGCAGACCAGAAACTCAGTCACTGAGGTCTCCTTGGGTAAGAACAGACTGTTCCTGGAACCCAACTTCCTCCTTCCCAAGCTCCAAGTTGTAAGTATTGGACAGCTGTAAATCTTCTTGCAGAAGAGTTTTCTATGGTAATATCAAAAAATTTAAAAAGCATACATTCCCTTTGACACAACTTGCAACACAGGCTATCTAACCTTTCTAACCTTTTCTTTCAAGCTAATTGATTTTGTTTCTATTTGCTAGCATATTATTATTTAGAGTGTACAAGTAAAAAATTTGATAAACTAATATAAACAATGGAACAATAAAGGTGATCCAGTTGTTCAAAAGACAAAAGATCTGAGTAAAATGAGGTCTTTCAGTAATTCTGAACAAAAGGATATGAGATACAGAAGACAAGGAACCTGTTTGTATTGTTGTATCAAATGACATGAATAAGATCGCAACTTACCACTGCTGGATAATGTAAGTATAAGAGGGAAGATGGTAGATAATAATAAAATTTTTAAGGAGCCTTTTATTCATACTGAAATAAAATTCATTCAATCAAATAAAGCCAGAGATTTCTCATAAGGGAAAAAAAAAAAGGAAAAAATAGGAAAAAATTAATTAAGAAACACATGACTTACATAAGAGAAGTCTTCAGCATTCTGGCAGAGTAGCTTGGGAAAAACAGCCTGTCGCTGAAATCTTTCCTCGTCTTCAAAGATGTTCCCATACATGAAGCCATTCATCATGGTGGAGTGGGCATGGATGTCAATATAGAACTCCAGGTTAATCTTCTGTTGAGGGAAAACAACAACAACAAAACATTCAGCACGAGATAAATCATAACTGAGTTATGCAGGTGAAGCCTGCCATAAATCCAGTCCTGCTGTTCTTGAACCCATCCATGGTGCCAGCATCAGGGAGCCACGCTAAAGAGCTCACTGTGATGCAGCCAGCCATCCCTGCCTCTCTGTGGGGGCGTGTGAAACACAACACAGGACCATGACAGATGTTTCTTTACCTTTTTCTGAGCATATTGGAACATTTTACACAGGACACTGTGAAAAACAGAGCCACAATGTTACTGTTCACTGTGATACAGGGCTTACTGCCAGTGATAAAATATGCACCTTTCACTTCTAGAGCACGATTATTTGGGCAAAGTTTTGCCATCTCTGCACAGTTCTGCATTGAATTATGCAGATGTTCCCTTCTGCCAGGTGAAACAGGCTCAGAATTGTGTAAAAAAGACTCCAGCCTTTCCTGGGCAGTCTATTTCTGTGTATAAGGAGAAATACTGCAAATGTTTTGTCTTCCTCTGCTTTCCAGCAGTAACTCAACACAACAACTCTCCAAAACAACTGCCTGGAAGTCCTCTCTGCTTGTAGCTCCCTACAGGATTCTGCACCAACTCTTGGTCTAAAAGAAGACAGCAGGACCCCACAGCAGTGAAGTGGCTGCTCTCCCATACCCTTCCCTTGGCATAAGTGAGAGAGGGGGAATGCTCACCTGGATCACTGCATGCAGCACTGTCAGCAGCAGTGGGTGGCACTTCCCAGCACTAAAGAGTGATACCAGAGCAGATGCCACTGGATTACTTACTTCCCCAAATTCTTACAACTTCCAGACCTGAACAAATGACATGACAAGCCTGCCCTTGTCCCCTGGCCAGCATGGGGCCATTGGAGCCATCCTGGTGCCCAGAGCTCAGATGTCCCTGCCTCAGCAGAGGGATGGGAAAGAGCTCTGTTGGCAGCATGATGCTGATGGTGCTTATCCCTGCACTGAAATTCAAGATGAAGCTCTGCAGCCACAAGTCTCTCCTGCACACAAAGCTTGCTGGGGCTGCTGGAGAATACTGAGCTGTGGGACAGTCCAGTGTGACAGGAAGGCAGGTTGGATTATGCACTTCATGTGACAGCAGTGTCAGCTCTTCTAAAGAATCTCTGATGAGGAGAGAACATCATTTGGCACGTGGCACTAATATAATACAGATTTACCTCCCCCCTGGCAGAAAACCAATGTATCATACACAGCCACTGTTTAGTTTAATTAAACAGCCTAGAGAGAGTAATAATGTCCCTTATTAAGCCTCTGCTATGTTAAAATGTTAGCTAATGCAATATCAATATCTGACCATGCTTCATGGCGAAGGGAACATTTGATTGTGTTTGACTCTAATACAATAAATTGTTTGCTTCTGCCAAAACATTCTGCTGTGCTATGGAGGACCAGCCCTACAATAAAGCACACATCTGCTATTTGGAGATACAGCACTGAGGAGAAAGATTAGCATTGACAGTGCAAAACACCACACAGGATTTTCCTCCTCTCCAAGTACACAGAAATTAAAACCAAGATTAAGTAATACTATTTTCATGAGATAATTTCCCCATCACAAACAGAATTTGATGAGATCAGATGCACACTGGCATATCACCATAAAACAGAACATGCTGCAGAGTCTCAAAACAGTGATTTGATGAAGTGAGCAGATAATCTAGTTAAACTGGGTATTTGTAAAGCATAAATGTCCTTCACACAGAAGTCAGTGACCTAAGTCATACTTATTTTAGAACAACCAGACAGAATTCTTTATAGGAAATAGTTACTAACAAAGTAATTGAGACACACAGGGAGATATATAACAATAGAGTAGAATAATTTGTGACTTAACACAAATAAAATTGCTGGTACAAACTGCAGGATTTGTGGTGTGTCACAGTGTACTTATTCATTCATAGTTTTCAAGCTGTTTCCAGAAGAAGGTGGCCACAAACAGAGATGCAGAGGCACAGATTACTGAGATAAGACTATCCAGCAAGAAATTCACCTGAAGAATATGAGTGACCTGAGCCTCAGCTTCGTATTGAATTATCAAGTTATCCAGTCTAACACAGTGTCACTGGAGTATTTTCTAAGCTCTCCTAGGATCCTTGCTCAAAAAAATGTTGGTAGAACTGTCAGAGAGAGTATTAGAAAGTTTCCTGGTGTGCTGAAATTTCTTTGAAGTTTTTTTTTTTTGTTCATCAAAACCATTTTCAAATAATCTATTTGCAATGGTTATTTGTGAGGGAACAGTGTCCTTCACAGATGTCATATTCACCTAAAGATTAAGCTTCCAGATCTCTTATTTGGCAGCCATTACATTAAACATGTAGCTCATCACCCAAACAAGTGTTCAAAAACATTTTTCCAGTCATTCATTTCAAGGTATTTAAAAAATATTTTCTTAAGTTAGCCCACAATAATTACTTGACTGTTTTTTTTTTTTTTTCTGGTATTTGTTCCTTAGCCTCCCACTGAACATATAAAAATCTGTATTTCACATATTCTTGTGCACTAAATTTAGTCCAAACTTGCAACTGTCCATCCTACTCAGCATGTTTTTAAACACTGCAAGATAGTTGTACTACTTCCAGACATGGCTGTGTGTGAGCAGAACAGCATTTCAGTGTTTCACATTTCTCCTCCTCACATTCATTACTTTATCAAAGGGGAACATGTTGAGCACTCTCCATTACAGAACAAAATAATTCAGTGCATTGTTGATATAACACATGAGTTTCTAATGGAAAAAGTCCCTTTATTCCCAGACACAAAGTTATTTTGGCCTCAAAATGGACAATAACAGCCCAGTCACTGTGACATTAAAGGTTTGCCACCTCGTGCCTCAAGTAGCAGACAACTTGTTTGCACACAAGCTTCACAAGTATTATGCCATGCTCCTGAACAATAATGGTATTTCTTCTCCCTCTTTAGAGTCATACATATTCATAGATGCTTTACATATAGGAACTGTTTCCCTCAGTGCCACACAACAAATTTAAGCAAGGAATAAAATTTCATATTTCAGTTGATATTCTCTGGAAGATTTTGACATAATTACTGATCTTCAGCAATTCAGGCAGGATCACAGAATCAACAGCTTATAAAATATATAATTTCACATACTGATGGCAATTTCAGCAAAGTCAGCAGAGAGGTGACCTGAAATTGTTGCTCCTGGAGATAGGAGAACTTTAGTGGGAGAATGAAGTAAATAAATGTATGTTTGCATTTACATGAGCATGTGCAAACATGCTTAGCCCACTGCTCTCTGCTGCCACACCCCAGGGATATCTGCCAGTATCTACACAGCACAACCCACCCCCATCAGGGCTTCTCTTGCTGCAGCACCTGCAGGTGAGAGTGGGAATAAATTCAGAGGTGATTCAAAGTCTCATAGTCACATTTGCTTCAGCCTTTATGCAGAAAATAATGAATAACTAGGCTCAAATATCTCTGGGTGCCACAGTTGCCTTCTGAGAGACTTACCAGTTACATCCTATAATATGATATTAAACTCATCATTTTCTGCTTTAGAGGTGGAATGCAAAATGATTCAGATGTCTTATAAAAGTCATCATGCAATTTAATTCTCTCAAGTGTCTTTGTGCTTACAAGCAGCAGCAGAGTTTTCCTCTCTCACAGTGTTTCTTAAGTAAAGCTGTAATTACCTGGATGACCCAGGTTACTGAGATCCAGAAAACAAAGGCAGACTTGGTCTTTCTCTTCTCTGTGTCTCAAAAGAGAAATCACTTACTAGACTGACAGAGACAATGACTGAGCCCCTGACTGAACTTCTTTGGAAAACAACATTCTCTCCCTTGAAAAGAGAGGTTTTTATCTCTTCTTGCCACTTACCATATAAACCCAGCATAAATAAACAGGCAAACGAATTTCTGCTCTGAAGTTCATTTGAATCCCTGTCTTTGTGACACTCACTTTCCACTGCTGTACTGAGTCAGTCTGAAGTTTCTGTCAGCTTGAGAAATGTACATATAAATTAGGGGGTGGGGAAAATGAAAGAAATAATGAATTAAGAAAAAAGAACTCTCATTGTCAAGAGAGGAAATAGTTAAAGTAGTACAGAAGGTGGTTCATGATGTCATGTAAAGTTCTGAGACAATATATTCTCACTTGCCTGCATTTTCATTTCCTTCACTGAATGTCTTTGGAAGGTCAGTAATTAAGAGTAAAAGAAAAGAACACTGTTAATTGCTAGTGCTGGTATGACCAAACTTAGATTTCAAACAGTGCGATTATGATTCTTAAGAAAACAGAGGTTTAATAAATAAATAAATAGAAGTCAATAAATGCCATAATAAAAGGATAAATGTGCACTGAGCCCAGAACATGAGCCACTAGAGAGACAAGTGATGCAGGAAGAAGCCAGCTCTGTCCACCAGCTGTCACTTCAATATGGATTTTATCAATTCTTGGGCATAGCAATTGGTTTAGAGAGAGAGGCATCCAAAAGCCTTCTCCACTCCAATATTTTATATAGGGGATGGGATAAACCCCTTGCAATGTTTTATACCAGCTGCTAAAATCATGGCTTGTCATTTGTTGCAAGGAAGGGAACAGCCTCCAGCACACTTTGTGCTCTTGCTGCTAAGCCACTGTTTGGAGCAAATGGACATTCAACAGCTGGCTCAGCAGAAGGTGTTTTCCCCTTTTTGTTTGGAAGACATTCAGAAGTTCCCAGAATAATGGCTCTTTGATGCTTCCTCAGGTATCTCTCAGAAGAAAAACTCCTCAAAAGAATCTCCCCAAAGACAATTTTGCACAGGTCTCCAAGACATCCCTATTGACATACACACATCGCTGCCTCAGGATTAGTTATTTTGGCCATGCTCACAGTGGTGACACCAGAAAACACAGGAGCACATTGTGCTCCTATGGAAAACAAAGGAAAACTGACCATTCAACATCACATGGCCAACAGTCTGCCCTCAGCTACAAAGCACCACTCCTTCCCCTTGCAGCCCAACGGGGTTCTGCCCAGTGCCTCGAATCACTCTTTGGGGGGGTGTGGCACTTGTCTCCTTCTGACAGTCCAAGGGAACAGAGGTGGAATTCAAACTGGATATAGCACATATTTTCAAACTTCCCTTGAAATGCCTGGATTTGGATGCCTGGTAAGATGAATCTTACCCAAATTACTTTTCTTACCTCTACCTTCTCCCTGTATTTCCCCTGCTGCCCCAAAAAAGCATTAAATACTTCCACGTTTTCCTCTGCCATCCTTTATAACCTCTGACAAGTTAGTCCTACAGAATCACCCTGAGTTTTTTCACACAATGCAAGCCACACCTTATCAGAGGCACTATTTCAGATTTATACCACTCCGCTTTTGTAACCACAGGGACATCTTTCTCCTTCCATTCATCATCTTGGGGATCACCTGCTCATTCACCTTTGTAAACACCATGGCAACAACAGCAATTATCTACACAGAAATTAATAGCAGGAAAGGGCATTACTACTTTTAAAAACCTTAAGAAAGAAAGGTTTCCTCATCTTGCTTCCAGAGAAAGGAACATGCCAGTTTAGCACCACTCTTGCTCTCACAGATAGGAAGCACAAAAGCTAATTTTGCTTTTTCTGTAGACATCTTTACAGTGTGACAATATCTTCTAAGTGTCCCTGCAGATGCAACTTGCAAACACTGATGTGCCACTAACTCTGCATGACCTTCCAGCAATTCTTCACAGCACTACAAGCATTTTTCTCAGAACATTTCAACGATATTGCATAAACTGTTGTCTCTCAGAATGAACCATTCCAACCCAACTGCTATTCCAAAGCAACTTTTCACCAATCCTGTTTCATGGCAAGTTCTCAGTCTAAATAATGATACCTCTTGATGGTAGGAATAACCTGGCATGAATCCCTAGTGCCTCAAAGTGGATGGAGAAGAGACCTCTGTTGGTTTATGGTTCAGGAAAAGGATGGAATGCCCATCAGTACTGCTTTCCTGCCTGTCTTAAAAAGTAAGGGATGCTTTTATCCACAAAAGAACAGGAACTTGAACCCTACTCTGGTGTGCCCATCAGTCACCCCGAAAGGAGCTAAACTCAGTCCTGCCCTCAGAGTGGGAGGTCAGCAACATGCATATTCTGATCCTGCCTCGTTATCTGCTTGCTTCTCTCACCTGCCAGTGCAGATAACAACACCTCCTGAGGACTGGCTGGCGTTTGTAAAGCACTTTGAAGATATAAAGCATCACAGTGTGTACAAGTTAAGTGTTAATTCATCTGCTGGGCTGATTCACTCTTTGACCCCTCTGCAGAGACATCCAGTTAGTGTCAGCTCTGGCAGTTTGTGCAATTCAGGCACCTGTCCACCAGCCCCTGGACTGAAGCCAGCAATTCACACAGGACACAGAAGAGCTGTCAGATGGCAGCAACATTTGGTCGTGACAGGCCTGAATTGGATTTGAAAGGGTGACCTAGAGGTGAAGGGCTCTATCAAGAAGCCACTTCTGTTCAAATGCATATTAAATTAGAGAGGTGCCAAAGAGACAATGTTAAGACCCAGATCAAGTTTAGACAAGACTTTTGGCTCAGCTGCATGGACAATTCTTGTATAATTTTTACCCTAAATGATTATGAACCAGAAAATACACTCTTATGGACTTAGGGTCTGACCTCAAGCCAAAGCCAGAAGTGTGAGTCTGAAGGAGGACAGTCCTTGTTCTGTCTCCTCCTTCTCTGTCCCTCATTTAGAAGCAAA
Organism: Lanius collurio; assembly: GCA_020086605.1. Lineage (NCBI taxonomy): Eukaryota > Metazoa > Chordata > Aves > Passeriformes > Laniidae > Lanius > Lanius collurio. Next base: position 18,891,843 of record JACBWW010000016.1, read on the forward strand.
CATGCACATACACTCAGCATCATTCTTTTTTGACCTTCCCAAGTTCTGAAATCATTCCTTGCTGAATTATTAGAATAAAGCAGTGGGACTGAGCAGGGTCTTGGGGCATCACCTCACCCCAAGCTTTGCTGGTCTCACTTGGCTCTGCCCATCTCAAACACCACTTGTGTGTCCCCACCAGGTGACCCACAGAATGAGCTTTGGAAATCCTGCCTTGCTCACTTCTCTGCTACTGAGCAGCACTGGCTCTACAGAAAGAGGGCTCTTCAGAAAAGACAGAGGAGATTTGTGGCAAAAGAACTGACAGCTTTTTAGAAGAGGCAAGAAATCCTACTATAAAAGAATGAATGAATGAAAGAAAGCAAGAGGGAAAGGGAGGGTAAAGGAAAGCCAGAGAGAAGCTGAGGCAGTAACTGTTACTTACTCTCTTATAATTAAAGCAAGAAAATTAGGTTATGAAACAGAAATATCTAAATGACCACGTTTTCACTGGATAATTAAATTTAGCTCTGCTCTGGTTCTGAAGGTTCTCTCAGCTGAAATGCTCCCAGTAACTTTACTGAAGGTTTTAGCATGCCTTGGTGCTGCTCCTTAGACAGTCGCTTGCTGTGTGACAATACACAAGTCATTTAATTTCTTCAGGCATCATTAATTTCTGCTTATATGCCTGCAACTATATTAAGGTCAAAAATACCTGTTCAACTATTCACTTCATAGCAGTATTAATAGCTTTGTGCTTTACCACTAACTTTTAATTATACCTCTGCAGAACCCTCAGACCAAGGAACACAGACTTTACAAGTACATAAATAAGGCCCAAAGACATTGCCTGCCTCTCCTCTAATTACAAAGGCAAAGAGTGGCGGATAAAAACAATGGCTAGGAGTTATGGCTCCCTGTCCCCTAATTTCCTAGGAACTCTTGCAGTTGGACAAATTGTGTGTAGGCAAATCAAACTATTTAACTACCAGTTTCTGTAGTCTCCCAAATAATATCTATCATTATTCACTATTTCTTACTAAATAAGCAGCAGTTGGCAGAATATAAAGTCATCAGGCAGAAGACCAAAGGCAAAAAAAATTAAGTGTTTGTTAAATTAGCTTATACTGCAGAACTCACTGCCACCAGATTTTGGCCAAAACACAGGTAAGCCAAAAGATCAATTAGATAAATTCAAAGAAAAATTATGTTATTATACTGAAAGCAATGAACACAATTTCTTGAACTGAAAATCCCCAAATTACACATTATCAGAAGCCTTGCTCTCTTCTTAGTCTATCCCTTAGCATATGCAATAGGATTCTGAGCCAAATAGACCTTGGGTTTGATGCAGCATCACTGTTCTTATTTTCCAATTACACCTTAATTTATCCTGCAGAATGAGATTTCTGCAGTTCCTAAAAAGGTAAGGTGTTGATTGGTAGTGAGAAGTATGTGTATTTCTAGAGCTGAAACTGTTTTCTCTAAAAAGACATGAGACAAATTACTCTAAGGTAGGTCCTGCTCTTTATAAAGCTTTCAGCCCAACAAGCCCCAAAACAAGGAGAAGCACAAACAGGACAGCAAAGGTAAAGGTGCTGTGTTCCCCCACACAGTGATGTCATCAACATACTGGAGATGTTCTGGAGCCTCACCCTTTTCCAGTGCAGTCTGGATCAGTCCATGGCACTCATTTTACAGATGTAAAATATTTTAAACAGGCCCTTGTGTGTCTTTTCCCACCTACCCAGAACAAACCATAATATTGGATTAGTTGGACCTATTAGAAGACCTGTAAGGGTTGCTTTTATTTTACATAGATCTGCATGGAGTAAGAAATAAAACAAACACACCTGGATGGAAACTGCAAACCTGCTCAGTCAGGTGGAAGGAAACAACACTAAATGAGTCATTCAGAAGTTAGGTGGCCATCCACTTGATGGAGAAGACAGGAAGGCTCTGGATGGACGTTGTGCACATGCCTTACCAGGGACTGACAGCTGAAAGCCACACCAGCTCTTTCTGCTCCCACCCTCCTGGCACAGCCTTGCCACAGGCAGAAGCTGTCCATGGCCATTGTTCTGTTCCCTTGCAAGCTGAGCCTTCCTTTTCCTTCCTTGCACTCAGGTTGAGCAGCAAGCACATCCAAGGAGGAGATAAAAGTGAAAGCTGATAAACAGGAGCACAAGGACACCAAAAGAGATTAGGGACTATACAGCAGTCATAAATGCTGAGGGGAGGGAAAGCATGCAAATACAAACCAGAACTGACCCTGGCATTGTCTTGCTGACCTATGATTCACCCACAGTTTGGAAGAACAGGTTTTCTTGGGTTTTTTCCTACTCAGAGACAGCTCAGCACAACATTTTGTACCAAACTGTGGGATGTTTTCTCTGAGCTTAACATCTAGCAGTATTTATTGTCTGCACAGTGCTATAAAAGCTAAAATGTAATGGACATTTTTGAAGAGTCTGCTGTTATAGCTGAAAGCACAACATATCATGCCTTTTGCAGGGCATTTTATCAGCACCAATGTGATCTGAAACTTTTTTCTCCACTATTCCCCTACTCATACTTGGCCAATAGGTGTCCTGGGCTGCACCAAAAGCAGAGTGGCCAGCAGTCAAGGGAAGTGATTCTTCCCCTCTTCCCTGCTCTTGAGACTCCACCTGGAGTGCTCTGTCCAGTTCTGGGCCCCCCAACATTAAAACAACACAAAACTGCTGGAGCAAGTCCAGAGGACAGCATGAAGATGCTCAGAGAGATGGAGCACCTCTCCTAAGAAGAGAGGCTGAGAGAGCTGGGGTTGCTCAGCCTGGAGAAGGGAAGGCTCCAGGGAGGCCTTACAGCACCTTCCAGTACCTCACTAGGGTGACACAAAAGCTGGAGAGGGACTTTTCACAAGAACATGTAGTGCAAAGACAAAGGGGAATGGCTCAAACTTAAAGAGGGCGGGTTTTGATTAGGTATGAGGAAAAAGTTCTTTACTGTATGGGTGATGAGGCCCTGGCACAGGTTGTCCTGAGAAGCTCTGGCTGCCCCATCCCTAGCAGTGTTCAAGGACAGGTTGGATGGGGCCCTGAGAAGCCTGGTCCACTGGAAGGTGTCCCTGCCTATGGCAGAGTATTGGAATGAGATGATTTTTAAGGTCTCTTTCAACCCAAACCATTCCACGGTATTGGTGCAGGAGATGCCACCCTGTGCTCTTCCTGTCAGACCAAACAGCAGCACAGTTATCTGTGCATCTCTGTAGAGTAACAACACCTCAAAGACAATGTCTCCCCTCAAGCACATCCTGGGGACCACTATTTTTTACTATTTCCAACAGAAAGGAGATTCAGTTCTCACAGAAGATCAGGGACTCAAGATGCAGCACAGTGCTGTAGGAAATAAGTGACAATCTCAAGAGGAGCCAGCAGGGCAGTACTAAATAAAGATATGGTAGACTCAGAAGGGTATTTCCCACCCTAGGCAGCAGCAGCTGACCCACATGACTTGGAGATTTAGGCAGTTTCTGCATGCTTTTTCCTTTATGTGTGTATACACACAGCTTCGTACAGATATCTGTGTGCAAAAATGCATCTTTAAGTACAAGCATTTTAAACTTGTTTTCATCCTTCTCCTCTGTAGCTGTTACAGCTGTCTGTAATGGACAACAAAGGAATTTGCTCTGAACTGTAAATATATCAGATCAACGTTTCATCTTTGCTCTCTAAATGTTGCACCAACACTGATGGTTTTCAGGTTGAGCATTGTGAACAATATTGTGATTTAACCCTCCCAGGCAGATAAGCCCCACAGAGCCACTCACTCCCTCTGCAGTGGACTGGGGAAGAGAATCAGGAGGATAAAAGTGAGAAAACAAGGCTTGCCCTCTTATTCCGACCATAGGCCACTCAGCAAGGGAGAAACCAACTCCACACAACAGCAGCACAATCAGTCTTGCACAAAACTTTGGCAGACAACTCATGGGCAAAGCAAAATTTTGGTGAACTTGCTGTGTTTTTCCATATTTTCCCTGACAGTTTCCTCCCCTCCACACTCCCACACACCACACTGTGAGTCGGAGAAAGTCCAGAGCTGTAATTTAACTTTGGATTTCTCTGAAGGAAGGAGGTTGCTGCTATCTCTGATGGTTGGAACCTGATCCTGTCATCATTAACTTTCTCAGAGACTCTTCATTTGCTGAATATTGGTCTGTAATAAGAAGCAGGAAGGATAGGCATTTTTATAGCAACTACCTGCCAACAGATTTCAATTCTTTATCCCTTCAAAATCCCACATCTGTCCATGTCTCCAGGCACTAGTGGAAGAAGCTCTGCATTAGTTATTTTTATTATCAACATAAAAATCTTTCCATTTATTTATTTATTAAGGAAAAAAAAACCCAGCTATCTACAAAACTCAGTTCGTTTTGTCCTTAGGCAGACATTTAAAGTTGTCTGCCAATGTCTTTTCTTAATAAAAAAAATAAGCTTAAGTCTTTATTACACACTGTGTAACAAAATACGAGCAGCTACATTCCCTCAGCTCAGACCTGCTCCATCCATCCATCAGAAAAGGTTGCTGTGACTGGAAGAGGAAACATCTGCTAAGGAAGGTGGGCCTGTACCTGAACCTGGCCACTGCTGGTACAGCAGCCAGACCCTCCAAAAAACCCTCTTTGAGGCTGGGTCTTTGCTTTTGCCTCTCAGACCGTGGCATGATGAAGGCTGAAAAATATAACCCAAACTGCTTCAACCCCTTGCACAAATGTCCTTTGGACCTTCATGGTAGCTGACACATCTTCTGTCCAAAATTTTGTGTCCTATATCTTAGGGAGTGTAGTCCCTGAAAAGCAGGAAGGATTTGGAGCCCTGGCTGGGATATGGGGCAGAGCTGCTGCCTGCACTCTTTCTAGGCTGGTGACTGGCATGTTAAACCCAAACAACACAGCTTAGACTGACACAAGATGAAGCACATTAGGCAGATGGCATGTTTTCTCTGCACAAGCCAGTGCCAGAGAATTTCTTCCTAATGATCTTCTGTTCTAGTTCTCACAGCAAAATTAGTTTTAAAGCAAAAAGAAACAACAAAAAAAGAAAGTATGTAATATGATGAGAGCAAAGATTACTATGTGGGAAAAATATCAACAAGAACAGGGTTTTGTTCTATCAATTCCATGGCTTTTATATATATATATTTGTGTATATATATATATATATATATTTGTTTATAAAAACAAACGTCCTACTTTGTCAGACTTGAAAAGTCAAAATTTACATTTAAATGGATGCATTTAGCTGTTTTTTTCCTCTCTCTCATCTCTTGAATGCAGAGTACAAAAGATTAAAAACTCTCAATTTTCCTAAATGGAAGGATAACAGGTGAACTTTGCATTCTGAGAGCTATTCATTTAGTGAACAATGTTCAACTTGGCAAAGAGCAAAACCCAGCTGATCAAGGGGAAAAGAGCACTGGCTACTAGGCCTGACAGGGATTTGCTCAACAGCTGAGACCAGGAGAAGCTGTGATCCAATTGTGTCCTGTTCTTGAGAAGGAAATTAGGCCAAAACCAGCTCCCTAAGGGCAACACCTACATTTCCAGATGTACAGTGGATCACTATCCAACCAAAAATCACTGCAATTTTAGAGATTTTACTGCTACAATAGCCCTGGTTTCATTGCTGGAATTACTGCAGATGTTTAAAATGTGAGGTGGTCTGCTTGTATGAGAAAATGAGAAGACTTTAAACAAGTCCATAATTGCACAGCATTAAAGCCATTGTAAAATATCAAAGTGGAGGCAAATACTGTGATGACCCTCAGAGCTTGCTACCAATTACCTTCCTTTGATTTTTTTTCTTTTCTTTTTTCTTGTTTACTTCTCAGCCAGGAAAATAAGTACTGACTTTAAGCATGTAGTCTATCAAACAAATACAAGTGCAAGCAACGTGCTCAGATAATGCCATTTTAGTCCATGGAAAGGTGTAGTAGCAGCTCATTCAATTCTGGGATGAATTTGTCCTCTCTGTCTTTTGCTAACGTAGACCTGATCCATGGTGTTAAAAGGACACACAGGCAAAAAGCTAACCTGATGCTTTTTAAAACAAGGGTTAACCACAGATCCAACCAGCCCCTTGTAGGGTCTGATTTTGACTGTTTTTAACAGTTTCTCATGTCTTACATTGAATGAAATGCATACACAAAACCCCATCAACAAACAAAAAAAAACCCAACAACCTCCCCCTCTGCCAAAAAACAAACAAACAAAACCAACCCACAAAAAAAACCAAAACCAACTTTAAAAGCAGAAGAAATAGTAATAACTGTTTAGAAAAGCACAGGCCCAAAATCTCAATGTCTGGGAGGCAAAAGTGCTATTGCTCCGTACCCAGAACTAGGAAATTACTGGCTCAGTTTTTTTAAAGTTGCAAACTGTTTCTAGACTCCTAGGACCAGAAGCTATCCCAATCACATTCCTACTGGGACGTGTATTCTGATGTTCACCCATCAACTCATTGGTGCCTCTGTCTTTGGAGAGTTTTGCTTTCTTTTACCCTCACAAACTGTGCAAGAATCCATTGCTCCAGCAACAAATGCTGTCACATTTTCTAGCAGTTCCCCACTGAAAGGCATTAAATACATAAAAATACAAGAGAAAGGAGAGTGTTAAAGTAATTGATTCTGAATTTAAGCCTTATCTTGAGATGAAAAGGATTTTAACTGAGCCAGCAGGACAGACATCACAACATATTAAGAACCTGTGTCTCGGTTTGCTCCCCAAACAATCAGGAGCATCTGGGAGTATCTGGAGCACTGACTTGACTGGTATCCATGTGGTACTAATCAAAACAGTCTAAGGACTCTGCACAAGAAATAGAGGAGCAATGCTTTCATTCCCAAACTCACCTCTCTACTGCTGTGTCCATCCCTGTGGGCCAGCATCCTTCACCCCAAACATGAAGCAGCCCTTTAAGTTAGTGCTGAGGTCACTATGCCATTGCTACAGCTGCTGTAATGAATGTTTTAATACACTGTGGGGAGACAGATGCTGTTCATGGACACAGACTTATCATAGGAAAAGAGAAGGAGGCTTTCTACTTCAGGTAACCCTTAGGATAAGATTTTAGCCTCCAAGTGATATCAGCTTGATTCATTCCTGAGTTCTCCTGAAAATATTGCAGGATCCAATGAAACATTCCCTTTCTTTGCCATTTCCTACCATGACCTGTTCTAACAATACTTCACAAGGGTTGGTTTATTTACACATTTCTTGTGGTATCCATGCCCACAACATCCAAATCTGACATCTGTTAATTCCACACAAGTGAACTCAGCTGGACAAGAGGATATAAAGTAATATGAAATGTCAGCTTTCATGTTCTCTGGCTCAAGCCAGCCATGTAATCAGGCACTCTTTATGATGGGCATATCATAGGTAAGCAGTGATGACAGAGTTTATCAGATACCAAAGGCCACTAATACATACTCCTGACTCTGTAGGAGTTTTTCAATCAGTGGTCCCAAACCTGGGCACATGGTTATCACAGCTGGTGGAAACATTAAACCTTCTGGGTTACCATCAAGCCCCAGCAAGAATTAGCATGCCCTTGAATTAACCTTGAATCTTAACCAAGGGCAGAGCTGTGCAACAGATCAAAACAGGCAGTGCTAACTGGTTGCAGATGTGTGAAATTTGGGACAGAATGAGGCCAGTAAAACTAAAATACTGACCCCTTCCTCCTGCTTGTCCTGCTGAGGACTGCACAGGGCCCTGGTTGCTTTGCTCCTCCAAGGTATGGAAACTCCAAGATCCCAAATGGCCAGGGACCAACTAAAGTAGAATTACATCTCATGCTCAATACATAACTTCCCTGGAATGACTTCTCTGCTGTGAAGAAGCAGCTTCTGGGGTGGCTGGATGGTCTATGTGACACTTCTCTGTGTTACCTGAAGCACTTTTATTTAAATGAGATATTTCCAAATTTTTTGTGTTTGTTGCAATGAAAAATACTCTCGTATTATTTTCAATAACCAATTCATGTTGATAAAGACTTTTAGAAATATTATTCAAAGAAGAATAACTCAACACACAACTGCATTCAGGTCCCTCATGGAAAGTGGTTCCACCCTGAAGATACACAGTTCTTAGCATTGTCCCAGCTTTTTAGCAGAGTTCTCCATGTCTTTACATCCACAAATTTCCCTGTACAGGAGAGATCTCCACAAAACCCTTCCTCCACCCACCCCAAAATAACCCCACAAACCAACAACCTACAGCTTTAGGTGTAGTAATTTGACATTACAATCTTAATCTGCAGCTGGGAAGCAGAGATCTAAAGGACAGTAACAGTGAAGAGAAGCAAAGCTCCATCCAAACCCAATTCCTCTTCTCTGCCAACAAGATGAATTTGTACTCAAACCACCATAGCTAAAACTGTGCTGGGCTGCTCACCTACCTGGAAAAACCAATACATATCATCATACCATGTTCTGGGAGTTGGCTTTTTCTTTTGTCTTTTTTACATTTTTTTTTTCTTTTCTGGTTGAGAGGTTTTTTCCTTTGTGGTGAGGGTGTTTTTTACTTTGTTTTCGAGGGTTCTCCAGGTGCCAATAAATGACACTGGGTTGTGTATAAAGCTGTGTCATTTTACACTCTAATACCAGGAAATTTATATGCACACATTTTTCAGTATTTTTTCTTATGAATACAAAGACTGAATAAAAGCATCAAAGGGAAAGAAAGCAGAATCTTTTTCTTGCCTAAGTTTTCTGGGACTCAATAATACTGTTGGATTCTCTTTCTCTCCTGCTTCTATTTTGTCTTAAGGCTCTGCATCTTGGAAGACTGTGAAGCTGCTGTGTGATTTTTATCTCCATGATTAAAGTGTTACACTTTATTGAGCTCTTTGCATCAGCACCAAAATCTGCAATGCAGGATTTTACATAACACTTCATTTTCTCCTCGCACCATTACTGTTATTAACCTGGTGGCAATAAACAGAAAATACACCTTGGCTCATGATGTACTCCTGAGTTTTGTGTGTGTGTGTATAACGGGAAAGGAAAAAGAAGAAAATGAATGGAAATTAAAGGGCCTTCATCCTGTGAAAGACTAGGAATGGCTGCATGAATTTGTGTTTTCCTTAAAGAACAATTTCAGCCTTTCTGACTTAAAAGAAGTACAGTGCTGGAGCTTCTGCATGTAAGGACCTCCTGTAACATAAAAGATCTAAACAGAAAGAGCATCCAAACTACTTCAGAATTTTCCAACTCATTATTATTCATCATTAGACTTCTCAGATGGAAGATTTGATTCATATCCTACTTCGGGATGTTGCACATTTCTTTGTTAAAATGATAAAATGAGATCTGCCAAGGGAATACCAATAAGGGTTTGGAAACCAGCTGAGGAGCTGGATGTGGAAGTACAGATGACCTTCCCACTCCCTCAGTGGGTGGAACCTGCATGTTTCACAGATGCAACATCTCTGAGTTCCCAGGAAAATGGCGTGAGTTAAATATCCAAAGATGTGGGAATCTAAGTTACTGACAGAGATTCTCTTTTTCTGAGGCAGGAGGGACCTGCAGGTCCTGGAGCAGAGACCTCTAGATGTGCCAAAAAGACTACAAGAGCTGTGAAGAAAGAGATGGGTTGTCCTTGAACAGATGGTCACCAAAATTTGATTGAAGCCTAATGGGGGAGAGAGAAAGCAAGCCAGTGTGGGGAACTTGGCATGTCCCACAGAGAGCCTTCAGAGGCAAAGTCAGTTTGGGTACAACCTGATAGAAACGCTTCAGGAGATTAGGCCTCATCTTAAAAATAAAATAATTAGGAAGGCAGGCTTCCTAGACATGCTCTGCTTCTCTTCCCTTTAGATAATAGAAGCCCTCCTTTTGCAGTCCTGAAATGCCAGAGGTGGGGATGGGGGGAGTATCCTAAAAACCTGCATGAAGCTGTCTTCACTCAGGTGCTGCCACAGCTGCCCAAGGCACCTCCTCCCAGGAGTGGTCAGAAAAGTCAGTGCAGATTGAGCTCAATGGCACAGCTATAGCTTACCCTAAAATGTTCTGGTTATTTTTGAAGGATTGTTTTGTATTTTAACCCAAGAGAAATATTTTAGAAAGCTTGCCAAGCTTCTGCCCCCTACTTATGTGGGTTCCTGCTCTTTACTCTTGCTATTTATTTTGCACTTGCTCTTTACTCAGTTTACTACAGTTTGAAATATAGCAGAACATTTTTCAGTTCGTCAGTGTGTTGTTTGCTGTCAAGGAGACGAAATGTTACTACTTTCCTCTGGAGAAGCTTAGGACATGATGGATGAAATGTCACAAATAATTAGACTTTTCTTATGAATTACATTTTTTTAAACTTCTGTTTTCATGTCAACAGGTATGTTACGGATAGGCTGTATGGAAGGACCTGGGGAAATTTTAGGTCTCTGGGAACAGCAGTAATGTAATATCTGATAAGCCAGGGAATAGCTCCAGCTGAGACAAACTTTAAAAACTTCTACTATGAAAATTTGGGGCTATGAAAAACCTGATTCCAGTGGCAGAATCAAAATGATCCAATCCAATTCCTGAATAGCACGGACATGGTTGGGAATTTAAAGATTGCTTGATAGAGTCTGACCTAAAGCCCATCCACTGCAGTGTCCCCTTTCTGACAGGGATGTTTTGTGGCACTGTTAAGCCCTACACGATAGGGCACCCAGTGATCATCTCAATAACTATCAGGCTTGGAGGAAATAAAAACTGCAGTTCACTTTCACACTTTGAGCAGAGATGTACTGCAGATAGGCAGATACTCAGCATAAAATTCCTGGGAGACAGACATGAACAAACCCTCCAACTCTGAACTCTCCCTGCAAAACTGATCTACACTCCATGGGCTGGGCACACATCAGTGAACACCCTCAAATACATGAGCATGCTGAGGAAAACTGCACAAAACAATCACAGGTATTCACACACCCCTTCTTCATTAGGGTTTATATGAGTTTCTAAATCTCTCATCATTTTAATCTCTCAGTTTATAAACTGCCAGTTGTTAGAGCAGTAAACACTGGATCAAACATAGCGCTGCAGCTGAATTACTGCTTTGAAATCTCGTATAACATGCAATGACTTTAAATTGCTTGCTTTGCTAGAAAGGTGGAAAGAATGTTAAGTCATGACACTCTAAATCACACTAATCAATGGTGTAAATCTTAACTGTATGAATGTATCAATAATGAGGAATGCTCCAGGGGAAAAAAAATCAGGGGACATCTTTAAGATCTCCTTTCCATAACCAATTTACTGTCATATGTTGTGGAGTCATCAAGAAAATACAAAGACTAATAATGATGTGGCAAAATTTACTTAACCCCCTTGACATGGGAATAAATTTTTATTTTATCCATGGGGAAAAAAAAGTCTCCCACATGTATTTGCTAAGCAATCTCAACTGATTAGAAATGATTCAATTAAAATGGAAGCATTGCAGTGAATGACATAAAAGGACTACTGAAATTTTCTCAGGAGATTTAAAATATTATTTTTAACGCTAAACTGTATACATGCAAATGTTTGAAGGGGAAGGGGAGCCATGAATTTCCAGTGTTCATGAACAGAGCACAGCTTATTTGGGGCTTCACACTATTTCAGATAAATATTCTAGATATCAGTATTATCAAAACAGGGCCTGGGAAAATAGTTTTCAAATACCAGGAAAGGGAGGGGGGTGAGGAACAGACCTCTCAACCTCTTTTTTTTCTTCTTCCTCAGAAAATAAAGCTGTGATCATTGGCTCATCTCTAAGGATCATAAAACAACAAAAGAAAATTGCTTCCCAATGGCTAACATGATGAGAGGGAAAAGAAGGAGCCTGAGTATCTTCTTGACTGTGTTGCTTCCTCCCAGCAACAGCTAATGAGATTCCCTGCCAAGGTAGAACCTGCCACACATCCTCTACATCAAAGGGGATCTGGAGGATATTCTATTGCCTTTGACAACCATGCTGCCTAGTATGCTAGATGGCCACATCTGAAAGTCCCCATGACCCCCAAAAGTCACCTATTGCTCTATGAGGAGCTTGGGAGATGAGAAAACCCATCACAGAGCACTTGCTTCGCTGCTTCACAGCCGTTTGTATTTTAACAGCTGTGTGCGGATTTACCAGAGAGAAAAGTGGTTGCATCTCTGTCTTCCTTAGTCAGGCCCTTCATAACTTACATGGTGTGATCACTGTCCATCCTTCCTCTTCCTTCTCACTGCAGCTACAGAAAGCTCAGGAACACTGTCAGATTTTCTGCAGTGAAGTCCTAGAGGCGCTCCCACAATGGTTTGCCAGTGTAATAATCTGCTGTTCCACGTGCTACAGGCACCACCACCGTGTTCCCAGTGGGACAAGGCTCAGTCAGCTCCACACATACCTGTGGCTCTGTACAGGGTGCCTGTGCTCCCTGTGGCACTTTCTAGCTGGCCTTAAAACTCTTCAGTTGACTCAGTGGGCAGGGTCACACTGTGGCCTGGCAACCAAAGCCCAGGGGGAAAACAACTGGCCCAAGGCCATGCAGGATGTGAGGAAAAGTCAACCAATGCTTTTGATTTTCGTCCATTATGCTGCTGCTCTTATTTTGGAGGGGTAGGGAGAGGTGCTGAACTGAATCCTTTTCCATGTTAGACCCCATTTCCAAGGAGAGTGAAGGGGAAGGTGAAGATGCTGTAACTACAAAAATGACATGGAGATGGAAGGTTGCTCATCTGTTTATCTTCTGCTTCTTCTGGTTAAGTATTTTGTTTAGGGGAGACAGAAAGCCTTCATAGTCAAGTCCAGCTTCTACCAATGGTCAATGTGGGCAAAGGAAAGAGAAAGAAGCTGGTTTTAAGGAAAACTATTCAACAATCTTGCTGTTTTCTGCACTTTTACACTGGGAACCTTGCTTCCTTCATTTTGGGCTATAGACATAAAGAAGTATTCCAACATGAAGGCATAATTTTGGCTCTGTTCCACTCGACTGGATATCAGGATGCAGTGTCAGCTGCCTGGGAACATAGCTCCCAGTGCTCTGATTTTTTTTTTTGATTTCTCTGGTTGGGTCTCAAGTCACTGTGCTCATTTATCACACATTGAAGACTGTTGTTTCCTAATACTTCTGCTACAGGGAATACTTCAGGAGGCCCTGCCTCCACTGTTCCCAAGTCAGCAGAAACAAACGGGGCAGAAGCTTCTCTCTTCTGAAATGACATGTGCATTGATTTCTCTGTTCTGACATGGGCTTGGCATTTCACCTTCAACAAGTTCAGTTCCCCTCAGCTCTTACTCTTATAATGGGCATTGCAGAAACCAGTTTGTCCAATCTCCATAAATCACCAGCTCCTCTTGGAAGACACTTTTCCATGGTGCACAGTAGTGCAAATTCCATGGGATGCTGGTCAGAGCAGGAACTGCTGTGCCATAAATAACCTGCCATTACACACACCTAAACACAACACCCTTTTGAGGTGCTCCAGGATGGAAGTGCAAGAATTATTGTGACAGGAACATCCAGAAAAATGTGATTTGAAAAGGTGCTGTTTACTTAAGAAATTACCTTTACTTTGTATTTAATGTTTCATACCTAAGGTTCAATCAATGCAGGAAATTCTCCTTCTATTCTCGTATCTCAACTATAATGATGCAAAAGGTCATACAACATACCATCAATAAAATGCTGTCTCTTGAAAATCAGTTTTCAGATAGTCAAATTATTTTTGAAATAGAAGTGTCATTCTTTAACCCTGTCAGGAAGTTAGAGGCACAACATTCGGTTTCCATTTAAAAATCAAAGTGTAAAAGGGTAAGTAAAAAAAAAAATGCCCCAAAAAAATCACTAACACAAATGTCATTCAGGCCTTGAAAAAAAGAACACAGAGATTAAATGTTACCCTTTATAGTCTGCAACCCAAACAGAAGATCACTGAGCTAGTGCATGACAGTAAAATCTATTGCACAAATGCAAAGTAGCCAGTCAAATCTCCAGCTTTCTCCAGGCTGGAAAAAATAACCAAAGGAAGAAGAAACAACAAAACATTAGAACAACTGAAAGAGGAAATAGCACTTCAAAAACCTCTCTGTTTCAAGCACATATAATAAGCTGTTCCTGATACTGGGGAAAGTCTGACGGCTGGATGGTTTTTTTTTTTCCTTTTAACATGGGATTTTTACTCTGACAATTTGTCCTTAATGTTACTTGAACATAGGTTACTCCAGCTGCACACCAAAATATACTAGCTTGGAATTTAATTTTGAGACACTTAACATTACATTTTCCCAAGAAATGGTTGCTTTTCTCCTGAATTTGATGGCTCATTGAGCTTCCAGGTAAAGAGCTGGTTTTACAGGGATATGTCTCTGTACATTCTTTACAGTCCTTATAAAACTGCCTGGCCAGCCAGAGCACTGATTGCCTGGGGAACTTTTGGTAGGGGTAGGTTAATCTATGTGACCTCCATAGTTCATCTGAAACTGCCACACAACTTTCTAAAGAGCCATCTTTATTTCCTCCTCATCCGCTCCTTGGTTTCTGAGTGACTCCCAGCACACACTTTCTCAAGGATAGCTGGAAACAAACACAGAGGTGAACATAAACACATTTCTTCCTGTGAGAACATTTGCAGTGGTGTAGAAAAAGGCTCAGGGCTGCCCACTAACACACAGTCCAAGTGCAAAACTTCATATTTGTGCAAACACAATGACTGGGGTCCAGCAGAAGTATTTCTATTCCCACTAGAAATAGAATTCAGCTGCTGGGAGTGGTGTTTTACTAGCAGGGATTTGTCCTTTACAGTAATGAAAATAATTTGTCTGTTCTCTGAAAGGACCAGCAAATACCATTCTTCCAGGTTACAGTCTTTTTCCTATATGCTAATGTGTTTGATTTTTAAGATGATGATGGGTAGTCTGTCAAACCTATTTCAATGTAGAGCAAAAGGGTAGCTCTACACAGCTTGGAAGCCCTTCCTTCCCCATCCTCTGAAGCAGCATTAATCAGGATTGCTGCCTAAGCCATGGAGCATTTTGTAACTCTACCCAGCCTTCTTCCCACCCCTTAACACCTCCTCTGCTCTTTCCCCCCACCCCATCAGAGCTGCTCCCCCAGCACAAATTGCCACACATCTGTACAAAGGACAAGCGGAAAAATAAGGTGACAGTTCTTTAAGGAAAGAATAAAAATGCAAATTAACAAACACCAAATTTGCTGTAAACATTAAATACTTCAGACATGAAACCTTCTGTGCTACAAGAGTGCTTTCAGCATTATCTATTCACAGCAGTTCCTCTGCTCCTGAGGGTCATAAACACTGAGAGATGGAGCCAGCAAAAAAGCTCTAGTTGAAATTCAGCTCACAGCAAAAGCAATTTCCGAGTGTGCAAAGTGCTGTCAGCAGGCCTGATGTTTGTGTATGAAATATAGACAATATGACTGGCCCATCGGCAGTCACTGTCAGCCTGATGGATGGGGCCTGAAAAGAAGTAAAGCGGCTGCCGTTAGGGCCCAGTCTATCAGATGCTTGATGGAGATTCGGGGGCTTAATAGAGGTAAAAGTTTCTTCTAATCGGACCAAATTTCCAGCGGTGATCACAAAGAAAATAAAAGGGGTAGCGATGTGATACGAGGGCACGAGCGAGGCTTCCCTGGCTCAGCCACAGCACAAAGCAGAAGAGGAAAGTGGTGGGTTCTCTATAGGGAGGAAAAGTGGTGTCTTTGTTCTTGGATCTCGACTGTCCCAGAACAGACAGGACAGCCCTACTGTGTGCATCAGCATCCTTGGGTGTTCCCCACTTCCCAGACCCCTGGCAAAATGAAGGCACCACTCTGCAACCACTCGGGTGCCCTCCACAACATACCTGTTGGTGTGACAGAGGGGGGACTCACGGACACAGCACCACACCCATGCAGAAAAATCTGTGGAACAGCCAGTTCAAATGTCCTTACTCCTTTTACCATTTGGAAACTAGAGCTCTTGCTATTTCCTTTTGGTTTTTTGCCCCCCAAGGTTGTTGTAATATGGGTAAAACTTCATGTGCAGTATGTGAGGGCCGTCTGCAATAAAAATACGGAGGGCTCAGCACCACATCATACCTCATGCCATGGGGTCCTTAGCTCATGATATCAAAGACCCTCAGGCAGAAAAAGTAGAGACCATAGAAAAAGGGCATGTCATGGGTTAGAGAACTCATGGTGGTTCAGTTGTTAATACTTGTGCCAAAACACCATGAAAATCAAAAAGCTCTGTTGAAAAAACACTGACCCCTTCAATAAAGATAGAAAGCAATTAGGAGTGAGCTTGTACTTCAAAGTCCATGAACCAGTCTGCAGCAAAACTGTATATATTTTGAAACTAAATAAACCCACAGCTTTTATCCATGCCTATTCACAAAGACAAAAAAGGGCTGACAGCTTGTGATGTTTGCCTCCCTTCAGGTATGTGAGAAGGCAAGTTCACAGCATAGGGAAAGGCAGAATTATTGCAGGTTTTCACTCCAAAACAGGACTGTCAAGGAGAAGAAATGTCAATGAATGCTTAAGTTTCTTAAGCAAAACCACCATAAGAATTGAGGCAAAATGGAGAATAGGAAATTAGAAGTGTGCAGAAATGGGAAACCTCCCCAGGTCTAGCAGTCTAATATCTTGGAAGGAATAATATATTTCTACAAGAAACCATAGCCTTTCTGTTCACTGGGACTTTCTACTTTTCACTCCATCATTATAAGCTCTTCCTAGATGAGAAAAAGAGCCAGAGAGGCGCCGGGATATTTGGGAAACTTATAAATGGTCATTTCTTTGCACCAGTGTTTAAAGAGATCTTCAATAGGAAAAGCAGCAAATTTGCATTACTCTAAATGGTCATGGTCATCATACTCTACACAGGCTGAAAAGGACAGAGAACACTTGATTAGTTCCTACCTGACCTTCCAAACATACAACCTACTGGTTAGTAGTGAGTTTTCTCACCTCAGGCATGTTCTCTACAGCTGGTGATTTTTTTCCCTGAAAATCCTCTCCCCAGAGAGATCCACCCCTGCTCTCAGGCTGGGAGCTGGTCTTCACACACTAAACCCCTCAGTGTTTCTAAGACACTCTGTGACGTTTTCTCCTGGAACCCAGTTTATTCTGCCCCAGACTCAGCTGGAAATTCTACATCCCAAAGCCCCAGTTTAGAACTTGTCACAAGGGCTGGCTGTTTCTACTTACCAAAGGGACACAAGAGCAGGCAGGGCTCAGCTGGAGCCTCTGGTAGCAAAGCAGCTCCTGACATTAATATCCTTTAGCACAGGCTCCAGAAGAGCTGCTAACAGTGAGCTTTTAAAAAAGATTGCTGCGTCTTTAACAGGTTTTAAACCAAGCTCCCTTACCCTATTACCAGCACCTGATGGAAACCACTACCCTATTGAACTCACCAGCGGGCCATTAGAAGTGTGTCAGATTATATTAACTAGGCAATTAAAAAAAAACACCCAACCAGCAACAACAAGGAGCAGCAACTCAGTGCGCGAGGAGAGCCTGTCTGTCGTTTTGTAAATCCCCAAATTAGTTTTGAAAGGCCACTTTCAGCCTGGAGTTAAGGCCAGATTTACCCTCTGCGTTGTCTGCACTGGGTGGAATCTCTGCAGCAACCTGATGAAACTGATTATTTATGATAAGTGACTGACATTGGAGTACTGCCCAAAAGGCGAAGGAATGAAAGCCACTGTGACCCCAAATGAGAAGATTTTCTTTGATCAGCTCACACAAACTTCTAAAAAAAATTATGACGTTTGGTTTCATGCAGGAGATCAAATAATTAAACAAACAGATGTGCAGATATTAATAACAAAAGGTGTCGCATGAGGGAAGCATTCAACCACAAACAAGCCATTTATTTTAAGACTTGAGTGTTGCTGAAATTCCCAATCAGAAGAAGAAAGAATGATCTTTAAGTGAGGTGTGGGAGGCATTTTCGAGAACTGGGGGTAATTTAAAGCAGAATATGCTTTTTTGATGAGAGTGCCAAAACCAAGATGCCTCTGGATAAAAAATAAAGCAAAAAAAGAAAGTTAATTTACATACAGACAGAGCTGTCAAGCGAGTCATCAGCAGAGAGAGGGATAACAAGTCTTTGGGTAACAACTCCCTCGTTAGGAAGATGGCAGCAAGAAACAGGATCAAGGGAAAAGGAAAGTCACTGTACAGATGTTTTAAAGGAACAGTTAGCATTTTCTGTGGCTTGGGGGGCTGAACATTGCAGCTGCCTGCTTGGTGCAAGTGCAGAAACCACCTGCATGAAGGATGTGTGCATAGCTGGGGAAATAACTGAGTAATATCTTCCCTTTCTGTAGAGCAAGACAAGGGTCTGAGCAAGGAATTTGGGTCTAGACTTCAACCTCAATTATCTCTAGCTTTGTGCTGTTGGGGAAAGGAATGAAGGATGTTATTTTGGGGGTTGAATCTGTCTTTACCTTTCCAGCAGTGACTTGAGGAGGCACTGGGAGAGTGTCACAGGCCCCGTCCAAGAAATCTCAGGGAGTCACATACACCCACACATACTCCTGGAGTGCTGCTGGATGAAGAGCCCATGATAAGAAAAATAAATGAAAACCCTCAGTGGTTCCCCCATAAGAGCTGCAGAGAGCAAATCTCAGGCCCTCACTGACATGGCAGCTGCTCCTGGTCCCACCAGCAGCACAAGGAATGCTGATAGCCAAGATAAGGAGGGAGAGGTTCCCCAGCCCCACTCAGAGGCACGTCTGGGGCTGAGCCACCTCTCCTCCCTTACCTTGATTACCAGGGGCTTTCATATTATTCCTGTTTCTTCTATCTCTGTGGATGCAGCAAACCCCACTTGCAAGCACAGATCCAAGGGGTGGGGTTTTTCTGCTGGACTGTTGTTTATTCCCAGGAGAGCAGAGAAGGTGGAATGAAAATGCTGACCAATTCCATCTGCAGGCCATCAGCTGAACTGGACTCTAATAGTTTCTTTGATTTGCAAATCTCTTCCACTGGCTTTACCTTTCCCTACCAAACTCTTTCCTGAAACCTGAGAGTCATTATCCTTTTCCATTCCTTTAATCAAAGATCCTCCAAGAACTGTGAACGTCCTGAGGAGATCTGATGAAAAAGAGAATAACTTCAAGTGGAACCCCTACTTATCTTCTACCACTATAGATCTGTGGCATGAGAAAGGGACAGATTGCTGGGCTTAAATGGTTTTACATTCCAGAAGAAAAAGTATGGACTATCCCTCAGTATCTCAGCCATGATGGGAGAAAACTGAGATCCCAAGAAACAGCACAGAGCAACCCATAAAACCAAACCACTGGCTGTAATAATCACCTGCTTTTTGTGGAGCTCAGGGTCGCACTGATCACATTGCAAAAGCACTGATTTTCCTCCATCGGTTCATTGCTCTGACACACTGAATTGGTGGCTCACAGTGAACTGGGTGGGGACTCAGGCCCAGCTGACATTTTCCTGGAGTATTCAATAGGATGTGAGTGCCTCAGCCAACCCTCAATGGAAGCCTGCCATGAGAACTGTGTTCATCATGTTTTGACTGGTATCAACTGGAATTCTGCCTCTGACACAGGGAGTAGGCACAAGCAGCCCACCTCCTCCAAAACAAGAGAGAAGGGTGAAGTGCTTCTGCCTGAGCCTTTCCAGATAAAAAAGGGCTATGACAAAGCACATGGTTTTTCAGGAAAAAAGGAAAAACCTTCTGTCTAGAAGTAAATATTTTATGCATAAATATATTTTTCTGTTCTTATATGCTACCAAAATAAGTCCTTAAACTGTATTTAGCTAAATATCACACAGAGAATTTATTTTAATAAAAATTAAAGTATATAAGGCACAAGCTTTATAAATAAGAAAATCCCTAGGATCAGAACTCTCCTCATAGTGTTTTAACATGGCCATTTTCATGTATGTATTTGCGGTACAAAGCACTGTACATGCTGCAGAGAATTGTCCCTTTGTGCCCATTGAATATTTGAGTAAATGCAACTCCAATGCAATAGTGGATTTCTTCATAAGATTAGAGAAAATAGCTGTTAGAACAGAGCAAAGTGTTGCTGTCTTTTTTAAAACACAGCAGGGTAAGAAACAACTTGGCTGGCTGTGGGGGTTCACTGGCTAATATAGCAGAGTGTACCTGTCTCTGTCTCCCAAGCTGCTACAGAAATGACAGATCTACCCAAAAGCCAGCCCAGGTGACTCACAATTATCTGCATTTCTCCATCATAATTACGATGATGTGGACTGAAGATGAGGTGGGGTTGAGTTTCAGAAAGTAATGTGTACCCACTGCTCACACTGACTTTATCTTCCAGAAACAACACAGAGCTCAGTGCACTTGGTCTTACACATATATAGGAAACTACCAGCAATTTTTTCAACAATATATCCTCAGGGAAGAGAGGTGCTCAGCCAGGAGAGGATTCCTGGCTCCAGTTATCTACATATATCCAAGACATGCCTTTGACTGGTTCACTCAGACAGAAAAATGACCAGTTCTTTATGGCACACAGCCTTTCCTTCTGCTGCACGACCAAAACAGTATCAGGAGTCAAGACAAATGCCAAATAATGAGGTTGGGGTTGGTGAGACCCACACATGTGACAGGGAGATGGCCCTGGGAGCTGAAACAGCCTGGCACACCCACCTAGCACCACAATGTCCCTGTGCCAACAGATGTTCCACTCCTGTGCAACTCCCTTTCTCTTTATCAAGGTTTTATATCACCCTTCACTAAAAATCCTTCTCAACATTTTCCTTCCACTGATCTCACTGTACAAGAAAACAGCAGCACCAATGGTAATAAAATGTGTCCTTTACTTTCAGAAGTCTGCCTTCCATTTAAGCTATGGAAATGGGAAGCAGCAGTTGCTGATGGCTGTATAAACATAACTGTCCACAGAGCATAACTGGCACTTTGCTGAACTCATCTCTGCAAAATAATAGATGTGGCTGGCCTGATGTGATAATACTTGATTGATTTACCCACATGGTATTTAAAACGTGGCTGATGCGACCCTTTTGCTCCAATCTACCCATGAACCATAGATTTAAAATCCACACATTGAGTGGATTTGTTGGAAAGCCGGAATTCACAAATCAAAGAGGCTGTTAAGGTTCAATAATATGGTTACAAGATGAATGTAAAGCCAGAGCCCATCGCATGCTAAGTGAGTTGGATAAAAAGGCATCTCAACACCATCTTAGTGTGATCCCCATTCTTTCCTGCATCGTGCCTTGTACCAAATTTTTCCAAACCTGCAAAGCCCAGATTTACAGACATACCAATACAAAGAGCACAACTAAATAAAATTTCTGCTGAACATGCATCCAAATGTTTGAGTGTTTATTCAGATTTCACTCGGACTTCAACCCCGGCCAGGTTTAAGCCCCCATTTACAACTGTGACTCCAATCCAACATCACCCAGTGGCTGTGCTTGACAGCCACCAGTGCTTAGCAAGTCTGTAGTTTTTTATGTCTTGGAGTAGTGCATCATTTAATTTGTCCATACAGCTCAAATGCTTGCTTTGATATATAACTGAAAGGATCAAAAGAATCGCTCCCGACTCTTACTCAGGAAGGCACCTACCAACACGTTTCCAAGAGCCACAGGCAATTTAGGGGGAGGATTTGGTGGGAATTATGGGTAAACAGAAGCAAATATTGAAATGAAATAGTGGAAAACAAATGTTGCAACCACAGCAACAATAACAAGGGAAAAGCAGGCTTGGTTTTTTTTAAACCTGAGTAGATTAAAATTTGTTTCCACTATGCAAAACGAAAAGAAAACCCAACAATTCTAAATAAAAAAAAACCTACTGATTAGAAGTATTTATTTACTCCTTCTCTATGAGTTACAAAATAAAACACTACCAAGGGAGAAGCTGAGTGTTTGCTTCTTTTTACCCTTGACAGTCATGTTCAGACAAACCTTTTAACTGAAGGAAACCTTTCCCTCCTCCCCATGTTTCCCGTATGTATACTCTCTATCATTTACCCTCTTCCATCAATAACTTCCAGCACTTGGAATTTATGTGCAGTATTTAATAAGAGATGGTGTGAATGTCGAAAGTATCTTGGTAAGATGTTATGTGTCAAAAAGCGATCATGTTACTGTGTGATGGATTAATATGAAGAAACAGCTTGAAGGCAAGGTATTCATCTTTCTTTTTTTTTTTTTTTTAAATGACAACACTAATACATTTGTTTCAGTTCTGAAATTAATTTCCTAATAGTAAGAAAGGTCAAAATGAACAAGAGGCATATGAGCCTTTCTGTCATCTTTGACAAATTATCCAAAACAAGCCTGTCAAATCAAAAGGGATAACATTTTGAGTAATAAATGTTAGTACTGATTAACTGGTCAAAGTTAATTCTTTCCAGGAATTGCCATATGCAAAAGGCAGGAATTCATTCGTTTGCTTTGTTGTTTTGTTGGGTTTTTTTTAAATATTTCTTCTATCATGTTTTCAACATAGTTTTCTTGGAAACAGGCCTACTCAATGTTTTCTGGGAATGATGTCTGTTGGATGGTACAAACTGAAAATGGTATCTTCGTCAGTGCTCAGATGGGTATTTTTGAAGTAATTTGAAAGATAAGTGAGATATTAATCAACAGAAAAGGGAACTTTTTTTGCAACTCTTACTGATTTTCAGGTGCTTTTCAATGGGATTTATGATGGGGGTTTCTCCTGAGAGAGCAACTCTTCTGAGTATGCAAACATTCAACACCCATTGAGAGAAAACTTTAAAACTAGAAAAAAGAAAGATCTTCATTATGACTGCTTCTGAGCTGGTAGGCTGTTGGGTTCTCTAAGGCTGGGTTGCTCTTCTGGGTATGTTTAGTATGTTCAGAAACTTTGAATTATTAGAAACTCCTTAGGGTGAGACTGGGACAGAAAAAACATCGTTCTCTCAGGGGATTCAAGGTTCTGTCCAAGTGCAGCAGCCAATAAAGTCTAGCAGTTGTTATGGGCTCTTCACCTTTTCCACCTATGGGACTTTTTTTGAAAAGTTAAATGGTCCTTTCATCCTGTTTCACAAGCACCAAACTCTGTGGGAAAGATGTAAGTTATACTCAGTAGGCCCCAAAACTGTGGAACAAATTGTTATGAACAGCTGGTTATAAAACCAGCATATACATAATTTAAATGGAATTTTAGGAGTCTGTATTTCCCAGGTGAAAATCCAGCCTGGGTCTCCAGGGATCAGATGTGATTCATAAGATTCACTTGCTGGCAGAGTGTGTGCGTCACAAAACAGTGACAAACCTGTCTTTCTTCTCCAACAATACCAGCTGGGCTAAGGAAAATTATTACCTCTTCTCCTAAAAACCTTGGGGGTTTTCTATTCTGAAATCCTGGAGGCCACAGCAATATTATACCTCACACCACAAGAAGACCTTAACATCTCCCACAAACCTCGCTGCATAGTCCAGAAAATCTTTGCTTTATTTTTTTGTGAGGTGATTTCACAGGACCTGCAGGGGCTGCACACAGGCATCACTTAATGGCCTGAGAAAGGTCTGCTCTTCATTTAACCCACACAATCACCATCACTTTCCTGGATAAGCAACATTTTCAGCTTCATGCTGCCTTTCTGTCCTCTCTTGGTGACTTCAGCTGCTGCTGTGTATCAGTTCCAGAGAACCCAGTGCAGTTTTCCAAGTCAAACTGAATTACAAACACTGGCATCCAGCCCTCAGTGGACACCACTGGAGGCTGGGCCCATCAGTGCCCACTGAAATACCAGAGTTGCCCCAGTAACATATCCTCTACCACTTCATTTAGGATCCTTCACCAGCTTTTCATTTAGGATCTTGTACCAGAAATACCTTCTTAGTGATCTCCACAGAACTGGATAGGGGGCCATGGTCCTCACAGCAAAGATCCAAGGAATTTCTCTGTGCCACTTCTCAAGTGTTTAGAAAAATGAGTCCCTCTTTCTGTTTTAAGTGGAAGACTACTCCAGAAGTCTAAGAAAAGGCCCCATACTGAGGGAAGTATTCTCCTTAACTTATTTCTGTAAATTTGCACTGCTAAACCTTTGGTCAACACTAAATAAATTCTTTTCTCTTTGGGGCTTATGCAAGTCAAAAAAGATCTGGAAGAGAGCACGGAGTTAGGTGACAGGGAGGGGGAGAAATATGCTGAATTCTGATAATTGCTCTTCTCAGAATAAAGCATTTCCAATTTATTACAGTTGGAAGGATTTATGCAGCATAAAGAAAGCTGTATCAGTCCATACATATTAGCACAAGATTGGGCTCTCTATTATATCAACACTTTTCCAAAACAGACAGCAGCATGACTAATCTCAAAGCTCCAAAAAAGAAAGTCTCTTTTTTGTTTGGCCTCTCAAATCTTCCAAATATTTTAAAAATATGTTCCCTTCTCTTCACCTCCTCCTGCTACTAAAAAAAAAAAAAAAGAAAAAACCACAGAAACCACAAACCACAACAATAAAAAACCAAAACACACACACACAAAAAATCCCTGAGAAGAATTTAAAGAGCTCATTCAAAAATAAAACATAAAGATAAAACCTCCAGTGGTAGATTCTTTCTAACTGGTGAATTTATTCTAAACTCAGTGCAGAGAACTGAGTAAAATAAAGGTCAGACCCTGTGCTGGGAATTCCCCTGACCTTTCAGGCTACATCCATCATTGGTATTACACAGAATTTGCCATTTATCACACCAAACAGAGAGCAAATCTTTAACTTCTTTTCTCTTCCCAGCAGTACAGAGCCCACAATTATTCAGATTTTAAAACAAAATCGATGTTTATCCAGCTCCTTTTTACAGCTCTGCCTCTTTGGGCTCCTCACTTCTCCAACCTCTGGATGTACAGCAGGGAACTGATAAAGCAGGGAGCATTTGAGAACCAATGTGTCTTGGGGAGATGGGTGTGCAGGGGTGGATTAAAAATGCATTTGGAAAGGCCTTTTAAAAGGGTCTGCTTTCCTACTAACACCTATTGAAGGGTGTTTGTGACAAACCTCTCCTGAATTCAGGATAATATCTGGGGAAGAGGATTCTTTGAAAGTTTCAGGCCTTTAGAGAACAACAGGGAATTGTCCTGCTACACTTTCTAGAGAAGTTTGGCACCTGCAAACTCAGACTTGAATAGTTTTTTAAGGACCCCTCCAGCTGTGAAACAATTATGGATGGATGCAATGGAGGGAGCAGCCCAAAATTTCACAACCCTGTTCATCACCATGGATGAATTTCTCTCCAGAACTCTCCAGCACTCATTCCAGAGAAGAAAATAAACAAGTCAGGGTGTTGGGGTCTGACACAGCCTCATGGGAACTGTAGAAAGGAAGTCTGGAACAGCCTCATCTCTAAGTGATCTCCTGGGTTTACACTCCTGCCCCCAAAATACAGGGATCTCCTGAGATATCTGTCCTCTGGGATGCTGCAGCTCAGCTTTGCAGGCTCAGGCAGTACATGGCAGGATTCAGAGCCCCTTTCACCTCAGCACAGGGATCTCTTCCTTCCCTAAAAGCTATCAGAGTATGCCTGAGCCACCCAGTGCCCTGATGCCATTCACTGTCTTCTGCTTGCATTCAATATTCACATTATCAGCACTAAGGACCAATTTGGGAGCTCCCAAGCTTCCCTCTCACAGAGAATGCAGGAAGACAGGGCAGTTGCCAGGATATTTATAAAAGGGTGCATGGGACAACAGTATTTGTGGAAGGTTAAACAGCCTAATGCATGATATGAGCATCTGTGTCATGAATCAATGATTAAAGTAAAGTCTCTTTCATCAAAATTCAGCGATCTCAACCATGGTAAATAATAGGCTAATTAGGCATCTGCTCATTCAATGTCCAAAGGGACAGGCCAGTTCCTGGCACAAAGTGAAACATTTGTTGCACCACTGAAAAGTCATTTTCAGGCCTGTGAACCACCGACAGCAAGAGAGATCAGCTCCTTCCTTTGCCAAAGGATGCTCTTCACAAGGAGGAAAATGAGACCCCTTCCTCTTCCTACTGTCAGGGCTTACAGACCACCCTTGGGTGGGTGAACCCAGCACCTGGTCCAGAGTGAGAAGGACAGGAAACTGTGGACTAACCTTTAAAACACCAATTGCTTAGAAAGGAAAAAGTGGGGAGCTGAAATGGTCTGTTTGCCCAAATGTGTCAACTCTAAGGTTTGAAGTTTATATACAATTACAAGAAGACTGAATCTGACCAAATTACAAAATAGGAAGTTTGGCAACAACAATAATTAATTTTCCTTGCATGGACTCAGCCATCCTTGACCTGTTTCTAGCCCAGGTAACTTCTAGCAAAGGAACACACTTCTTTTGATTCTGAACTGCTTCTCTCCCCTCCATCAAGTTAGGCTCACCTTCCTGTTCCCTTTGGCTCCACAGGTACAGCTTCACACCGAAACTGATGCCTCACTGTGCTGTGGTGGGGACAGCAGTGTGCTCCACAGTTGGCTGTGGCCCTGGCACCTCAGCAGTGGCCAAATCCATTTGAATGACAGCCAGATTTAAGAGGAGATCTCCTAAGGCTGATTGAAATAACCCCAGAACCGCAAGGATTATATGCCAGTAGGGAGGCTGCAGATCCATCTTTATTCAGAATAAATGCCATATCTTCCCAAGCACCCTTATCTATCCCTCACACATACCTCTAAGATCCCTCCAAGCAGTGAAGTGCTGCTGTCAGGTGTCTGAATACCTGGAAGCCACTTGGCACCAAGCAGCCCCTCAAGCAAAATTTGTCACTAATTTTTTCTTTCTGACACACCTTTAAAAAACAGACAAAGTGGAGTTTTTTGTCTCAAGATTCCTCACTGTTTGGCTGGACGTTGTAAAGGAGGACTGGTCACCCTCTCCTATAATACCATAGGAATGATCAGCAGTTCCCCTGGGAAGGATAATAAGCTATTTCTTAGAAGGTTTTGTTCTCTTAGCACACCACCTCAATGCCTCAGCAAGGCTCTGTGTGCTCTAAAACTGGCCACGTGCCTGCTGTGGCATTCCCTGGGCTCCTGCATTGCTCCCCTGGGACAGACTAGATTTTCCATGGCAGCTTGCAGCAGACTTCAGAATGGAAAGTTTTGCTAAATGCAAGATGGTCATGAATAACACAGGGAGTTTAATAACCTGCGTGTTATTTATTTTGCTACTAAATTCAATCCATGCACTTTATTACATTCAAGGGTGTCAACTCACAAAATATGTCAAGCCTACTCAGTTATTGCCCAATGTACAGTAAAGCTGTTTTCACTCATATTCCATGAGGTTATTCAAAATGACTTTAAAATGCTTACTGCTACAAGAAGTTCAGGGGAAAGCTAACATCCTCCCCGTGCCCTTCTGTCTCCATTTGTCTGCCTGAGTATTTGTCCTTTTGTACCTTCAGCAAAATTTCTGCAAGGTTTTTCATACACATCCTGTCTGAGAGTTGTTTCTGAAAGCCATTACCAGATGCATTTTTAAAGATATTGGGAATGGGGAGAAAAAAGTAGATCATCTTAAAAACATCTTCCTTTTGCAAATACAATTTCTGGTGTCAAACTATTACAGCCAATTTGGCTCTTTCCATATTCTTAGTTTTTAAACATAAGTCACTTTGCCTTCTAAATTTTTCTATCTCACTCTCCTCCTCTCCTTTAATTTTAATGCAAAAGGACTGAGTAGCACTGTGAGAAAAGCTTAGGCTGCAAAATCAGTTCAGAGGAGCAGAGGAAAGTTAAAATAAATGGAATTTACTGAAATGGTACTGAAACAATAAAGCTCAGAAAAATCTAAACAGCATTCACATGCTTGCTTACCAGAACTAGTTATTTTGTTTATTAAAGTGACAGTCAGCCCTTCATACAGTGGAATAGCTTCACCTGGGCATTACAACAACTCTACTAATTCTTCAGCTTTCTGAAGAAATCTACAGTGAGGTGAAATCTGCACTTAGGAAGAGGTAATTCAATGTACTCTGTCTGCTGTCTGTTCTATCATTTCCAGTCCAAAGGATAAAAAATCCTAAACTACCCCATCAAGTCCCAGTGTGGTTCAACAGGACATCAACTTTGTTATTAACAAAACGAGCAGCACTACAGAGCCAGTGAGCCCAAGTGCAGCTTTATTCTCTCTACAGGCTCCTGAGCAAGGGTGGCAGCTGGCAGTGCTCTCCATCCAAGCCTCCATCACACAAGTTAGAGAAGGAAAATTCCTATCAGGTCTTCCAGTCAGTCTCCAGATCCTGCAGGATGGCTCCCTGCAGCTGACTGAGGGGCTGTGCTCCAATTAGCGCAGACCCTTTTGATGCTGGCCAGCCTGCAAAGCCAGATGGCAGCTGCTCCCTGGCATCTTGGGCCTGGGTACCCAGTGCAGAGCACAGGTTTTGTGATAGCCTGGTAAATGGCTCCCAAGCTTTATTTCAAATGCTCCGACCTCTCCCTGAACTGCAGCATAACTAGATCCAATCATACTTCTGAACTCCACAGGGAAGAAATGCAGATAAATTCCTTTGCAAAATACATAATCAACAGGAAAACAATGCATAAAGCATACTATAGGTGTAATATATGTACAGACACATACACATACACTTTCCCTACTGCTCTCAGCACACAGACATTAATGGTTCAGGTGATAAATCAATCTGCACAGCTAAAAGCAGCCACAGTGATCATTTACAGCTTCCACTGACTTCAGTCGAAGACACTGGCACTCTCAAAACAAGACTGCAAACTAAAACAATGTCTTACTTGGATGAATTTCTGTGTTTCAGATCTATCAAACTGCATTTGAAATTATTTTCACTAATAACATAAAATTACATCTGTTATAATATCAATTTTCATTGCCCTTTGCTATTACAACACTGCTGAAATCAACAAAGTCATTTGTAAGCACTGTCCAGAATCCCACCTTATTACATAACAGTGGTAGGTCTCAGCTTGACTAATACACAACAACCGCTAAATATTTGGTTTTGCAGAGAACAATCCACTATTATGACATTGTAAATAGGCTGGGCTGCACCACTTCTCCTGGCAACCCACTCCAAATCACCCTTTCCAAGGGTCCTTAGAGGACAACCGAGCAGTTCTCTCCCTCCCTCCCTCCCTCCCTGTAATCTTGTTAGAAGGTAACCACGCCACTTGGAGAATGGAATTAACAGACTGGAACCAGGATGAGATGGGATCAAGCAATCAACATTTTCCAGCTCCCAAGGAGAAGGAAAAAAGATGAAAACAGTTTTTCCTTTAAATCAGCTAATCTATCCTCCACCTTGGACTCTGGGGGGAAAAACCCAACCTACTAATCTAGTAGTTAATCCTGTTCTCCCACCACCACCATATCCCAGCTATGGTGTCAGGCCTCTCATTTTTAAAAGTAGGCTAAAACAGGTCGAAGTGTTCTGTCACGGTGAGACATATTCATCACTTCAGAGCTGGGATATTATTTCCTATTTCCAGGGACAACAGGGGGTTTGTGCTAGGAAAATCAAGTACACAGACTTAAATTGTTTTCTAAACAAACAGCCAAATCCCCCAAGCAGTATTACAAGATTCAGCAGTTCTCACTCCTGCATCTCTACTTAGAGTTGCTGCAAGAAAGAACTCAGGCTCAAAACGTTTTCTCCTGGATTTTGCTTTCTAGTGAAAATTCCTTGTTGAACTGAACAGGCAAGGAGATGATGAAGTAATTTGCCCAGAGCTGTCAGGCTGGACATCCCATCTTCCTCACCCTTCTTACTCCTGGCTCAGGGCAGCTTTAGCCACTGTGATAATTTTTTTGAAAGAAAGGAATGCTCAGATATTTGAAAACAAAATTCATAGGTGGTTTTGCACACTGCTGTCATTGTGACTTATGTTTCCAAACAAGTGAAAATTAGGCTAACCTTTAAACGTTCCTGCATTTCTTGGCAGCCAAAACAAAAATGACTAAAAATATACTCTAATTTTAGCAGCATCCAAGTCTGACATATGCCAGGTTCTGACACATGCCATTTTCCTGAGCCACCAACATGTGGCATCCCGCTGCTCCAGCTTTCACACACCGAGGCTGAGGGATGATGGAATGTGTCTGCTGGTGGCAGCAATAGTCTGGTACCCTTAGCAACATTGGGAGAACTGTGAACCTTTGCTTACATCAGGCCAGATCAATACAGCCATTATCAAGGGACATAAACAGAATAAAAAGCTGTCTCTATTGCATGAGTTAACTGCAGCAAGAGGAGAACATCCAGTTCCTGAAGGGCAGACTCACCAACCAAGCACAGGCAATAACACTTCCATAGACTACTAGTCATCAGGGAGGATTAAATCTACTCCTGCTGAGATTTAATTCTACAGTGAATATCCTTTTGGGGAGAAGCCATAAACCACCACAAATTCCCTAGCAGAAGACCAATACTGAGATGAAGGCAGTTTATTTTCAAAAACTACAAAACAATAGATTAGCTGGACTCGGAACAGAAATAGATTTTTCTTGATGTACATCTAAGTAAACAGCCTTCAAATAGTGCTGTGCTGATGGGGTCTTTTCCAGAGGTGACTACATTTCAGTAGGGCATAAACTGATTCCTAACTTGCATTTAAACTTTGGAGGTTTGTGTTCAACATACAATGAGACAGGACAGGATCCTGTTTCAGAAGGTGTTGTTGAAAATCCAAACCTAAATGCAAGATATTCTCACAGTTAAAAATGGAACTTTTAGGGAACAGTCCATAAATAAAAAGATTTAAAGCAACAACCTATTTAACAAAATCACATGACAATAGTAGTAGTATTACATTTTATGCAGTGTTTTTAACTGGGCAAAAGCAGCAAAACTACTGAAACTCACCATTAAATTCTATACATCAACACAAATAAAGGGTTGCTGTCCACCCTTGACCATGAGCTGGCAGTGTCCTTGTGGCCAGGAGGGCCAGTGGTATCCCTTGGGAAGAGTGTGGCCAGCAGGTCAAGGGAGGTGATGCTCCCCCTCTGCCTGGCCCTGGTGAGGCTCATTTGGGAGTGCTGTGTCCAGCTCTGGCCTCCTCAGCACAAGACACACAAGGAGCTACTGGAGACGGTGCAGCAGAGGGACAAAGGGATGATGAGGGGTCTGGAGCATCTCTGATGAGGAGACTGTGGGAGCTGGGCCTGTTTAGTCTGGAGAAGACTGAGAGGGGATCCAGACTCTTTTTGGTGGTGCCCAGTGGCAGGACAAGGGGCAATGGCCATAAACCAAAACACCACAGGTTGATCCTCAACGTGAAGCAGCAGCTCTGCACACTGAGGGTGGCAGAGCACTGGGCCAGGCTGCCCAGGGAGGTTAGGGAAGCTCCCTCCCTGGGAACATTCCAAACCCATCTGGTAACCTGCTCTAGGGGACCCTGCCTTGGAGGGGGATGGATGATCTCTGGAGGTCCTTTCCAAACCTAAATGTCCTGTGATTCTATAAACTGGACACAAACACCAGGATGAAACAGGGAGCAAGCTGCACTGTTTTTACGAACTTTGCAGGCACGTTGTTTTGCTGAACACACTTTTCAGCAGTATCAAACACACTGCTGATATTTCCTCCCTGCTCATATGCTCCATGGTGTGTGTTAACTTAATTTTTTTTTCTGGTTACGCTCAGACAACTCTCTGTTTCTCCCAGATGTACATTTATGTGAATCAAGGATTATCAGTCTTCATAATGTGATCCTTTCTCTCATTCTTACCATGTTTTGAGAAATAATGAAATAATTATCAGCATTGTCTCTAAAGGAGTCACCCTGGAACATGAAAAAGCCCCACAGAAATGGAGGAGGTAGCTCACATGTTGGAATATCCCTGGCTTTCGGCATGCTCAGGCAGATTTATCACATAAAGTATGGTCAGATTCTGCAGCTCAGGCCATCAAAATGACCCAGCTCAGTAAACAAGCTCTACACTGCAGTTTCCAATGTGTCAGTTCCCAGAAGGTAGATATACAGAAGAGAAAAAAAAATGTTTTTTTTTCTTTTTTTTTTTTTTTTTAAAAGAGAAAATAATTCGTTTAAAGAAAACCAACTTACCAGCACAGGGATGGAGTTTTGAAGATATTTGGAGAAAGATTTGATATTCCAGATGCTCTTGTGAGATAAATCCTCTAAGCTCTTTTAGATCAGTCATTTTCTCTAACAGCTAAGCCACCAGAAGTTGGGGAAGCTCAGACTTTGATGCCCATTTAGGAAAACCATGATGGATGATATTTAGTACTTTGTAAGTCAGACTAGATTATCACGGTGATTCCTGTCTGCTTTTAAAAACCTATTGATCCACTGGTGTCAGCACTGCAGAAGACAGCAAGTAGAAGCTTTCAAAATACTTTTAAGATGGGAACTATTGCTAACTTTGATGTGGTAAAATTCCAACATCGTGATGTATCTCCTGACAAGAAGAAAATTAAACTTCTGTTAATTAATACATTAATTTTAATTGGATTTCTCACAAGGCATATAGTAATCAGATTCTGAAAAGATGACTGAATGCATCCACATAGGAAACATCGATCTGTCATGTAACACTAACTTGAAAGATTTAAGCTACTAATTCAGTTTTCTTGTCTGAGGAGCCTTTCTAGCAGTTTTGCATAGAGTGGTCCTCTGAGTTTGGGAGGGTTTCTAAGCTCAAACTAGTGAAGGAAGTCAGCAGAAAAGCTTTAACAAGAATAGGAATTAAGTCTTGTTCCAGTGCAGCTTGAGAAATGCTATGAATAGGTCACATACATCATGAAAACCAGCCATGAAATATAAGAACTTGCAGCCTTACAGAGACTGGTAAATGATTCAAATAAGCAATTTCTTCTTCATAATTGCACTTAGGGAACATTGAAGGCACAGACCCCATTCAACAGTTTAAACTGGGCTCTAGATCAAGAAAACATATGCAAAACTGTAGGGTTGCTGCCTGCAAAACCCAGCTAGTAATGCTACCAGGAATAAGTCATTTTTTGATGTCTATGAAACTAAAAGAGTAGTTTTTCAGGTCTAAGGAAAATAACTCTGGAAGCAGCTCTGCTTCATTATAATCCTCATAGGATGAGTTTGCAAAAGGAAAAGATCCTGCCAGCCTGGAATCATAAAGGATATCTATTATACTTTGCAGAAGAGAACCAGTATGATTTGTTCAGCTCTAGTCACCCAGTCTGTAACTAAAGCCTATCTGCCTAAATATCCCCTCTGGATCCATTAGTTACCTTCCTTTCAGCTGTTAGGCAGTCGCTGTGTATTCCTCACAGGATTCCTGTTCTCAGGCATGGGCTCTGGTTGACACAATGAACCAGGCACAAGCTGAAAATAAGCAGTGGAGAATCCTGTCTACAGGATTATTTGGGATTACTGTTTTGGAATGGAGTATGCCAAGAAAGCAGTGGACCTGTCCTACACCTCTGCATACAGTCACAAGGACAATATAATGGCCTCCCCTGAGGAAAATGATCTTTTATCCAGGGAAATCACATAGTCTGTAGACTTTTCCCATCAAAACACAGTTTCACTTTTTTTTCCTTATTTTTGTATGGCACTGCCAAGTAACTCCATCAAGATTCAGGTTTGCCCAAGCCCCAGAACGACAGGAGTGCAGAGGTACACGGGTCTGAAGAGAGCTCTCATTTGGGCAGAACAACCACTACTGGATGTCCACAAACCTGACAGTGCCAACCCAGTCATCAAACAGCCACCCCTCCTGCTTTAATCTGGGAACAGTACAAGAGGCTGTCAGAGAGCAGGAGCAGGAGCTGTGTTTTCTTTCCCATGCAGGAGCTTACGAAACAACAGCCACACAGACATCTCTGGCTGTGGGCAGCACAGGACACACAAGGAAACAAGGCAAGCAAAAGCACAAATAAGCACACAAAGCTCCTATCATCCAATCACAACTTCGATTCTTAACTTCTTTAAAATAATTTGGCTAGAATGCTTTTCAGAAATTCAAAATAAGCAACAGGTTGATTGTCTTTATCTTCATGCTTGCCAACCCCCCAAAAACAGGCTAGCAGATGTATAAATTCCTCCTTCAAAAACTAAAACTACCATTAAACCACTGTTATCCATGTTATCTGACTTGTCCCCCATAAAGAGCAGCTCTAATTTGGGAATTCCCTTTAGGCTCCTCACTGTGAACACCAAAGCAAATAACTCATTTAGCTTTTCTGCAAAGACCTTATTTTCCTTGAGCACTTTTACATCTTGATCATCTATCAACCTTATAAACCTTCAGGCAGGCTTCTTGCCTCTGATGTGTTTGAAAAAGTTTTTATTATTAGTTTTTATGCCTTTAGCAAGTTTTTCTTCAAAATTGTTTTTGTCCGCTATTATTATGGGTTTGCATTTCACTTGCCAGAGTGTATTGGGTTTTTTTTTCTCCTTAGTTCATTTGGGCAAGACTTCAAAGGGTGTCCTTTAATGCTAATGATCTTCAAGTCTAATAATCCCCTCTGCTAACTTCTCATGCAACCTTTTATAAAGTTGTGGAGTTTTTCAAAGAGGGGTATCACACTTACTTTTTAATGGTAAAGCTGAAAAAATCCATTCCTAGAATGGTGAGTTTATAGAACTGCCATGTCACCCCAAAGTGATATTTTGTTCTATTTTGCCCTTTTAGTGACTGGTTTTAAATTTCTTTTCCATTTTTTGTTGGCCTCCTTTCAGAAGTATGTACCATGGGTCTTTTTGATTTCCACCACAAATGATGAATTTGAGCATGTTTATATTTGTTATTGCAGAATGTTTCTTTGACAGGTACATCTTCAATCAAGACTTAATCCTTGCTAAGGGATAAATAAAAAAAAAAAGAACAACTGCTCTTCTCTTTCAGGCTCTTTGATTCCTTGCTTCCAGAAGATGTCATTTTTAAAGTGTATAAATGTGGTTTCTATATCACCTTTAATCATGACCCTTAATCAGACTCTGTCATTACATTCTTTGAGTCCTCATTGATTCTGGGGTAATTCTGAGCATGACACTAAAGATGTTTAGTGCTACCATCCCAGTTTGGCATGAAATTTTAATGCACAGAGATTGTGAGATTTTTCAGTTCTTGTTGATACAATTCCACTCCCTGCCTTTTTTCTTTTTTCTTTCTTTTCTCTTATTTGCTTCTGATCTTTCTTTGAACTATAATGTCGCTCCTCTGCTGACTTGGTTTCATCTGTTATTGGTGTATAATTTTACACTGCTATTCCAGTGCTCCCTGATTGAGATGCTATTATGTCAATATCCTCATTTAAAATCAGCATTTCACTTCACCCATCTTCATTGCATACACTGGGCTAATTGTCCACTGCCTCTATTACTGCTATCTTGCACGAGTAGAAAAGCATGAACAGACATAGCTGGGTCAAACACTTGGCCAGCTCTCTCTAAATCATTTTTAAATACTAAGAGCTCTTTTGTATTAAATAAAAAAGCCCTGGCAGTGACTTTGCCCCTGTGTCTTAAAAAGCAAATGCAATCCCAAGAAAAGTGAACAAGGGGCACGGTCCCAACACCATCTGAAGTGGGAAAAATAAAATGGATCAGCTCATTCCAGGCATTTCCACTTGCATCCTGTGAGCAGCCCTGACTCTAAGAAGCTCTGGCAAGAGGCAGCTGGAATTGAGTGCTGTGTTGTGCAGCAGCTCATTCTCCTCAGTGCTCAGCAGTTCAAATGCAAGCACTGAAGCAGACTTGTCAGTGACCTTGACTCTGACCCACTTTATAGAAGCACTTGGGGAAGGAGCAGAAGTGAAGGGGGAGTTTTTCATAAGTGGTTAAAAAAAAAATCTCAAACTCTCGTGTCTCACTGAAAAACTGAGAAGGGGAGGAGAAACATGAAACCAGAATTACTGAGGAGGAGCTTAGTCATATCTCCCAGACTGGAGGAAACTCTCCCTGCAGCTCTGAACATGTCAGCCACTCCCTGATTAATGTTACTTAAAATTAAAAAATCCAAAATCCTCTCTCCCCAAGGTAGATGCTAAGAGGAATTTGATAATGTCACATCTGTAAGAATTACAGAACGTTGAAGAGGGAAGAAGATGCAAGGGAGGGAGAAAAGAATCCATATTGAACTCCTCCTGTACACTCAGTCCAAGAAAAAAATATGTGCATTATATAAAGGGAATATTTTCCTCCATTGGCAAGGGGTAAATTCTTTGAAGAGACAGCTCTGATTCATCAGCAGGGTGCTGGCAGATGCCCCTAGAAAAATAGAGAACATGGCTGTACATCTTCAAAAAACTATTTTAGGAGACACTATTTCCTCAGAGGGATATTTGAGTTGTGTTCAGCCCCCTAGGCACATCCCAGGAAAATACAACCATGTTTTGATGGTAGAGAGGATACTAAAGCTTTGATGGATAATATTTTGATCCAAGGTAAAAGAGAGGAGTTTGACTAAAGGCCCTGAAGAGCTGTGGAAAGAGACCGAGATGCTGAGCTAAAACTAAGAAAGCAACAACATAAGTTCCATGTAATCACAATAAAACACCTGGAAGAGAAGATAAGGGGTACAGTAGATCACTGCAAAGTGGAGGGCATAACTAACATGCCTGCCCCAAACAAGAAGCAGCAGCACAGAGATTCCTCAGAACAGCTAAATTCATGGGAAAAAGAAAACAAACCCAAAGTGTAGATGTTTAGAGCAGCAACGTGCAGATGTTACTGCACACAGACACCCCACATGTTAACACATGTGAGAATATTTGAGTTGAGTAAAGGGGCACTTATCTGGAAATATGATAGTGAACCACACTAATCTGTCTGCAGTGCTTCGTGCAGGGGTGTCTTGTGGAGAACAACAGCTTAGAAGTGCCAGGTACAAATGAAAAATGGCAATTATTGTGTTGATTAAAAAAAAGGAAATTTTAGTCTCTTGAATGAAAACATTTCATTCTTCTTTGCATTTTTTTTAACCTGAAATTGCTCCTATCCTAGATAAAAAACATTACCAAATGGGGATAGGAAAAAAAAAAAAAAAAAAAAACAGTCAAAGAAACTACAGCCTGTGTCAGACATTACCATTACGGTGATATGATTAGCACAATGACTGAGTACAAACAGAGAGAAATTTGGAAGCTGTAGACCCATTTCAGACACATTTCCTGGAGAATCTGGAGCATTTGACAAAAGCATAGTGTAGCATCAGCCAGAGCTAGATTATGAACATGCAAGTGTGATCAAAACAAAACAGAATCAGTCAAAAAGCTTGTCTAGTTTAGATGAAATGTGATTTATAATTTCAAAATATAAATTTCACTGAGTAGAAAAAGAGGACTATTAGCTCTGGGTGGCCTGAATAGCCCTTCCTTGGCTATCACTTTAACAAGGAGTTCACAGTTGCAGGTGGAACTTCATCTAATGGTGTCAATGATTCCTAAAAGTTACCAGAGAAATTATATACTCACTTTTATATATACATTTATATATATGAAGATTTACATGTTGAAAACAAATCAAAGGGAAGGGACAAAAATCACAGATTAATTGTAGATGAGAAGGAAATCTGTAGAGTTTATTGAGTGCATTCAACTGCCTCAAAAGGGAATTACCTCTATCTAAATTTTTTTCCAATAAATTCCCACCATAAAACCCTCCAGTGGC
Source organism: Lanius collurio (assembly GCA_020086605.1). NCBI lineage: Eukaryota > Metazoa > Chordata > Aves > Passeriformes > Laniidae > Lanius > Lanius collurio. Next base: position 18,929,396 of record JACBWW010000016.1, read on the forward strand.
AAAGATTCAGCATCTCCTGCAAATAATCTGTTCTAGTGTAAAACCAGCTCTGCTATTTGCAAGTTTCCCTGAATATTGTGTGTGTTTTAGGGACTGTGGGAAGAATTTTGCTAAGATCAGAAGCTTCTTTACCTGGCATAAACATAGAACATATTACTAGATCAAGAGAGAATGTTTACTCCAGGAAGCAGAATTGTTAAAATTGCATGAGAGGGAACAGAGGAGTTCCTCTGAACTGTTACTCTCACAAGATTTCTTATCAGAAAATGCCACAGCTAACAAACTGATCATGTACACCACCTTTGCTTCTGTCTGCAGATACCAAATTTATCCATATTTAACAACAAAAAGAGTTTAATGGGAATACTTCTAAACAGCCTGTGTGAAGTATAATATTAGATAGAGCATTAGTAACTCTGATTCTGCTGGTCCAACAGGAAGGTGTGAAATAGAGTCAAAATCCTGAGCACAAGCTATGGAATGAGACAATGATGGGTACATCCCACTGCCAAACTGCAGCACTGAGAGAAAGGTTGTCCTCAGTACTGTCCAACAGCAAACTGAAATAAGAATGATATTTTCAAAGCCCTGAGAAGTTACACTACAGTCAACAGGGACTTGCAAGAGAGAAGTGGCACAGGGCACTTCTGAAATACCAACAGAGTGGCACAAACATGAACATTAGCACAGAAAGAGGCCACAGGGCTATCACAGCTGAATACACACTGCATGAGCAGAGGTGATCCCTCTTCTAATTTCAGGAGGAGAGAAATAAGAGGCAGCATGTTGGCCATTCTGCCTAAGAAGAACTCAGAATAACATACAGTTTGTTATCCTGAGAATTGCTGGCAAAAGGTGAAGCCTGGCAATGGCAGTTTTGATGTCAGAGTGAAAACCAGCAGGTATAAATGTCAACCCAGGATGTCTGAGGGACACTCTGAGCATCACTCCCAGGGGGTTGTTAAAATTCAGTATTGAGTTGGAAATGATTATTCACTACTATGGTGTTGTTTAGCTGGGGAAGGAAGTGTTAGAGCTCTGCTAACAGCAAAATGGAGCCAGGTAATGTGTGGTGCTACAGATCTCATTACCCTGAGTTAATCTGCTATGACTCCTCACACCAGATGATGCAGATGCCAGCTGATCTGTTTGGCTCCAAGTGAGTTCTGAGCAACACCAAACCCCAACCCACAGCCTTTCCAAACATTTATTAACACCCAAACTGGCTTCAGCTAGAATGAGAATGAGCTTATAATTTTCCAGTGAAATATATTCCAGTGTGTTGCTCCAATTTATAACAGGAGCAGGGGAGATGATGAGGGAAAAGAAGAATTTTTGAAGAGAAAACAATTGCTTGCAGTCATTCAAATGTTAGATTAGAAAATGCTACTTGAGGGCTTATAGCATAAGTAGCCTAAGTGTACAATTTTGATGTGAAACCCTTGCAAAATCTGTTGTTATACTTTACTTGTCAACTATCCAGTGTCACATTGATGGTAATACTAACAACATCATTGCACGAGATGAGTGGAAGCAGAGCCTCTAAGACTGACACAATTTGCAGGACTGACAAAAATAAAATTTATGTCACTCTCCAGCAAAGCACAGACATCTTGAAGACCAGCTGCATTTTTCTAAATGTTGAGTTGTCTGGTGAAGAATGTGGCACTGCCCAAGGCAGAGAGGATGTGGGGTCACTAAAGCAACCCTGCCATTGGGAATAGATGCAACCTGCAAAATATCAGGTACAGGATTCTAAATCTATATTTTGTGACCTAGTTTTCCATAAAACCAGAATGCTTCTCTCAAAATATGACAGGGATACTAGAAAAAACAAACAAACCTGATTTGTTTCACTGCAAAAATTGAGGACAGTGGAGAAAGTGAGGGGTTGGATGTGCTGCATGTGGAGCACTCCCACAACTCCACACTTGGACCGTGGCTCCTGCACAGTCACAACTCCTCTCCTTGGCAGTACACTCCAAATGGTGCTGCTGGAGGCCTAGAAAGGATGCAGGCTGAACAACAGGATTGACAGTGCGTGGCCTAAACAGAGTCTGGAACAGAGCAGCACGAAGAGGGGCAGTGATGGAGGCATCAACACCCAAACTGCACCTTTGAAAGAGCTGGGAAGCATTCTGGAGTGGTTGGAACACCTGAACCTCCTGACAGCAAGGAAAACACAGAACCAGAATGGGAAAAACAGAAAGGAAGTCTGTGAGCATGGGGGGAAAGAGACTGTGCTCCTTGGCAATGGGGAAACCAGGGAAGCCACCTGGCTGGACAGGAGAGTCAGCTCCAACAAATCCCAGATGGTCAGGGACACAACGTGTTTCCCTTCATGGAGGAGCTCCCCTGCTTCTCACACCACTCAACCTTCAACTTCACCTGATTTCTATTATCAGGGCTTATCAGCAGCAAGCTGGAGCTCAGAGATCAGGCTCTTTTCCCCACGCTCTCTGCTGTAGAGTGAAGGGGCAGGATGTTCTGAGGGGAGGCAGCCCTAGGAGGACACCCATCAGTCTCTAAAGGAGGGCCTGGGGAGAGCTGATAGCACAGACCCAGAGGACTGTACATTCAGTAACTTTGGAAGAAAGTAAATAGATTCTCTTTCTGAAGAAGAACACAGTCATCTGCTGAAGAATCCAGTTACATTAATTTATCAGGATAATTCCCCTGTACTCTTTGCCCACTCAAGCCTAACTGGATCAAAAGCTAGGCCTCCTCAGAGACAGGAAGATTGGAAAATAATGATTTTGTTCAAGTCTGAGCCTGCACATGGGATCTTATAAAACCTGTTCAAAAACATAAAAGGTGTCATTCACCCTTAAATACCACCCCCTCCCCATGCCTACGGTATTGTGTTTACTCATCCTTTCTTATTACTAATTCTGTTGTCAGCAGATCCCCCTGAAGCCCACAGGCTCCTTCCCTCCCTCATTCCTGTCCCCAGCAATAGCAGATTGCCATCCTCTATCAGCTAATTCATCAGCCCTTGTGGCAGATGTCTGTGTGGTGGATCTAAAGGTTCCAGCCCAGCAGATGACTCAGAGTTTAGCATGCTGGGGCTTTCATTTTGCATTGAATCAGAGAAAACTTTCACCCAGAATAGTATTAAAAGTATTCAAGGGCTGCAACATCAAGCACTCCAAAGTCAGAAATGGATACAGAAAAGTCACTTGTGCAGAAATAATTTAAATTTTAGTGTCTATGTGCATGACAAAGGAGATGCTAATTAAGGAGCACATCCCAGGTAAGTGGGGGTTTTGTGTTTTCTTTTCTTTTTTGGGCAAGTCTCAAGCTCACTCAGGGCAAAAGGTGAACAGCATCTAGCAAAGGAATCATTTGTTTGTAGGACTCCAGCTTTAATTCAACAGGAGGTGGAAAACAGGCAGAGTAGAAGAAACACAACAGAAAGAAAATAAACTCCAGTATTGTAATGAGAGTGTCTGCATTTTCATTTGGGAGGGGTAAATTACTTGAAACAGATTCATCCCAGATGGTCAGTCACTGCCTATCCCTTGTCTTCTAGAACCTAAGAGAACCAAAGGACAGAAGTACTCTCCCAATCTTCCTTGCAGAGGGAAGGGGTAGAAACAGGACAGTGAAGGTATCAATCTTTGCTGAATGACATGGACTAAATCTGATTCCAGGCATCTTAAAACATCTATCACAAATGAGTAGGTACTTGTGATCATAACTATCTGTTTCCTGTCCACACAAGGATGACACATTTGTCTCTCCCGGGGGCCACGCCCCAAAAATAATCCATACTTGTGCAATGCTCCCTCAAGCCATGCTTGTGTTTGTTATCATGCACAAGCAGAAATTTTTGGCCCCACATCTCAGCTGTTGGAATGGCCCATATGAGCATGGTTCAACATTCTCCAAACAAAAGTCAGCTGAGTTGGCTTAAACAATACATTCATGCTTTGAGGTAATTCTGCTTCCTGCTCCAGCACAGGCAGCAAAGCCATCAACTGTTTCAACAGGCATCATCTGGTGGAGTGGTGGGAAGAGGTTGCTCTTTGGCACATGGGCAGGGAAAGGTACTTGGGAACAGAAATATCCCCAGCCAACAGCACATGAGCTAGAAGAGTCTATCACTTCAGTCTCCTCTGCAAGACTGACACCACTAGAAACAGCTGAGAATATCCCCTCACTCCATGTAGGTCAACACAATGACAGTGATCATCAGAGTTGCTGTGTCAAATCAGTGATACAGAGATCAAATCTTCCTATTATTCTCTCATTTCTTGACCCATCCTTTCCTAAGAGTGACACGGTCCTTATGCAATTTGAAACACTTTAAAAATAAAATAAAACAAGCCCACGTTGTAAAACCCAGACGAACAGTGAACCACAAGTGCTTTGGATTATTTTTATACAGTAACTACAGCAAACACTCAGCCTTGGAACACTCAGTGCTGGAATCACTGTAGCTGCAGCATCGTGTGTGTGCCTCATACCCACTTCACTTATTTCTGTGTCACTCATCCTCCCTGCTCCAGAATTAACTTTTTTTCAAAGGAAATAGCTTATCTCCCATACTGCAGAGCAGAAGAAAAATCCTCCTATGCAGCAATATTTAAAACATGGTTTTATGGTCTTATGGCAGCTAATTTTCCTTAAGTGATTTAGGGGAATGAATGCATCTAAAAGTCCTGCACTGAGCTGTTCTGCAATGGCAACATGAAGCCAAACTTCCTCTGCTTTAAACAATCCAGTTTTCTGTGGACAGCCCTTCTCAGCAGATCTTGTCTGCAATGGGAGGGATGAAGGTTTTTTTAATTATGTAATTTCTCAGAGAATTGGGCTTTGCATTTTATTTCATTTCCTATTCCCCAGTGTGGGAAGACTTCAGGTGAGGAGAGGGGTGGCAGGACAGACATGTTCAGATGTAAAATGCCCAATGTGACACAGTTTGACCCCAGGCCTCCTGCAGCAGCCAACCTTCAATCATGCACTACTCATCTGAAAGTAACACTCTATGCCTCAAAAGCACCTAAAATTTTTAGCTGCCAGAAGGGATTTAAAGCAGGTTTTATTCTGGCATTCTGTCATAACTTAGTAAAAGCAGTCACTGCTAAAGCAGGATGGTGCATGGACAGTCCTAGGCCCTCTCTCTGAGGCAGCTGGCGCGTCTTCCCTTGAACTTTGGATATGGTCTTTCCATACAAATATCACTGGGATCAGAGGGACCAAGAATCTGGTATTGCCTGAAAAGAACAGTAATCCCAGGTACTGCACAGCACTGCTGAGCATCCCTGGAACTGTCAGAAAGGCTGGTCTTAACAAGGGGATGATAAAACCAGACAAGATTTTTTTCAGTGGGTAGCTAATTCCATGAGAAATGGAATTCTGAAGAGCAACCTGAACTTTGTTGGTGCTTTAACCCCCTCAAAATAAAGGAAAAAAAAAAAAAAGGTTTCTGAATAGTGTTTTTTTAAAAAATTAAATAACCTTGAAAATGAAATGTTACACTTGTGTTTGAAAGGCTCCCCTTTCTTTCCCTCAGAAAGAAATGAACTGGAACTGGTTCATCTCAGATTGATCACTGGGGAGAGCAGGAGACAGAAAGATGGAGGAAAAAAAAGATTTTCATTTCAGACCAGCTTTCACCAAACAGTTCTTTTGATTTTTCATTTTAGCCACCAAAGCAAATTAATTCATTCTTCACACATAGGGCAGCTGTAAGCTACCACAATTTTCAAAACTTACTTAGAATGGGATGAAGCTGAAAAGAACTTTCCCTTACCTCCAAGAATAGCTTTATTTTACTGATAGTGGATTTAATAGTGCCAGGATTTGTTACCTTACTGGCTACAAGCATTTCCCTACACCCAACTTTCTTGGAATGTTTAAAGACCTCTTCATTCCTGGAAAAAACCTCTTCTCAAAGCAGTCTGCATACTCTCTCCATCATCTAGAAGGAATCTTGCTTTTTGGGGAAAAAAACACAGGAAAGACCAGGCTGGCTCCAAAGCTTCTTTGTGACCCTTTCCATCATTATCATCACCACTCTAAAAGAGCTTAGGAACCTTGGTCAGAGGCACAATGCACAGTGCAAGGTGCTGCAGAAGCAGAATAGAAAGACAAATTCTGTGCCAAACAATTAGCAGTCTAAGAAAATATTTTTTCATGCAATTGGATTCCACTCCATACATAATGATCTTATCTATTAACCAATCTTCCTTGTACCTAAAACCTCCTCTGTACAGATATTACTCCAGCTGGAAGATAAAAAGTCCAATTAAGATGTATTGGGAAAACCAGGAGTTAAATAAAAGGAGGTCTTTTCCTATACATGATGTAGCCAGGGGTAAGAATCCTCTTTCTTTATTAGCAAGGCAAGCCATGTCCTTTTTCACAGAAACAAAAAGGAAAGAAAGAGAAAAAAAAAATAAAAAAGGAAAAATTAGCAAAACTTCAGGGAATTAAAGATTCAAATTCCCTCTCCACTGTGAGAAGCAAAAAAAAAGACAAATACCAGAAATCTCATAATGAAAAAAATAATAATCTATAAAATATCCTCTTATTTTTTGGTAGTGATTTTTTCCTACCCATCTCCACTTTTTTTTTCAGCAGTTTTCCTTTGGTGCCATGTTCAATAATCCTTCTGTGCTTTGATGTCAAACATTCAATAGCTGTCTGCCTCCCTCCCACTCCTCTTCTCCATATTCTCTGCAATCCATCTCCTCTGATTAGCTAAGATTTCACCTTCAAGAACACCTCTGCTTCTCTGAGTGAGCATGAGTATGTGTTTATACAATATTTGCAAATATTCTCCCCCTCCTGCTCTGCATACCACACAGCCACCACTGCCAGAGCCCCGGATTAGGCATCACTGCCATTCCCTAATTCAATTTGGGGGGCCTGCTGTTTTGAATCCAGCTCAGAGCATGAGAGCAGCTCGATTGAATTTAGGCCCTGCTTTCAGAATTATTTCATAGTTAATCCAAGCTGAACTTCATTTCCCTTGCTTTCTCCACTTCTGATGCTTCCTGTGGCAGAAAGCAGGACTGTTCCCTGATCTCCTGCAGTGGTGGGGGGGGATGTTTGCTGCCTTCTCCCTTATTTTGGTTTGCCACTGGATGAAGAGTTGCTGGCACCCCACAGCAGCCTGCAGCGAGGGAGGGTGGGTCCCTCAGCACAAGGGGGGGCTCAGCAGCTGTCCCCACTCACCGGGTTGTTGTACATGTCGATGATGAGCTCCTTCACTCCGTGCAGGGTGGGGTGAGCCCACGGAGAGGGATTTGCCCAGTGCCGGTTCAGGTCAAACCCCATCAGGGAGCACCTGCACACAGACACACACACACAAAAAACAGACACAGAGGGTTTACATGGGCTGCAGCCTCTCCTCGGATCAGCTGCAGAATCAGGAGTATGTTCTGCAGCTGAAGTAGTCAAGTGTTATTCTTGTGGGGGAAACAAAGCAAATGTTCCCCTGAGGAGAGACTGCAGTAATAACTGCAGAAATAACATGACCAGAAGAATATCAACTGAAACAGCTTTGGTCATTCAGCCTTCTTCCCCTCCACAGCCTGTGCTCACTGTAGCCTTTTCCCAGTTTGGCAGGCTGGCCCTGGAACAGCCTTCCCTGACCTTGGAGGTTCCCTTCTCTTTGAAGCTGTGGCTGAGGGGCTGCAGCTACGAGGGTGATTCACACACTGCACCACCAAGCTGGACCTTCAGCTTGTCCTCAGTCAGGCTTTGACTCAGCAAAGCTGTTCAGAGCATTGTAATCAATGGCCATTAAGTTTATGCTTAAGGGATTTAAAGCATGAATATCATTGTACCACTAACCCAAGACCTCGATCTCTTCCCCTCCTGCAATTGCCTACACAAAAGTTAGCCAACCAAATCAGCAAGTTAAAAAGCTTTTTGGCCATCAAATCCGGCAGGCATTGGAGCATGGATGCCCCCTTGGCTTCTCCTTCCTGCCCTGACTCAGATCCCTCTCAGGACACTGTCCTGAATTGGATTCTGCTGCTCATAGCCCCACAGAGTAGTATCCAAATTCTTTGTGGGACCCCACTGAAGTTCAGAGGGCTGTTGACAGAGTAAATGCTAAAATGGAAAATCTTAAAAAAAAATGGAAAAGCTGGAAGTGGCACAAGTAGGATGACAGGGAAATAAGGTCCCTTGCCTCCTGCAGAGATCACCTAGACAATCTGCAGCTACTGATACATGCAGGAAGAGAAGCCTGTCATCTCACACCAAGCTTGGGATGAGTTGGGTAGATATTTGCTCAGAAATTCTGTGGAAGACCATACAAATAATAAATGCCCAGGTAGAGATGCAACTTCCTCTACAGTTAAAACAAACAAACAAAAAAATCAACCTCGCTGCTAAGCCTTAAAGCTCCTTGAGAAAAGAGGAGCTTTCATTGATCCCATGTCTATTACAAGAATGTCTGTTCAGCCTTAATCTTTTAAACACACTTATGCAAACAGTAGAAATTCACTCCAGCAGTGCTATCCTTTGACAAAAAGTTCCAAGAATCTGAAGACCTAAAACATAGGTTTAATTGGAAAAGAGAAAGGAAAATAAAATTAAGAGAGGTGAAATGCTTAAAAAAGTGAAGAGATGAAACCAGAGGATGAAATTAGTTTCCAAATCTGATTAATAAATATTTTCCTATGAAGCAAAGGATACAAAGTTAATGGGACATTCTCTTTTGTAAAAGTTCTTATGGGTATCTAAGCAAGCAGGAGCTGATTTGCTCCTTGGGCTTACACAACCCAGCCATCAGCTCTGTGGAGCTCAAAGAGCCAAGCTCAGCTCTGCAGCTCCATCACTGCTGACTTGTGTGTCTTGCTGGGGTAGAGAAGCCATCTCCTTGTCATGGTGGCCACTTCTTGTATAGGAAACAGGGGGATTTTTTTCTGGACACTCCAACAGCTGGACAATTCTGGACAATTCCACAGACAACTCTGAAAGTTGCTGCCACTCCACTCTACGGTATATTTCAGATTTCCCTCTCTCTCTTCTTTTTTGTCTTCATGTAAACTCTCTGCACTTGGCTCTACTAAATCCTACCTTCTTTTGAACTCATAGACATTAATAAAAAACAGAAGTACTTCCAGACACGTAGGTGGAATTACACCAGGATAAAACTGGCAGAAGAGCAGAATGAGAGGAATGAGTTTTTCATTTAATAAAAGCAGAAACTGTCATGAGTTTTACTGTATTTTGGCACAGTTCCCATGAAAACAACACTCTTACTGTACAAAAACTTTCTTAAGAGGTCAGAATCTGAACTTATATCTCTTTGTATAGTTAATGTGCCACATTTACATTTTTTAAATAATATTTAACACTAGAGAAAATGAGCATACTTTGATTCCATTATGTTTATCTCCAAAGTGGCCAAGCTAGAGAGCAGCAGAAGCAAATTTTAAATTCAAACATGGACTGTCAATATTAAATTTGGGGTTTGGGACTTTTTTGATAATTTTATCTAAGTCATCCCCATAGGGAAAGGAAGTAAGTAATACTTAATTTTTGTAAGATCCTAAATAAGGCATTGCAATTCAGATGTGTCAGGAATGTCTGGTAAATGATGAATCTCACAGTTCATTTAAAGCAACAAGAACAGTTGAAAATAGTTGTCTTTACTTGAAAAGACTTTATAAACATAAGGAAGCAATGCTTAGCAAACAAGTTATTCATTTGGGAAGCTCCTCTGAGCTCTGTTTAATAGGAATCCAAATTAATTTCCAAATATCATTTAGCTAGTCTTTGATGTGGTATATCACATATTTATCAATGTAACAACAATTAATTAAGTTTCTGATGTAGGCATTACTATTTCTTTCCAGTCTGGAAACAGCATAATATTTTCTCCCCCCTTCCAGTTTTGAAGTCTTTTTTCTTTCCTTTTTGCCTAAAGACAAATTTGTATCTACCCCATTCTCTCTTTATTCATCTGCTGCAAACTTGTGGCCTCTCTAAGGAAACATCAAGTTGTGTTCCTTGGTACTTCAGATTTGATTATTGACTCTGTTACATGTAGAACTGTCTCCCACAGCTCACGTGTATCAGGACATGGCCAAAACATACAGCAAGAGTCTCCCACATTCCCATTACAGACCCTGCATTCATTTTATTATCTCACTCCCAGCTGATGTGATCTCCCTCGTGGCTGATGTCTCCAGTGCAAGAGCTTGAACAGGATAACTTAAAAATTGCATCTTGTACTGCTTTTTAATTCATCCTCCCAGCCTTCCAGTCTTAAGCTAATTTCTGGAAGGCTTTGCTGCTTAACTGTTTGCCTGCTGCTTCAAACACTGGGTAGGCAAAGTGGAACCATAGGTATGCTCTGGAAACAGCAGCACTATGGTGGGAAACAAGTGTGTTCTAATATAATACACAACATTTCAAAATTTTAGAGTAGTTCTTTTACTCAGTCTGCAATTGTTGTCATTGGCTTCAATGCAGTTCCTCACATGGCTGTAAGTGTTCCTCTGATTTAGGAAGTGCCTCCAAGTCTGCCCTGTACAGATGAGATTTATTTTGTGCTGTAAATAAACTAATGTGTTCAGCACAAAATTAACAAGGTGGGGGGGGGGAACCCTAAATTATATCAAAGAACTGTTTAAGGATGATCTTAGGAAGAGAACACAGAAGACAGAAAATCAGGAGACATTACAGACTCCAAGAGCTGCAGGGAAGACAAAAGCAGCTTCAGAATTAGTGAGGGCTGGGGCAAGGGCACTGGAGGATATTCCATTCCCTAAGGCTTAATGACCATACCCATGGATGCTTTTATGAAGCTGGCAGGTCACAGTGCCACGGAGCCCAATGAGAATGATGTACTGGCACACACTGTCCCAGGTTAGAAAAAAGCATAGCCAGAATAGGTGAGCTACAAGCAAACTAGCAACCTGCTACTATTACCTGATTGTAGCCTTCATTCCTAGTGTGAAAACCTGGGTTTAGGTCACACAGCCATTGCAGCCACAAGAAATGATATGTATGTAATTTAAAGCATTTAATCTGTTAACCATTGTTTGAATTTTGGATTATGCTTGCTAGAGTTTGCTAGATATACAGACCACATGCTGTGTTTCTGCTTCGTGACTGAATGTTCATTTAAATCAGGTTCTGAGAATATTCTTGTTGAATTAGAATTTGTGTTTCACCAATGTTTTCCAGCCTTTTTCTAAAATTTCTGCTTTCTGTAAGTAGATAAATTTATTACAGTGTTTATAAATTTACATAAACACAGTGCAAATTCAGTCAAAGCAAATGAGTTTCAAAATTGCATGGGAAACTGAAACATTTTGCAGTATTCATCCCTCCCTACTTGGGAGGCAGCCAGATCTCAAGAGGTTACCAGCTCAACTCAGTAAAACCAAAGATGTCAGACCAGCACCCAGCTTGCTGGGCAATACTCTGGACAGAACCCCTTTGCCTCTGAGACAGAACTCATCACTGCTTTTAGGGATTTCTTTTACAGCTGCTTTGGTGACAACATCCTGAGGAAGGATTTGGTAACAAGGCCCATGCTGGGTTTATTTTTCAGGGCTTTTTCCTGTTCTCTCAGGCTGTGCCTCTTCTTTCTGGAATCTCCAAGTTATAGAAACCTACAGGAGCTCTGCCTTCCTTTCCCTTCAGTTCTCCCTGCCCTGCTCGTTTTCTCTACCACGTGAGTCTAAGTCTCTTCCTAACAGACCCATTTCCACAAGGTGAGATACAGAGAATAATGGAGGAAAGGAGGTAAAGAAATCCTTTTTCACGCCATGTGATTTATTACAAAGAGAACTCTGCACCCTTCCCTTCAGCTTTGTAAGGCTGCGTTGGTTCATTGGATCAGCACCAGGTGAATCTCCAGATAATCTCCACACACAAAGCCGGGGAGTTCCAACCCACAAATGGCACTACCAACAGCGTTAGGATTTGAAATTGAAAAGGCAGTGGGGAAGGGGGAGCGCTCACTTTTCCTCCCCCTCAGGCTCATTGCAGTGAGTGCAGACAGAGGGTAATTGGTGTCTCTGGCTGCACTTCCTCGAAGGCAGAGCTGGAGCAGGCGCTGCCATGAGGCTGCAGCCGGCCGTGGCTCGGAGGAGGAGCAGGTGTGCGGCAGGAGCGAGCAAAGACAAGGGCACCGAGCAGAAATCTTGCTTCTTTTCATAAATATCATTTCAAAACTGATATATTCACGGCGTTTTACAAATCAGCTCCACACCTGCCAGGGAAGTCAGGTCTTCATTAGTGTGCATATCGCCGTTTGGGTGCTTGGGGTTTGCAATTTATGCATTTGCCTGTTATTCATTAAAAAAGATTCATTCAAGCCCACATATTCTAAAGCAATTAGGTAGCAAGACATCCTAACGCTCAAGCTACAGAGAACCCCTGCTCTCAAAACTCTCTCCTCCTCCCTGGCTTTCTGCATTTTTAATTTAGAGCTCTGGAAGCCTTCACAAAGGCTATTTAACAGAACCACTGCAGTGTGCTCCAGGCAGAGCGGGCTGGCCGTGCAGAGACCAGCATTAGCTCCCAGAGACCACATGGTGGAGTAGATGTTTGCAGAATGAGCACTGCCTGGTGTACTGACATAATTTTAAATCGTACATGACGGTTAAAGATGTGTTTCTCCATTTTCTGTGTAAACAATGTTAAATAAGAATAAACACAAAGGGATATTTTCTCCTTCTGATGAATACAAGCGTTTCTCAGGGCTGGTAATAGGTGTCACAGGCGCACACACCAAGGGAGACACGTATTCCCTCCTGACACGGGCACACTCTGATCTTCAGGATATATCTCAATTCTTGGGTTAACTCTCCCTACACACCCCACGTCCTCAGTGATGCCAGAAGGATTCCTGGGCACAAAGCAGCATGCTGGAAATAAAACCTCATGCTGCAGGTAGTGTGCCTGGGGTGTCAGAGGGTAAGATCCCCTCACTGGCGCTGCTGACCCCTGCATCTATCACAGGAATCACCCCCTCTCTGCATATTTTCATACCTGCACTGTGCCCAGCCCAGTTTTCAGTGGGACAGGGTTTCCAGCACTTCCCCTGGGATGCAAGCCCAGTTCAGCAAAGCTCTCCCACAGGAAGAGCCTGTCCCCATGTGTGGATCTCTCCGAATGAACCCTGCAGGAGCAGGTAGGTCCCATCTGTCCTGCCCTGGGAAAGCTTTCTCACACTCCTGCTCCCAGCTGGATCTGAGTCACTGCCGTGCCAATCTTGGGCTCTCAGGTGTTTTAAACAAGTTACTGGCAACACCTACAGTGCTTCCATTTTAAAGCCTGATTCATTGTTTGGCCTTTTCAAAACGAAACACATCACTGACTTAATGACACGGGAGACAGGGTTTTTTTCCAACTTTGGATCCCGAAATATTTCCACTGTAGGCACAGGCCTTTCAGAAATCTCACATATGTAGCCTATAATGCAGTATTATATAAACTTTCTTTTCTGATGTTGTCCAAAAGCCACCTGCTCATGGATTAAGCTGCAAACCACTGAGAAAGAGAATTTTAACATGTGCTCAATTTACTGGACTCCCACCCTGTGAACAAGTCAAACTCCTCTAGGCCCTCCTGCCCTGTCTACTTGACACTTCCCCACAATGTCCTAATTCTGTTTCCTAACAAACCTTTTCCTTCAGATAAGCAACCCTTTATTAAACCATTTGTGGGTTTTGGGGTTTTTTTTTTGGTCTGTCTGTATTCCTGGAGGGCAGGTTGGGTGGAAATAAGTGTTTCATCATCACAGTGTTCACAAAAGACAGCTACTACACATGTAAGCATTTCTGGAGACATGGCTCCTCTTGAATTATGCTTTTGTTCCCACTTCTGTCCTGCCTCAGACTGTGCAAATAGTCAGACACACAGCCCATCTGAAAATAATTAGGGAATACTGCAGCTGTTGTAGGATGATATTCCTGCATATTACAACACATTCCACATACTGCCTGGCACACAAATCTGGAGTTCTGCTCACTTTTAGGAAAGAGGAAAGACACATCATGTTCCCCCTTGTAGACCAGCATTATAGGAACACCCCCAAAAGATGGTTCAGCTCTTCCTACCAGACCAAATTACACACAGAGAGTTGCACTCAAAGGAGCCACCCCTAATGTCACAACGCTGAGCTCTTAGAAGTTTGGATGTGCCACAGCTGCACAGGTACACAGCCCTCCTTCAGCCCTGTCCTTGTCATTATTGTGGCACAGCCTTCAACTGCAGGAGCACGGGGTGCTTTTCCACAGGCTCTCTCTTTATTCTGTGCACAGGACCTGCACTCTTCATTAATGAGTGGACTAGTCAATATTTTGGCTTTTCCTTATTGTTCAGTATGCAATCCTAGGCTCCTGCTTACTCAAAGCCTGCTCCAAGGACAGAGCTATTCAGTTCTTCATGGCTTTTCTGAAGTGCTCAGCACTGCAGGAGACAACTGCTTTATAAGCACTGATGGACTAATTTTCCCAACAGAACTGGTACAAGAGGCAACCACATTGTCCTCAATTCATAAAAGAGCAACTGGGACAGAAATTGGCTTTCATAAGAGACAGCCACTAATTTGAACCATTCTATCTGAGAGGCCTAGGACAGGACTTTTGTTTAAGAGGACTTGGGTTTACATAGCATGTTACATGTCCAGCATACAACCCTGATGTGAGCTGAAGCTGGTTGTACCCAAGGCTTCTCCAAATCTGACAAAAAACAGCAATGTGAGTGGACAGAATATTAGAAACATCCAAGTTTGTGGAATTGGAGCAGTCAGAGATTACTATAAAATGGTAAGACATTACTGGATCATGAATGAGTTTTGGATGGGTTTCAGTTATACCCTAATTCAGCCATTCTTCTTGGCTTTATATCCTGATACTGCTGCATTCAGCTGTGTCTGAGAATCTGCTGTAATATGTGGTGTTTGGAGTCAGAACTGTGTAATATGTGGTGTTTGGAGTCAGAACTGTATCTGATATTGCCTTTACTCTCCTGAATAGAATTAAATGATTACTTTGCTACATTACAGGACACCAGACTATTTCCACCCAGGACATGCTGCACACACATCCTCAATAGGCCATGCCAGAACTCAGCCAGAAATTGTCCACCTCCATCATCACAAAGGCCTTTTCCTCTGGGATAGAGTGGAGGAAGGGTTTGATCTGATACCAAAACTGCCAAGAAGGTGTGTGCTGGCACACAGGGAAGCAGTGCAGGACTGCCAAACTGCTGGCTGAACCCTGAGCAGCAGAGTTTAACCAGAGCATGGCTGCAGGCTCCCTTTTATAATCTTTGCTAACAGGCTTTGACACACTCAGGTATTTCTCACTCCCATACTTAACCAGAATATTAATTGTATTCCTGCATAGTCTTGCTGCATCTACAAATTGTTCAGCTTGAAAATGATGTTTTGCACCTATAAGCACATATTTATTTTGGGTTGGTGGGAGAGAAGGCCCTTTTCATTGTCCCAATACTCCCATACACAGCAGCCTACTGCTGCTCCATCAGATGGCATATGCAAATGTCATCAGAAGGTAGAGGCAGGGACGTGTCCATCAGCCAGACACTCCCTTTACCACAACTAATCAAGGTTTTTCAGTTGCATGCAAAGCCCTGAACAAAACCCCAGGGATTGCAATACAGGAGAGGGGCAAGTGACCCAATGGCTCACTTGGGGTGACATTATGAGACTGCCACGTCATTGCCTCCTATTTAACCTAGGTCTAACCTGCAATGCCTCTGTTCTTCACCTGTAAAAATAATTATAAACCCTCTGTGGTGTTTCAAGAGAAAATAAGTGAAGGAATTTAAAATATTTTGGTGCTACAATGATGGGAACACAGGAGGTTCTACACATGGAGATTAAGTGATACATGGAATCTAAGAAAGGTTTTCTGACAGACTCTGAATTTTGTTGAGGTTCATTTTCAACGAGATTGCAAGTGTTTGTACTTAACAAACAATCCTGCAATGCCTATAAGAGCATATAAGATAAGCATAAGATATCCCAGTCCACTTTCTGAGAAACCTCCTCTAAGGGTTTGGGTGGAGAAGAGGGATTGTGTAGGGTTGTGCTGTTGTATCAGAGAACATTCCCTCTTGTTTCTTCTACCCCTAACCCCCTGTAACTAAAGACATTTTCCTCTCAAATCTATCTTTATTCTCACTTTAAATTTCAAGGTTATCTGGCCCACTGGATGTGTTACATATTGCTGTCTAATAAAAGAGAGAAGATTAACCTTACTCTATTAGATTTTTTTAACACCTGCCAGGCGACTACTCTGTGTTAGCAAAGGCACAATGTGGCCAAGCCGGTTTAAAAAAAAAACAAACAAAAAACCAAAAAATCTAAACCCAAACAAAAAAACACATCAAAACCTCCATATTATTTCATCTTTGGAAAGTCCACCAGAAAGTGAGAATGTTGCAAATGTTTTTTCCAGAATCACTACTATGATAAGCTAACAAATATTTCATAGCAGAAATAATATCAGTGTCTTGTTTGCCACAACATTTCAAAAGATGGCAAAGAAGCTGTAAAGCCCTGATCTGTCTCTGATTGCAATCAATAAAAATCCCAGATGCTTTAAAAGAGAGTTAAATCAGGCTCAGATCTTTCCCAATCACTTGTTAATTTAAAGGGCAGAGTTTTTCCACCTGAAAATTCAAACCTTCGGGGATTTGGAGCATTTTCTTTTTTTTTTTGTTATCCCTCTAAAATAGAACCACCTAGGGGTAAAAATTGTGAGAAAAATTTATTGTCATCCACTTTTCTGAGATGTGTAGAAAAATGAAACAATTACTGAAGGCCTGTAACAGTTGAAGAAAAGAGGTGAGGATGAAACACCAGGGCGAACTAAATTACACAGAACATCCTGGAAAGAGTTCAGGTGGAAGCTGATCATGGAGTGATTTGGGTTGGAAGAGACCTTAAAGACCATTTAGTTCCAACCCCCTGGCAGGGGAAGGGACACCCTTCACTAGACCAGGCTCCTCAAAGCTCCAGCCTGACCTTGAGCACTTTCAGGGATGGGGCATCCATGGCTTTCAATCTCCACTGGAAAGAATATATAATGAAGTCAATTTTCATTAGGCAACAGAGAACTCAAATGAGAGGGAAAACCTCCCACATTATGACTTTTTATCCATGGAGATTTTCAAATCTTGCCTGTAAAAAGCCCTAAGTAACCAACACAACACTGAAGTTAGCCCTGCTTTGAGAATGGACTGAAAATCTCCAGAGGGCTGCATTAAACACTTTTTCTTTATAATTCTGTGAAAGTCTAAGGCACAGGGAAAGTTTCACTTGCTGCTCATACCTCGGTGGACACCAGAGAACCCAGCTGTGGGACAGGCGACTTCACAGGCTCACAGAATTACTTATTTCTCTTTCTGCATATTTGCAGCCTCACACAGTTCAGCACCCTTGAGATAAAATCCTACAGCAAAAACGTACCATGAATGAGAACATATATGAATGGGAAACGGAGGAGCAAACAAATTTCAATTTCAAGCTTTCATGGCTTAGCATAAACAAACATGAAACAATTCATCCTCAAAATATAACAGTGGGAGGGGGATACTGACAGTGTCCTCCAGACACACAAGGAGACAGAACTAGGGAGCCTGGAGTGAAGAGAACATTTCAAAAACTGTTTAAAGCCTTGGGAAAGTTCGAAGCAAAGATGGAACTTCCCTGATTCAGTCAGTGGGTCTGCAAAAACAATTCTCTTCATCCACTGCCACCCCCCAGATTGTCAAAAAAAAAAAAAAAAAAAAAAAGCCAGCTCTGTCAAATGTTGTTTTCTTCTTAACAAAAATGAGCTTTTAAAACCTCTGTCAAAATTTGGAATGGGTGAACAGATTTTGGAAAAATAAGAACAGTCTAATAACTTTCTAGAGAAAGATGCAGAAATAGCTTGTAAAGAACTCACACTGAGCTAAGTCTCTTTATGAGCCTGCAAAGTCTATTTGAATTTTATATTTCCCCTCTTTTATTTTTCATAAATTCATCCTCTGCCTGCATCCAAGCTGATATGGGACTAAAACTCAAAACACTCATCTGAGATGGTGCCCCATTTCTATACCTTTTATCAACAGAGAGTGCAGTGTTCTTGCAGTGAATATGAAGTGATTAGGGAGATGGTTTGCTTCTGTTACAGGTTCTTGTAAACATTCATTTGAACTGTAAATGGACAAAGGAAGAAAGTTCATCTTCCCAGTTGATCAATCCATTAGCTTGCTGTATCCCACACCATACAGACATCATAAACCCAGGATTAACTGTGCAGATTCTGGCTGGTTTAGCACTTGCACAATGTCATACTCCTGACAGGGCTCAGAAATCAATCCCTCCAGTCATACTCTGCCCTGAAAAGTACTTCAATATTTGGCAGGCAAGAGAGGAAACTATTCAGCAGAACTGATACCTGCTTTGTTCAAGGTGGGTCTAGGATCTGAGTGCTGTGGCTTCCACTGTGCACACATTGAGTTCTTTGATTTTGGTAGCCAGTGCTCCCACATTTGAATAGTTCAGAAGTTGGTTTTCTGCTGCCTTCTGACAGAGAAATGCAAGGCCCCATGTTTGTAGGGCTCACAAAATGTGATTATTGGAGGTATGTAGGGAAAAGAGCAATTCCCCACCTTCAGAATCAAACTATTTCTCTACACTGGCTTGATCTAAATGCCCGCCAAGAAAGTCGTGGTGTCTCTATCTGTAACTTACAAGGCAGAACTGATAAAATAAACCAAAATGGGTCACCCTGTCCATGCACAGGCTTGAAAAAGAACATGGAGAGAAACAAATTTGAGGATGACAAAATTTAAGTGGTTCACTTGCAGTGGAAGCACATGGAAAGAATAATTTCATGGCCAGGAAAAGAAGAAATGGAAATTACTTTCTCCACTTTAAAAGAGAATTTATTGAAGCCTGGAAGACAAGAACAGAAGCAAAGAAAACAAAAGAAAACAAAACACCCCAGAAGAGCTCTGAAAATCCAATCTCTCCCATCAGCCTCTGGAAAATGGATAACCTATGCGTGGTATGATTGAATTTCTCTGTTTCATCACCCTAGTGGAAGCATCTTGTATGAAACTCTGGTTTATGAATTGAGTTTTGAGAGGGACCTGGGAGAGCAGGAGTTTTACCAATCTAATCAGGATGTGACAAACACATGCATCAAAATGTTGCATTGTCAAGATCCAGAAGCCACTTAATTCCAGAAAGATTTTAAAGCTGAGAAAGCAGCTTTAGCAACAGGATTAGAAATGATGAGAAGGCAGATGAAAATCCAGATGGAAGAAGATATCACAATTTTTTTTTCCAAAACATCCTTCCAAAAATTAGGCCATGTCCCTACATGATTTCTTATTAACTTCTTATACAAACTTATGTTTTATTCAAATGAAGGACACAGTTGCCTTCTTCCACTTATTGCACCTTCTTCCTAAACATATGCTAATAATAGAATGAAAGATACATGAACTGAGATAAATAACACCATAAAATCCTATAAACCCCACAGGTTAAAACACCACAAAAACATTCTGGGTAAAATATCCAACAAAGCAGATTAAATACAAGAATGCCATGCAAATGTCATTGCCACAGAGCAGAGAAACATGATAATGCCAATGCCACAGGACAGGAAGCAAGATTCATGAGATTGATTTGTGATGGCTCCTAAACAAAAGCAGGGCACAAAAATAGCCTGTGATTATCAATAACATGAGATCAAATCAGAAAGCATGCGTGTTTAAGAGAGATGGCATCAAATGCTTCCTTCAAAAGAAAAGAGAACATCACAATCACTTTGTATTTGCCTGGTCTCAGCTTGCATTTCCCATCTAACTACTGAAGATAGTTTCACAGGATAAGTACAGATTAGCAAAATATTCAAGGTGATTGAATGGATTAGCATTATTGTTTAGCACAATGCAAGGTGATAGGAAAATCCACAGAAAAGAAAGATCTGCTATCTGGACAGCCACTTGAAATTATGCAGCTCACAGGTTGAATTCTTACAGTTCTTGTAACATCATCAAGTGTCACAGTGGATGCCTGAAAACATTTCCAGCTAAAGAGTGAGATTTAAAGCTGGGGATCTCAAGCAACAGGTGGAACAAGAATTCCTAAGTAAACTGCTATCTTGTTTGTCACACAAATAGAAAATCCATATGCTAGTGCCAGAGGCAAAAAGAATATGTTCCAACAAACAGCATAAAAAACCCCAAACCCTGAAGAAACATTTGTCTGTAGGAAAGGGGTAGGAAAGGAAAAAAAGAGATTAAATGCATCTAAAAGAGTCAAAATTACCTTTAGAGGAATTAACTGTGTACTGAATCCCAGCCAGGTGGAAAGCACAAATGCTGCCATCCCCACTGTCCTGGCCATTGCAATGATGTCCAGCAGCTTGGGCTGCCCATCTTCCCCACCCTCAAAGAGACCCACGCTGGAGTTAACAGATGTACTGATGTGTGATGCTCCCCTCAGGCCCCAAGGATGCAATCCCTGCTCAGACAGGCTGGTTCATGCTGTGACAGGGATCTTTGGCTTATTTCTAGGTATCCAACATTAATAGAGGCCAAACTGTGAACAAATCCATGGAACCTGTGACTAGGGATGGAGATTTCATATTCAGACATTGCAGCTCTACACAGTTTTCTTCGTTTCCAGAAGCAGAGACTTTGTACCTCAAGAGTTGAATCAAATCTCCTGAAATTTAGACATCTATGGTTTGCTTTTCAGGGAGTTTCTTGAAGCATTTCACAAGCATTAATGGAATGTCCTCCAATGGTTCAGTGAGGCAGGTGCACAGAATTAGTCTCACTTTGCAACTAAGACTGAGCAGCAGAGGGAGATTGAGTGAATCAGCCAAGATCATTCTGCACTTGTCTGACAGAGTCATAAATAGAAATCAGGATTCCACAAAAAGTAAATAAATCACCTCCCTCCCTGGAATAAGCAGCAAAATATTTAGTTAATTTTGACTGCATGCATCTTTGCTGGGTTACAGCCAGGAAGGGAAACACCCCTGTTCTGAGCAAGGTCACTCCCACAGAAAGTCCAGGCAGACCTTCAGCCATAAGTAATGTGTGCAAAGCCCATGGATCCTCACAAGAAATAAATCTGAACGTTTAAGAGCCAAGATAGTGATAAGGATTTTGGATATCTCAATAATCCTTATTTATCAGAAGAGAGCCCAATTCCAAATTTGCCCCTCTTTTGTCACGGGTAATTACAGAGGCAGAACAAAACAGCAAATGACACAAATTGCCAGGTTAGCAAAAGTACCTTCAGATATGAAAAAACAACTTGCCCCAGGCCAGGACAGGCAAGTTTAGCCAAGCTAAGGGAAAATTAAGAGTTTATAATCTCTCCAGTACAGCAGAAGAGCTTTAACTGGTCTGTGTGGGGAAGGAAATAAGTAAACCCAAAGATCCCTGCTTGTCCAAAGCACAAGAGATACATCCCCACTCCACAGAAGGCAATATTCAAGCTTAACTGGAAAACTTACAAATATATTATTTGGGCTAAAAAAGCCTGTTTGCTTTTTACTTTCCCTGACAGTTTTGAAAAGATGACTATCAGATGGAGGTTCAGAGAAGATGTAAGGCAGAAAAAAGGCCAATTAACAACTTTTTTCTCCTTCAGAAAAATTTGAAACTGCTTTTCAGTAATGAACAATACACAAGCATATCACTGAAAACTGAAAGGTGGCTTACCAGAGGTGATCAGCACAATAATTGGGACAATTCTCAAGCAAAAAAATCCTCTCTCTCCAAATTTGCTCTTATGACTTCCTCCCATGCCCTGAATTACAAGTCAGGACTTTAATTTGCTAACACAGGCCCTTTCTGCATTGCCACTAAACATTCTCTGCAGCCCTCACTGTGGCCACTGTGCTCAGCAAAGGAGGATCATTTAACCTTTGAGACAAAATCTGACATCACAAAAACCTCTTTAGTCCTGTTTGCTTTTCTCCACCATGCCATGCTGCCTGAGATCATGTTTGAGGGGATGACAAAAACTTTAGAAACTTTTAAACTTAAGAAATTAAAGGGAGTTCTACTCAGACCAATAGACAGCCCTGGCCAAAATGCAATGTAGACACTACATGACACTGGTGGGCAGAGATGGAGTGAAGAGGAATGATGCAAAAACACTGAGACAAACGACAGCAAAAGAGTTGGATTCACATTACAAGGGGAAAGATACAAAAGAGCAGTAGATCACTAATCAATATGAGTGTTGGCTTAGTCCTCTGTTCCCATGTTCTTGAACACTTCACTGCTTATAAACAATTGGACTGACCATTCATGTATGGATACTGAGCCAGAATTAGATCCTAGATACCTACATCTGGTATTATTATACTTTATTAGAAGAATAAATTTAAAAAAAAAAATCCAGATGGCCTGATCCACAGTCAGTGTAAATTGGCACAACTGTTGACAATTGTATGCATGGATATCAGTGAATTTAGGACAGCTGGAGAGCAGATCTCCTGACTCTTGTTAAACAGCTTAAGAAAGGCAGGATAAATCTCACTCTAACCCCAGCCCCAAGTTAACGGGGTTACAGAAATCTCTTCAAATGGCAGCTTAGCCCACTTACTGTGGATGATACAAATCACTTTCTGGGAATGCTCCACTGACCACAGCCAGCTTTCTAAGTCACCAGTCCAGAATAGATGATTATTTTTTAGATGCCCAAGACTAAACAGAACTAATCCAACTTGCATGATTCAAAACTGTATTTAAAGTGTAGGTGGTGTTATACCTAATAAGCAAAACCCAGAATCTATAGGGCAAGATCTGACAACAAGACAATATTCCCCTAATCAGGTACACAGAATCCTTCAGGATTTTCAAAATGCTAAAACCGCAAGGGAAATTTTGTCCTCAGCCAATTTCAAGTCAAGTTTTACAACCCAACGAGGTGCATAGTTTCTTCCACTGAATTTTTACGAATGGAGCATCCAAACCTTTGAAACTCTCTCATGGCTCATTTGTAGGCATCTCACGGTGTCCCAGTGAGAGTGCATGAGAGGGATAATTGAAAATGGGACACATGGGCATCAAAACAAGCAAAATGACCCCCTCCTTTCTCTTTTTCTTTTTCTTCTGGTTCACACTTCTAAATGAAATCCCAGGCTGCCTTCCAGCTGCTACTCAGAGCTGTCACAGAGGAGGAACACGTAGGGAGCACTAAACCGACTGACCTAATTCCATCCTTGGAGCTGCTGTATCTAAACCCTCCATTCTGAATTCCACACACACACACGAGCACAGCAATCCCCCTGCTTACTCCCACGAGGAACTATTTCCAACGTCTAACCTCAGCTCCTAGAGGAGCTCTCTGCTTCTTCCTGAACAGCTGTTAACCCCATGGCCTCAGTGCCCTCCATAATTGGGTTAACTTTTGGGAGTCTGGCCTTTGGGGAAGACAAGAGAAGCTTTGGCTCACTGACTCATCTGTTCTTGTATCAGTTCTGTTCTCCATTGGATAATGATCTACATCTGAGAGATTTGTATACAAGGATCCTCTCATCTCTTTTAAAAATGCAAGCACACAAAGCACCGCTGCAGAGTGAATAAAAGAGCACATTAATTGGTGAAATTCATGCACACAGCAAAAGACCACTGAAAAAGAAACCAAGTTGCTTGTGCCTTCCTACAGCACCCAAATCATTGAAATGGCAAAAGGAGTCCAAACCTGAGGGTTCTCAAATCCTCCCTCCCTATTTTAAAATTAAAAAAAAAAAAAAAAGAAAAATAAAAGAGCTTTATTGTCCTATATGACTTCTGTGCTACTTATGTCACTTCCTAGGAAGAAGCAGCCACTGTCTTACTGATCTTGGCTGAACTTCAAAGATACAGAAAAGTTAATTGGATGAAATGAGGTTTCCAAAGAAAAAACTTTGTGTGAAAAGCTCTTCAACCAAAGATTTACATGCAGGAGCCACAATATGGAGTGGCAGCAGCATTCTTAATGTTGTAGAGGAATGCATAATGCTTGGGAGGAAACTTTCCTTTGCTCCTTTTCCTCCAAAATGTGTCCTTCTTATCCTTTTCCTCTGCCCCACCTTCAATTTAAAGGTTTATAAAAGAAGAAATGTAAAGAAAGTTAATGAAGGGAATATGGAACATTAAACCAAAGATTATTTTTTAATATGGCCACATTTTTGGCTCCTGGAAAAGGATAAAGTAAATGTTGTTTCATTTTTATTTCTTATTATAACAGCACTCTGACAAAATTGAGTATAATTATTGCTTCTGAAGCTTTGTATCATTCTTCCCATAAGTTTTCTATTTCTGCTTAATGTGGGTTTGTACTGAAGGAAGCTCTGGCCAGCAGAGTGCCAAGTACTGCAAAATGCAGTTACCTTTTGGGGAGTAGAGCACAGTCCTGGAGGAGATTTTTAGAATTTATGTAGAACTGGACCAGAAAACTAGACTTCAAGGAGCCCTGAAAACTGTGATGAACTTCAGAATACCCACATACTATGGAAACTCAGGGAAGACCTTTTTATCTAAGCTGACTTTTTAAAACAGACCATTTGATACCAACTAACTTCTACAGTCACTCCCATGAGGAAGGAAGAAGTTTGGTCTCCACCTGCAGTCCTCAGGAGGTGACAGATTGCTATTTGCATTGGCAGCTTGTTTCCCTATTTGAAACATTTACTCTCCTATTTGAAAGCCAAATATTTTTGCCATATCCTCCTTTGCTAAAGTTGTCCTGGCCTGCCTTGCCCCTCTGACTGAAAATGTTCGTGATGATGGTATCAGCTTCCTGTGTGAAACAACATTATCTCCTGTATCTTGTACTACAAGATACAGTTTCCAAACCTCCAGCAGAGATCTTTGCCTCTCTTTTTCACACCCCAATTTTAAACCTCTCAAAGCAGAGCCAGTGCAGCAAGGTTTATTTTCTAGGGGAGAGCCCAGGGTTAGCCCCGTGCCCCAACCAAGTTCTTTCAGTATCTCAGGGTAGTCCTGAATGCTCAGGAGGACGTCACAAAAATGAAAGGTATCTAATATTCACTCCACTCTGTATTTCCACATCAAATAGTGGCAAACACAGCAGTGGCAGTGGCACATCAGCCAGGTACAAGAAGCGAGCACACAAATCACCCCAGCACAGACTAACGAGCAAGGAGAGAGAGAGAGAAGGCCCTTCTCCTCCTCAGCCATGCTCAGAGCACATTTCAGCTCTTACACTCTGGCTCTGCTCATGCTCAGAGTATCAAATGTATGGTTCTGCTCCTCACAGGCATTCCCAACACCCTCTTGAACTCTGCCTCCTCTCAAGTCAAGGATTGCCACAGAAATTCTCACTAATGGCAGTCTTCTGTCATTTCCTACTGGGGCTCACTCTTGGTGTGTGCGTGGCAGACATCAGGTCCTGTCTCCCACTCCGAGGCTACCAAACTCTTAATTTCTTGTTAGCAGGTTCTGTCTCATGACAAGTTGCTGGAATAATGGGGAATTAGGTACAAGTTGCCTTTAAAAATATGTTCCAGAGTAGCTGCAGTTCAGGTACTCAAATAAAAGCAAGTGTCATTGCTAGAAAGGTAATTGAAATGCCAAAATCAGTATGAGAATTTGTGCTAAGTCTTCTCTCAGGACTACACCAAGGCTCATGATTCAATTAGGTATTACAGCACTAAAGCCAGACCTTCACTCCTAATCTCTGGGCAGAGGATTCAGTATTTCAGAGATAAAAAAAAAAAGCAGATGACAGCACTTTCTTCCTCCTGTTTAGGTCTATATTCTAAAGCTTTTTTAGGAGGTTAGAAGACTGACTCCTACACACTGTAGTTACAGAGGTGTGTTATACAGGCAAATACCCATTTAATTAAAACACCTCTGAAGCATTTTTTTTTCTTTTTTACTTAAATTCAGGATAAAGCAAATTCTAAAAACAACCCAAAGATTGTTGACCTTTAGGACAACTGGACAGTGTCGCCAGTGCAGCCTTACAACATGCAGCTGTTACATTCTTGTTATTTACAGATCTAATGGGTTCTTGCAGAGACACCCAGGATCTTATTTGCTGCAGCATCAACTGCTTCCAGAAATACAACCTCATGTAGAACTACATCCACATGCTGTAGAAGAATTACAGAGATAGTTCTAGAAACCTGACCTTACCAGAAAGCTGGATTTTTGGATTCTTTTAATTGATAATCCACAGAAAAGTCCTACTTAGCAAACAGTGCTTTAGACAAAGGGAACCATTTTAAACAATATATGCCAAATATTTCTGCCTTTTTCTTTCAACAAACAGCTCTAGAAACTCAGGATTCCATGCTGTTCTTGGGATAATTGTAACAGTCTCCAGAGAAAATAGGAAAAAAAAAAAAAAAGGGAGAGTACAGCAAGGCACAATTGCATCCTGCAGCTGAACACACTTCTCAAAATTCCATTCCTCATATTCTGCATGTCCTGAGATGCCCCAGCCTGCCCCAAACCAGATCCTCAGCTAACAGGACAGAGGTAGCCGCTCTGGTTCCAGCACTGGTGCAGACAACCCTTGGGAAATTTTACTTGCAGCTGGTTTAGGCCCACTTGTCCTCAGTCTCACTCATGCAAAGGAACAAACTCCAGTGACAGGGGCTGTGGGAGGTGTGAAACCCCAAACAGGCCACCAAAACAAGTGCACCTGAAGGGAATAAAGCTGCAATCAGAAGAGGAAACCTCATTCATCTAAAAATCCACTTGCCCCTCTATTTCATTTGCAACACAAATAGCTGCAGAGCCTTTCCATTGCACCAGTGAGGTGCTACACTCTAAATTCTAAAGCCAAACATTTCAAGACTCTTTCCCTGTCTCATCTGAGAGGTGCTATAGAAGGACCTGTAATAATAAAAGCTGCTTAACACTCTTCATCTGGACTCCAGAAGCCTTTGAGATGTCTCAGGGTCAGCAACCTAAACTTCAGCACCTGAGGACCACAGACTGCTAACGAAAACCACAAGCCCCAAAACCAGGGCAGACCTAAGGCTTTCCTCAAGAGTAGAGCAGGAGGTAGAGCCAGGTACCCATGGACCACCCAGCTGCAGCAGGATGGAGTGAGAAAGGCACAGGGTCAGGGGAAGGGCACAGAACTGATGTCCAGACTCCATCTTCCCTGAGGTGCTCTGAAAGTACTGATTTAAGAGACAGGGACTGGTATAAAACAAAGCTCTTGCTACCAAGCAGTTGTATTAAATTCCAACCATGAAAACACACTTGGCATTTTTTACTGTATTTTATCAGTTTATCATTGTCATTGGGAGTAATGCTAATTTGCAAGGTAACTTCTTCAGCTATACAGTATGATAAACACATTTATAGTGAGAAATTTAGGTGGTCATTATAGTTAAGATGACCAAAGACAAAATATGCTGCTCTTGACAGAACTCAGTACTAACATTCACCTTCATCACTGGTCAAAGTCGTACTGAGACCATTTAATAGCTCAGAGTTTAATACAATTTACGTCCTCAGATATAGGAAAATACTTTAGTGTTTCCAAGACTAGATAAAAAAGATGTGGACTGTCTGAGAGATCCATTTATAAAGATTGTGGCCGCATTATTTTCTTTGTTCATACCAGCACTCAGTCATGGCCTGCTTCCAGCTTAAATAATTATTCCAAATTCCATGTATCAGCCTTTTATTTTACAGGTTAGAGATTGTATCTTTATAACAAAAAAAAATTACTACTTTTCATGTTTGACTTTAAATAAGTGTTTGACCTTAAATGACTATAGTCTTTTAACTGTGACTATAATGAATTGTCACCAAGGAAGAGGCAGGTACAAACTATTTCTGCTCATGCCAGCAATGGTCAAATGGTTGAAGCTGACTTTTCTCTTGCTTCTGCTGACCTGGAACAACTCTAGGGCTTATACAGCTTCAGCCAAACAGCTTCTGCTTAAGGCAAGTGTTCAGGGAGGCATCAGCAAAGCTAAATGGATTTTTTGAGGAAGTACAACATTTCATTTTGTGATGTTTCTTCTTTACCCTATTAAGCTTACATGATACCAAACCACAAACCCCTCTGCATCGCACAGTTGAAAGAAAAAGCCTCTAGCTCCCATTGATTCTAATGGAATTTGTCATTTAAAAGGAAGAAATTCTCTCTAGAACTCATAAAATACTTCAATTAGATGCAATGACTTAGTTTATATGCACTACATCCAATTTTTTCAAACAATCCTTTAATTCCAAAAAAGACCAAGAAGTCATTTGGTATATGTGCTTATTGCAAAAGACAATTATGAGCACTATACAGTAGTTTGAAAATCACATTTTCAATCCAGAAGGAGGCTACTGTGATCATCTTTGCTGATCTACCACTCACACAGAGAGACCTCCTTTGAAACCATTCCCATTCACAAAAAAATGTACCACCCCAGCAAAAAAAAAAAAAAAAAAAAAAAAACCACAAAAAAACCCAACCCCAAACCAATAAAAAAAACAATGGTAAAACAAACAAAATCCCAAACAGACCTTTTAAGAAAATATTTTTATTTCAAGCAAAAACTGTCCATCAGGGAAAATACATCACATCACCCTTAAGGACTTGAATCTTCCTTTCTTGAGCAGCTGTGTCAAGATATTCAGCCCTGTTACACCCTCCCTGACTACAGTGAACAGGGACCTTCCTGTTACTCCATGTGGTATGTTCCTTATGTACAAACTCAGATCACAGAGCAATGGGTCCCCACACACCAGCCTCAGATCCTTCATCCCCTTGCCTGCTCCCTGCTAAACCAGACAAACTCAGCTCCAGGACTGCCTTGTCACATAACCATTTTTCCAAATCTCTTCTTGTTGGTCTTTAGAACAGATCAGACCTGTGCCAAACACAATTGTTTACACATCAGTGCACTTGTCTTACTGGCCTTTGGAAAGCTGAATTTCTGAATGTTCTTGGTAGTAATTATTTGAGCTAGATCCAAGAAACACAGAGGAAAACTGAGTGATGAAATGGACTCAAACCCTCAGGATTCTAAGAAACAGAATATTTTCTCATACGCAAATCAGAAATGAAAATCTGAGGTAAATTCATTGCTCAAAATATCCTGCTTGTCTGATCAAGCAAGCTGTGGTTGTCTCCTTCTCCAGCTTCAAGACAAAAAAACCCCCTTCAGTTCTTGACTCAGTTCTAAGGTAGCAGCCATTTGACTTCCATGGGAATTTATGAATCCTCAGCTGTGTTGTTACTCTTAACAAGAGCTGACAGTGAAATGCATTTCATTAACAGAAACTAGAATAAGAATGACAAAACTTTAGCAGATCAGACCTGTAATTGAAAAGGTGACCAATGTAAGGAGAAAGAACTGTCTGCCAGGATTGCACTTGCCTTGCACTCACTGATAAGAGCATTATCTCCTGCTTGTGACCCATTGCTCTCTTACACGAGTTAGCACAGCAGCAGCAAGGTAGAGATGCTGAGAACAAACCCATACCAGCATCAGCTCCTCCCTGCACAACAAGAGCAGGAGCAAAAGAAAGCCCTACTGTAAGAATTAAAAACAAAGATTTTCCCAGCTGAAAATGTGCAGAAGATTAGCAAAGGCACAGCAGAAAGTGAAGGAGGTTGGCAGGCAGTTTATTAATTGATTCTTTTCAGTCTTGGAAGAGCAGGCAGAAGACCCAAGGACAACTGCTGGGGTACAAAACTTGCTGGGAGTGCTTGCATGGGATATATATTCTCACTGTGCAGCTTCCCCACTAGGCAAGCATTGCCAACACACTGACTGGGCCTTGAACATCTGTGGATTTCCAAAACCTACTGAACAAACCTATCTCCAGATGCACAAAACGAGAACTTAATCCAGATGTAAAACAATGGGTAGAACCATTACACTGCTCAGCTGCAGCAGAATAACAAAAATCCTGGTGCTAGAATGTACATGGTGATTGAACCAGGAGCTGAGTCAAACTCCACAGTTTTGCCAGAGGAGTAAAGAAGAGAACATCTGAAAGTAATCTATTCTGAAGAAACACACCTTTCAGGTCAACCATCCTTTTCAAATGTATTTTGTCACTGAGAGCTCCTTCCCTGGGTTCACCAAATTTAGAGTAGTCCTACTCTCAGTTGATATATGAAGGTTATTCAGCCTGATTGTATAGTTTGCTATTGTGTTCCCTGCTACCAACCAGAGGGGGGAAAAAAGGGACATAAAAGAGGAAAAAAACCTACCACTATTCATCCTATTATATTTAGCACTCTCTCTTCCCCTGCTATAACAGCTTGCTTGATTGCTTGTCCCCCTGCTGTGCCATCCTCTTTTAGCTCTGAAAGCACTTTGGGAAAGGGAGGATCATTTGTGACACACTTGTGTAGCACCTAGCAGGACAGGACTGTGGCTTCTGGTCAGCACAGCAGTGTCAACGTATCATTGACCATCTCAACATTCTGGCTCCCTTGCTGACCTATTTCAATTCAAAGTAATGTAAAAATTTGTTATTAATAATAAAAAATGGGACCAGTCTGAGAGGCTTTGCCCACTTCTGTGACATCCTTCTTTCAGTTCTTGAGAGTCCCAAAGATGCCACCATACTTAAGCCTTTCCACGATGCACCTCCACTCACTGCTTTGCAGAGAATCAGATCACAGCCCACTCTGCGAGCAGAGATTGGCCTTATAAACAAGAAAAACACATTCTTTCACTCAGCTGTTACTTGGAGAATCAAATGCAAGATCCCTGCATCCTTTTTTCCCCTGGCCACGGTGGTGAGGCACCTTAGAGTGGTCAGGCTTTTCCAAGATCCAACAGAGCCGGCAGAGTGCCAGGATAAAAGCTGCATTGGCGGTTGGGAAGCTCCAGTCCTTTTGCCAGCATTTGGACGTCTGAATGGCAGTGATAAAAGGGAGGGGGCATCTAAACCCACCCCCACCCACCTCAGCAGCATTCCAGTGTTGTTAGAGATCCAGCTGCTCTCTGCAAAATGCCAGGATTTCCTGCTCCTCTTTCGGTTAGAGAGACAGACGAAACTCCCCTTCCCCACCCATTATCACGGTCTGAGCTCCCAGCACATCCGCGCCGTGGCTGTGGCAGTAAAGGACAGGCACAGGCAGCATCAGCATTCCAGGCACGGGCAGCACACGAGGAGGCTGCAGGATCACAGCCTGTGCAACCCGAGACCGGCTCTGCTCTCCTCCTGGGAGCTGGGGTGACACCGAGGAGCTGCACACAGGGCCACCTCCACTGATGTACCTCCTTCCCAGCCTGGGAGGGGACAAGGAGGCACAATCCCTGTCCCACTCACACGGGCACAGAGGGCCAACGCTTTTGTGGCTGGACACTGCATGCTCAGAAATCCCACATCCCCTTTCTGATCCCAGCTCCTCCGTGCTGGCAGAGAGCTCTTCCTCCAGCTCTTAGGCATCAACCAGGCAAAGCCATCAGCTGCCCATCAGTGTCACATCTCCCTCCTCCCTCTACCCTGGTGCCAGGGGCAGCAGGGAAATAATCTGCTATGAGATGAATTGCTCCCTTTGACATGTCAGTACAGCTAAGATGGCATCTGTATTTATAGGGAGCAGAGAGAAAAGGGGGTTGTGGGCAGTTTTTCACCATGTGTACATAAAGGGGGTATAAATGTTGCATGGAAACAGCTCGTTTCCAGCTTCTGACACCAGAAAGTCCCTGTTTTCTTAAATGGTCATGCCAAGTCACACAATACCAAATTGTATAAATAATCCTTTAGGAAATAGTAATCCTATGAAACAGATAATATGGGCATGGTTGCTTTTGAACACACCAAGAAATCACTGGCTGCCACTGTCTTGCATTTCCAAGACCCCCAGAAAAACTGCACAACAGACACCTAGCATTTATGCTCTGGATTCAGAATTGCTGTATATCCCACCCAAGCTGCCATGAAAAAGGGATCCCTCTCTGCTCATTCCTCTCTTCTGTATTGGTCCCACTTCTCTGGCTGCACTGGGAACCAAATGAGAACTGTTTTGTCAGGTTGGTTTTCTGTGGGATCAGTCTTTTTCTAGCTCACAGCACTGCCACACAAGCAGTGTCCTGGTAAAAAGGAGATGGCAGAGATGCACAGCCAGGAGGGAAAACAGAGCTGAACTGTCCCTCTGGGTACCCAGAACACATTTTCCTGAGCTTAAAGCAGCTGTGAAACAGCAGTCTCCCTTCTCTCTGTGCTTCAGCAGAAAAGGGTTGTGTTCCAGGAGCTAAATAAAGTTTCCTTTACATCCACAACTTAGATTTTCAGATGAGCACCAGGACTAGTTTTCAAGACCTCAACACCTTGCAAGCTCCTTAAACTGAGTATTTAACCATGTTTCTTATGAGAGACTTCCCCTATGAGAATTAAACCAAGAAAAATATTTTCTTCTCCAAATAGAAGATGAAACATCACAACTCTGAACAACTTAGATGTTTCACAAGGCTATTCCAAGTCAGAAAGAGATTGTAATGTCTGGGAGTTAATGTGCTGACCAAGACATGTGAATGAGAACTCTGGGCAGGTGTCTGCCTCTACACTGCTCAGAAGTGATGCACATCCTCAAATTCTTTATTAATCTTGTTGTATTGATACAATATTGGTTTAGGTAATGAATGCTTGCTATTTAGCTTTGTCTAAGGATTTTGTTTTACACAATGCTGCCCCTAGGACCAATATTGTAAATTAAACAGCAAGCTGCCATCATTTTAAGTGCTGCAATTTTAAAAATAAAAAAAAATAAATAAAAGGACAGCTGTCACCCAGGAAAAGAAAACAACAAAAGTGGAACCTAAACAAACATTCCCTCAGGCTGCTATTGCTTTCCTAATAACTTGGATGGTATTTCTCCCCACCCACACAGCAGCAGTTGGAATAGGAAGACTGGACTTTTCTACAGACAGTTGATAAATCTCTTCCCTGTGAATTGAGAGTATTGTATAGAACTATAAAACTTGACTACATGGAAAGATGCTCTTGCAGAGATCATGGGAGCGATCACTAGTTGCTGGTGATCTGGTCCAAATGGGCACAACTTCAAAAAATTCCAGGATGTCTGTCCAAACAGGTCTTCAGGAAGAGTTAATCCCTCAACTGCCTCCCCTGGCAGCTGTTGAATTTATGTAGGTGAGCAGATGTTGCTGCAAAGGGAGAGTGGAAGTGAGGAAAGGGGTGTTAATTACATTGAAAAAGATTCTGAGATACTGCTCAGGTGGAAGAGTCTGAAACTGGGATATACACCAATCACAAGCTGAGCCTTCCTATGTTCACAGAAAACGGGCAAAACACCTTCCTTGCTCTTCCTCTTTAGGCTGTTCACCCAGAAGGAACAAGAGGTGCTCTCAAGAAGGCAGAATTTGACCTCTAATTGGTAATTTCAACAGTTAAGGAAAAAAACTTCCCCTCTTGACTTGCAGTTTCCATTTTTCACTTAATTGTTGCAAAGACAATCCCTACTGGCACAAACAAGCACTGGAGTGTAACCTATAAAATAAAATATGGAAGTAGCCTGGCTCTGCTCCCTGTACCAGCTCAGAGAGGGGTCTCAGTTCTTTGAGAGTCACAGAATCATAGAATAGTTTGGGTTGGAAGGGACCTTTAAAGGCCATCTAGTCCAACTGCCCTGCAAAGAGCAGGGAGATCTTTCACTAGATCAGGTTGCTTAGAGCCCAGTCCTGCTCAGCCTTGAAAGTTTTCAGGGATGAGGCTGTTACCTCCTTTTCAGACAACTTGTGCCTGCGTTTCACCACCTTTATCCTAAAAATTTTTTCATTATATCTAGTCTGAATCTCCTTTCCTTTATTTTAAAACCATTACCTGTTGTTTTGTTGCTACAGCCCCTGCTAAAAGGCCTGTCCCCACCTTTTTCAAAAGCCCTCCTGAAGCATTGAAAGGCAGCCATAAAGTCTCCCCACAGCCTTCTCCAGGAAGTACTGCCAAGTACTACAATAACTCTGTACTCTCTCCAGGAGTCAGGACAGAAAAATCTCTTCCAAAGTAACTCCTGAAGATGGGGTAGGATGGAGGAGTCTGCTTAGGGAACAGCCCCACTCAGGAAGCAGAGCACAGCCTGAATCCCTGTTTATGGCCTCAGTTATGTGGGCATCCTCAGGGCTGGATGTAGCTCCTGCTTCCCAGGACAGGAGAGCACAGGGCTGGAATGGAGCACCACCTCATCAACACTTCAGGGTCTGGGATTTGCTCCCAGGGGTGTCCAGATGCTGCTGGCAAGGCAAATAAAGTGCAAAGTCAGCACAGTCCCTGCTGAGCTCCAGCTGCTCTTGCCTTCTGCAAGGAACCACACCTCGGTGTGGGCCAGGAATTGTGTTAGAGAGGGAAAACCAAACAAGGGCAAGAGGGGGAGAAAGCCCAGAGGGAATCAGAGCATGTTCCTGAGCCACAGCCCTCATTGCAAGTGCCACTTCTGGGCACCTTCCTGAACCAGACCTTCAGCAAAGCAACAGCAGCACAAACCCTGTTTGGGGGAAGGCAGGAGACAAACAGGAACTGGAATGAGGATTGTCCCCACTGCTGACAGCTACATCTTATCACAGACCATCTCCTCTTGGGACAAGCACCCAGAGGAGAGATGTCTCCTGCCCTTTGCCACTGCACTGACACTCCCCTCTCTCAAGGGTAAAGCAAAACAAAGATCTGCAGCAACTTGGCAGAAGTTTACTAAGTCATTGGCAAAATTAAAAAAATAATAATAAAACCCCAAATAAAACTCAAAACCAAAGCAAAACAACCAACCAAAAGAAAAAGCCACAGGAGAGTTTGGTCCTTTGTTTGCTGCTATGAACAGAACTAAGAACTCCAACCACCAGAGATACAAGCCAGACTTATAGAGGAAATTAGAAAAGAGAAGAAAGCCAAATATGTTTAGTTACTTAACTGAAAGCAAATCTAAGAAACCCAGATGGGATTATTCAGACCTAAGATCAGCTATTTAGGAGAGGAGAAAATGGAAATAAATATTTCAACCAAACTTGCTTTAACACCCCTGTTAATTATAAATACATTTTGTAAGAGAAAAAAATGTGAAACAAATAAAGCCAGTGAAGGTCAAGAATAGGCTCCTACAGCAACTCAGAGACATAAATGGCACTTAGGTACCAAACTTTGATTCACTTGGCTGGGATTCATGAGCTGGGTGCTTATTCTCTGCATAATGGCTCAAAGGTAATAATCACAAATGGTGCTATTTAAATGGAAAATAAACAGCCCTGTCTCTTTAAGGACATCATGTCTCATTCTCAGTGGAATAGTGGCAGCTATAAAAAAAGCTATGATTTCAGTATTTCTTGTTATGACTTCTCTCCCCGCTTGTCTAAAAATAAAAGGCTACTCTGTAGTTCCAGATCAATCTAACTAAAAGAGAAGAATTCGCTTACAAAAACAAAATAGCAGCTCTGACACTAGTTAGGTATTCATCACATGTGGAAATGGCCCATAATGCTGCCTTCAAACCTTCCCAACAAGTTGTATTAAATTAGGTTGGGATTTTTTTTTCCTTGCACCAAAAGCAAAATAAATATAGCTTTATTTAATGCTACTAAAATGTTCAGATTCAACTGGAACCCCAAGGCATGTGGCTTTGTTGTTAAAGCACATATACTGACTCTATTGATTGGTGCAGTCCTCTGTGCAAGAGAATTTGTCACATCAATAGCAACTGAAAAATACTCAGGAGCTGTAATATGGTTTAAATGAGCAGTTACCACATCAATATAAAGAGCATTTCAATGGCAGCAGATAGGAACCCTTTTGCAAACCTAGGATTTGTTTTAAGATAAAGGCTGACAACCTTTTTTTTTTTTTTTTTTACATGGGAGATTTTTTTAAAGTAATGGTGAGCAAAGCAGCAACCCCTGCAGCTGTGCTGTGGTGACAGCACCCTCTGGGCAATAAAACCCAGGATGGACAGAAAACTCCCAGGTAGGACAGGACTGGCAGTGCTACAAGCCAGGTGTGTGCAAAGGCCAGAGACCACTCTGCTGCTCCCTGGGCTGTTCCACTGCTGCTGCCCAGGGCACATCTGGATCCCAGCTGTGGATCCACCCCTGAATTTGCTTCCCAGAGCCCCAACCTGGAAAGACACATGAGCTGGGACACACTGGGTATGAGAGGAAGACAGAAGAGACAGTTCCTGACCTATCTTTAATGCCAAGCAAGAGCTGGGGGAGGAGAAAGCTTCTGCCATGCCTCTCCCTCTCCTCCAGCCTCCTGGGAGAAAGCCACACACAGAAATGGCCATTCCCAGCTGATACCAAATGCAATCTAGGCAGGCTCAAAGAGACTTGCTGGCCCCAATAACGTGCAACCTAAATTAAAAAGTCACACGAGGTGTAAGAGGGAAGTGCAGGAAGCATCCTGCACCATGGCTGCAGTTGTGCATCCTGGGCTTGCTCGGGCTGGCCCACACGGCTGGGCTCACAGACCAGGGTGTGCAGCCTCTGCTTTGGTCACAACTGATTTGGAAAAAAAAAAATATAAACAAAATCCATGGCAAGGAGCAAACCTCCATTTCACAGCCTTGAGAAATCCCTGTTTTTCAATAATGAGAAATAGTTCTACATTTTCTGAGGAGGGAGCATCCTTTTCCTGACTCAGTGTGTTTATAGAGCACAGGTCTCTCTCAGCCACATCCCTCCTTCCCTTGGGTTGATGCACAAGGGACATGCTTGTCATTCAGGCAACAATCCCACTAAAGGAAGGCAAGAAGTGGCATGTGCTGCAAGTTTTGAATAAGATGAGAAATTTCACACTATCCTGGTATCTTCTGGGTAACTGCTTATTTTATGATGACTAATAGGCAATTACTATGGTAATACTGCAATACAACATGTGTGAGGTTTGGAAATGAGAAATTATAGGTAACTACTTTGGACTCATTTCTATGGTAACAAAAAGTAATTGTCATTAAATACCAGTTATATTGCGGCTGTACCTGGTAATTATAGATTTTTTATGCCCAGTAACATAAATAAAGCCAATAAATTTATTCAGAAGGTCCACAATTGTTTACTTATATGTTGCTATACAGAATACACAATGACAAACACCTAATTAGGAAAAATAAACTCCATTGAGAGCTTCATCTTGTCATCTGAGATGGATACTCTGTTTTTCAATTTAAGGAAATGCATGAATTTCACACGGATTAAATGAAGTTAAGGGGAAAAAAAAAATCCAACAACCTCCTCTGCCAGAAAAATAGGCGAAAAATAATGAAGAGACAAGCAAATGATATTGTCTGCACATGTGGAGCTGTGTCTTACAACTGAACAAGTGATGGTAAGAACGACCTGACATACCAGTCACTGTCAACACACATACACACAGGCATATAAGTATGCAGGTACAGGGGTATCCCCCCAAAAGGGACATAAATAATAAAATAATTTGGATAAAGTCCACATGTGCATTTGCTGTTAAAAAACCCTTATGGATTACATGTGAACATGAATTTTTGACTGTTTCTAGAGTCACAAAAACATGTTCAGGATAAATCTGAAATACTTCACTACACCCAAAGACTAGTTTTCTGATTGTATCTCAAATCTTTCAAAAGCAACATTTAGAAAAGGTCAATTTTTAAACAAATTATGTCATTAACAAACAAAAATGAAAGAAGATTGTCCTTTATAAAATGCTGGTATGAATAATTTAAAATGTTTCTCAAACCTTCCCTTTTTTTCACTTGAAACAGTTTGCTAAATTCAACACCCTTCCACAAACTATTACAGTCTTTATAAAATGACATTTCTGGGACAAAAATATACCATTTGCTCAAAACATGAAATCCCGGCACAGCTTTCATATGGACACTGACATTGCTTTTGGTGAATTTGTTTTTCCAGTCTGGGTAGGGCTGGACTCCTTTCTGTCCAACAAACGACTTTGTTAACCCCTTACACAAGCAAGAAGACTGTGTTGAGTTCAAAAATATCGTTGGTGATGGTGAAATGAGGAAGGTTTGGAATTGATGTGTGCCCTCTCCTCCCCATTCACACAGATTCTTGCAGTCCCTAGAGTCGGGCTAGAAGGATACAGCAGTGATGGCATCTCAGAACATTTCAGCTAATTCATGGCTTTAATTTACTGAAGGCTGATACTGTTACAGCTCTCCCAGAGAAGGAAGACAGAAAAGCCAAGGAATGGGAACACTCACCAGGTCATGCGACAGAGCCTTTAGAGAATGGTCAGGATATTTCATCTGCCTTGTCATGGCATTTCTGGGATACCTCAGTGAAGAGCTCCCCACACTAAGCAACACCTCCCTTTTGGTGCCAGTGTAGGATTTTGCCTCTGAAAGGTGAGGCTGACAAATTGGAACTAATCTAAGGCAGTGTGGTACAGTCATCTCGCCTGCAGGGACACATTTCAGCATTCAGCTGCAGAATGCCAGCTGAAGAACAAGCTCTTGATAAAGGAAAGTTCAGGCCAAGCCTGGGGATGCACGACTTTTAAATCAAGAACACTTTTTTTTACCCATCTTAGTCTACCCCCTCCTCCCTGGGGATGGGAATATGATAATGCTGTACTGCAAACAGAGGGAGAAAAGTCAAGAAATCTCTCTTCCCTGCACTAGTTTTTCTTCATTTCCTAAAGCTGTTTCACAGTTTAATTCATCAGAGAGGGTGAGATTAGTGTTATGGAGAAACTCACAAATATTTTCAGTTTTGTGCCATGTTCTTTCAAACTAAAGCTAAAGATCAAGTCGTGCACTACCCCCTGCAAAAGGGGTCTTTCTATTCAGGTGAGACCTGAGGACAAGTTGCCAGCTAGAAATGAGGGCAGATTACGCTGAAGACTCTGTATTTTAGCTGGGTCAACCAATGGCATCTGCCTGGGCAATTTAATTAACAAGCCCATGCAGCATAACATCTTCTACACACTGCAACTGCAAAGCTTAGAAGTGTAATAATATCAGGCTTTAAAGACTTCAAGAAAAGGGTGAAGCCTGTCTTCCTGTTTTGGGAAAGACTACATCCTTGGCCACAGTAAACAGCAGGTACCTGTCATTATTCTGTATTTCAGGAGGAGCTGAGTATATTAATGGAGCAAGAAAAGGACTTGGAGATTTATTTTTTTTTCTTCACTGAAAAGAGAGTTAAAAAAAATACCACAAAAACTTTTGTTCACATTGTGTATAGACTTTCCAAACATTCTGAATTAAAAGAGCTGCTTAATCATCCCGTGCATTCCATAAGGCACTTTGTCTTTTCATTCCTAATTGTATAGGTCCACAAATTCTTCAACTCTTGAATAAACTTAAATCAGTAAAGTTTAGCATCCATTTCCATGCATCCTGAAACACTGAGCTCTGACATCATTTCCATGACCATTTCTTTTAGAGCCACCTGAATGTACATGCAACATATAAACAACTTTCCTCACAGATGAGTCTGTGCTTTATAGCTGCAGTACTAAACTCACTTATTGCTGGTGATGAACAGTCCACCACATCCAAGCCAGAGTCACACCCCATTTTGTCTGTTCTCTTGAGAATGAGCAACAGTTTGCAGAAAACAGGCAATTCTCAGGGGCAACGTTACTGATTTGGCTTAAACTCCTAAACTTCAGGTCACAACAACAAAGGAAGGAGGATTTTTGAGGAGAGCATAGGACTCACACCCTCGGTGAAAGTCCTGCACCCCCAAAAAGGCAATGGAGACAAGCTCAGCAGCCAACTGTTGCCCTATCCCCGTGGCTTAGTGAGTGGCTGGTTGCTGTTCTGATGTCAGGAGCACCAGTCCATCCCATGCCTTCTCCAAGAGCTGCTGACACAATGAGGCTGTTCATGGTGCCCACTGTTCTGGGATTTCAGGGGACAGCTGGGTGCATCCGACAGTGCCAGTTGTGCAAGGCTGTGCACTGGCAGGGTAAAAGAAAAACCTCTCTCACACTGGCAGGAGATCAATTTACAAACTCAAGCATGAGGTTTAATTACCCATTTCATTATCTTAGCTTGCATAGCACTGAATGTGAACCTTCAATGATCCAAAGAAACAGTCACCAGCTGCTGCTTTGAGAGAGAGGCAGATAACAGCAAGGAGAAGTTCAAATGCCTAAAACTGCTCTTGCTGCTTGTGGCACCCCTGTTTGTAAAAGCAGGGATGTGTCCCCAGCCAGCAGTTCTGTGTTAGACCCCACTATGTGGAAGACTTCTGAAAGTCCTATTTATGTGCTAATCTGAACAAAGACCAAAGGAGATGAAGCAGAGTTATCTACCCAATCACTGAGAAGCCTCAGAGTCGAATTTTCAAATACAAGCAAATGATCCTTAGAGACTTTTTTAGAAATTCATCCAGTAAATTCAAGTAAATAAATTGTGATGTGCTTGTGGATTTTGTATGAGCAGGAAATAAAGTGTTTGCTGTAAATTATTCACTCAGCACTAGTTAACTGCAGTGCTGGCACATTACTAGGCTTTTTAATATTCTTCTCAAAATAATAGGTAGCATTTTGCTTATTATCCTTGTTTTTAAGTTATTAGTTACATTAGGCCATTTGTAAATACAGTGAAGAATTGCAAGAAAATCAAATGTTCTTTCAACTACCTCATTAAAATTCTCTTTAGTTCAGGAGGGTTGAAAATCCTGCGTATCATGGAAAGTTAAACCAAGAGTACAACATCAGGCTCAGCAATTCCAAATTAATTCACATGCCCTTTCCTACTGCCTGGGTTCCCAAAAGACTTTTCAAGTTCTGAGCCATATGAATGCCTATAAAGCTGCATGTCTCTCAAAAACGATAGATAACAGAGCAGGGGAAAAACCTACAGGGCAAAAACTATAAAAGTGCAGAGGAAAAAACCCTACAGGGCAAGTGAACTTTTGGGAGAAACAAAAGCTGCTTAATTGCAACTGGAGTTGCTTATGTGCAAGGCACCTGGAAGAAAGGAAAGTGATGCAATATCAGATTCTAGAGCCATTTGGGAGGTTTATTCCTGTATGGTGACACAGTCTGATAAATTCCTGATGCTGTCAGATGCCACCACTGCAGCATCACTGTCTGATTTGGGATTGCCAAGAGCTGAGTGTCACTGCAGCTGGAAGGACACCACTTGTTCTCAGAAGTTTCACTTAGAACAAACACACAGAACCACTGTTGAAATCAGCCCCACAACGCCCTGCTGCTTCAGTTCAGCAATTAGCAAAGAAAAGGAGGGATAAGGAGCACAGATAATAGAATCCTAAATGCTGGAAAAGACCT
The DNA here is from genome assembly GCA_020086605.1 of Lanius collurio. Classification (NCBI taxonomy): domain Eukaryota; kingdom Metazoa; phylum Chordata; class Aves; order Passeriformes; family Laniidae; genus Lanius; species Lanius collurio. Next base: position 18,970,562 of record JACBWW010000016.1, read on the forward strand.
CTAAAACCACTGAGTCCAACCATTAACCCAGCACTGCTAAACCCTGTGCCTCAGAACCACATCCACACATTTTTTTGGTTACTTGCAGGGACACTGATTCCAGCACTGCCTTGGGCACTCTGTTCCAATGCCTGACCACCCTTTCAGTAAAGAATTTTTTTTCCTCATACTTAACCTAAAACTCCCCTGGCACAACTTGAGGCTGTTTCCTCAACAAAGGACTGCCAGCAGCTCCATTTTCTGCACCTTCTGTCTTCTTCCTCAGTGATCTCCTCACCCATACAATAACCCAGACTTATTCTGCTTAGCAATGCAATATCTAATTAGATCAAAGCTCAAGGTAGCCTGGCTACAAAGTGAATTGTGTTATTTAGTCTTGCACTGTAAGCAAACCACAGGCAGTATATTTCACTTCTCAGGGGCTTCTCCAGAGACCTGTGTGGTACATGTAATTGCCCCCACAAACAAATCATCAACTAATCAACTGCTTTTCATTATCACCTCCAGCAGCACATTTATTTTGTAAATAAATGCATTAAGGGCAAATAATTTTAGGGAAAACAAAAGATTATCTGAATACGATCTCAACAGAGGAGGTGGTAAAGTAGTAATTCCGATACTAAAATGCAGCTAAATTAGCATAGGGTGGAATGATTATTCCATTCCATGTATCCCTATCTATTACAGTACAATAAGAGAGTGAAATCTGTGACTTTAATGGATGATCTGGGTAGTTTAAGGGAGCTGTGATTGACTGACACATTTACATAGAGGCTGATGAGCAGCATAATGAGTGCATTTTTAAAACACAGCTAAGGTCTAACTCTAAGCTGACATTAACTCCCACACCTAGAGGAGGCTTGCAGAGCAGACACCCTGCTGTCTTGGAGAGTTGCTCTCTACCTCCTGAAGCAAACAAATTTTCCCTTTGCCCCTTTCCTAGGTGGGAATTTCAGGAAGCACATGGCCATGTGAGAATCTCCAGTTTAAGAGGAATTAATTGAAGCACGCCATATAAGATTCAATGACAAAACAGTGCAAGGTGTATAAGGCAGATATAGCAATGCACAGATTCATTCTCCACACCATACCTGTAATTTCCTAGGTAAACTCCATCAGGATTGAGCATGGGAGCAATCTTGAAGACCAGGTGGTCTCTCAGCACTTTTGCAATCGGATGGTGGCTCACGAGGAAATCGATTATACCTAAAAAAAAAGAAAAATAAAAGCGTTTGAAAGGGGGGCTGTCCATGACATCAATAATTTCCAGATATCTACTTGAAATTTCACATTTAAAAGTTTAGAATGATGATTCCTCCTGGCACTTCTCCTGCTTCAACAGAACAAACCACTTACAATCATGTAGCACCTGGCACCTGCTTAAAACTCCAAGAACTTTAAGGAGAAATACCTTAATCTGTCCTCAGAATGCAAGTGCACCATGGCTGAGTTACCAGACACCATTGAGGTTCCACAGAGGGAGAAGTTACTGCTCATCAGCTGTGCCACAATAACCAAACCTTTCTCCTCCTAAGAGGAGAAATGAAGATAACCTCACACACACAGCCTGCTCACCTTGTGAGAGGCACTTTGTTGAGCAGAGCCACCTCAAATTCAGCACACACCCAGACCTACCCTTGACATGTGAACACAGGTTTCAGATCATCTGCACGTATAGAGAGGTGCAAAATGCCTCACAAAAATTGGGAGAGTTACATAACATTTGCACTGGGCATGGGGATATCATGCCACTGGTGGACTGGAATTTATAAGGTCATGGTCATGTTCATTAAGTCAAGTTCATTAAGTCATGTTCATTTATTTTGCAGTCCTAAAAACCAGGAGTAACTAACTCCACCTCGTCAGCTTCTTTAATGTGGAGCCCAGGCAAGAGACAAGGGAGCAGATCCTAAATGCCCTTCCTTTGGGCACATCACAGACACCAGAGCCTGCAGGAGCTCCCTCCTCTTGGCCTCGTGCTTGAGGAGCCACTAAACTTTGCTTCAGCCCAGGGCTGGTGCTGGGGCAGGAGACAGGAATCTGGCAGTTCAATTCACTGCTTATCCCTCCACTGAGTTGGTGCTGACAGAAATAGCTTCCAGGGAATTAATGCTGAGATAAATTGAGTTCCTGTGTAATCTCAGGACACCCACAGATAGGTCATGACAATTTGCTATTTATTGTAAGGTCCATCCTGTGAAGCAGGAACCATTTACTGAATTTCCCCAGAATAAATCAATCACTACGGTCTAGTAACAGGATAAAATTAAGCAGAGAAAAATTAAGGCTGCTCATCAGTAAAATTTCACTAATGGTGAGCTCTATTAGAGTGTGGAATTGTCTCTCCAGGGTAAGAGTGGAATCCCATCATCAGAAACATTTAACACTGGACAGGGTAAAGCCTAAGGGAATAGCTATAACAAGCAACAATTCAGCATAGAAGAGATGGCCTGGGCTAACTAGCTGACTTCAGACCTCATTTTTTGTGATTCAATCAAAGTATTAAAAAAAAAAACCCTAAACCCCATGTTCATGCCAGGTTAAATGCACTTGTTTACAGCTTGGCTGAAACACACTTTAAAGATGAGACCAAAATCTCATATTCTGCACAACTCCTTCATTTAGCTAATTTCTTGAGGCCCACTTTGTATTTCAAATACCAGTAAATCTGAACCTATGCTGCTGTTGAAATGAATTCTAATTTGCTTAGGCACATGGAGAAACATGAGGCTTCTGAAATGTCTGAGATGATCATGGTGTAGTTGACTCTAAACATCAGCAATTTTTCATGTCTCAGTGACTAATCCTGAAGAGGAGAGAGGAACTTTCTGTAACCAGGTCTTCCACTTGAGAAGAAACCAAACCTGAATTTCTGAGGGAAATTAGCATATCCATAATTATATTGCTCAGGAAACGTTCCTGCAATTACCTCCTCTCAATGAAAGAAGCTGAACATCGATCTGCTTTTTGGCTGGTGTTGTGACTTTTGTTCATTACCCAACAGCAAGAACATGAAGGAACGACGGGGACACAGTTGGATCCTGAATAACCAGATTTCCTAACTGTATGGAAACACGAAAAGCTTAGCTATGTTAAACTGCTGCTCTGACTGTTTCCTGGCAGTGTCTGAAACATAATCCACAGTATGCACACCTGGAGGGCTCCAAATCACTTAAAGGGAAACAACCCCTCACTTGGTCCGTGGTTTCTCAAGACACAGTGCTGGTTTTAGTTTGAGTTTGCAACTAGACCCAGCTGGACTCAAACATCACAGCACTTGTGTTTTGGAGGAGTTAACTATTCAGAAATCAGTGTGTCCAGAACAAATTTTATCCTTGGTTGGGTAAGACCCTTCAAGCTGAAATAAAGCCAGCGTAAATATTGCATCACGTGCGTTGTGGACCAATGACTTCAGCAAAGGCCTTGGCAGCACAGCAGGCAGGCACAGGCCACAGCTCCTCAGGCAGCAGGGAGGGCTCTCAGTGCCTCTGGGGTAACAGCACTGCTCTCCAGTCAGTGTGACACAAGTGCCCAAGCTCTCAGGGCTTTGCTGTGGCTGTCACTGTGCCAGTGAAGAGGCTTGTCCAGCTTCTGCTCATTTTGCCCCTGTTATTGATGCAGCCTCACTCACAGATCTTGGCAGGAGCATCTTGGCAACTGGAAGCTGCAGTTTTCAGCTTCAACAGGCAATTACTATTCCCTGACCAGGAGGAGCATGCTGTGGTGTGGAAGGCTGCACATAAGCATGCAATGGGGGAGGCTCTGCTCTGCCTGATTCCCTGCTGCACCCAACTAAAGGAGCCTGACCTTTGACACCCAGGGCTTGGTGTCAAACAAGACCCAGCATTTCCCCAGGCATCCCAAACTACAGGGGCTACTGCAGCCAAGTTACCCATCAAAAGCAGGTTTACTTGATTTTCTTATGGAGGAGACAGTCAATTAAGCCTGAAGAAGTTTTACCCCATTGTAAAAATGCAAAGGAAGAGTTAAAAATAACTCTCATAATTCTACCTGAAAGTAGCAGCAGGAGCATGAAAGAAGCATCAGATAAAAGCAAACATCTGCATATACAAACCTCACCCTAAAATTATTGTAAGTATCCAAATAATCAATACAATAAGGAAATAGCTTTGTCTTTCAGAGGAACCCAACAGTTCTGGACTATCTGAAATAGTCTGGATCAATAATGTTTAAAATAAAAAGACAGATTCAGACTATTAAAAAAAAAATGCCATTGCAGAGAACTTGGTCCTCCTGTTAATAAATCAATACAAACAAAATTTTACAGCTTCTGTAATCAGCAAGAGACATATCAGTGTATCTCATTAGGCTGGGGTTAGGAATTTGGCAGCAACCAAAGCCCATTTAATATCATTTACTTCAAGGCAGACATGGCAATACAACAGATGCCCTAATTTATTTGTTGATCTTTGTATTAAAATAACAGTTTGCTGGTAAACAGGAAGGGTAATGATGCCAGTCACCCTTGTTAGTGGCTAATAATTGCTTAATTTGTCCACTAATTGACCTGTGCTACTGTTGAAGCACTGGATCGTGTTGCAGGGCATGAAGTAAACAAGGCCACTGTAATGTTACTTTAGAGAATGACTTCTGGAAATAGAACTACTTATTGCTATAAATTTTCTTTTCACAGATGAGCAGATTAATTGGTCTGCCAATTAGTCTGCTATTAAAGAAAAAAAGGGCTGCCCACATTGGTTGGATCTTAGAACTGCAGCCCCAGTTTGGGTCAAAGGAAATAATCCAAACTGAATCACTCACATCAGATATGGAAAATAAGACAAGCATTATTTTAAAAAACAAACCTCTGTGGCTAGAGATCAAGGAAAATAGCCCAATAATGAAGTATTAACTCTTCAAGAGACTTCAAAATAAAATAAAGAACGTGATGGAATGGGCCTACTGAGACACATTACAGTGTGGAAAAGTTCTCCAATTAAAAGAAGCAAAACAATATGGATTATTTTCCTCTCAAGCTTTCTGGAAAGCAATTAAAATCTTTATATTTCAAATAATAACATGCAATTATAGATACTGCCTGGAACCAGAACAGCTCAGAAATCAGCATTCAGCCATGACACAAGAAGAGGCTTATTCATAGTCCACTAAAAATCCACCAAAGTCTTTACATTAGCTTCAAGGAGCTTTTGATAGTTGCAAGTGAAAGGGAGGAAAGAACTGAAAACAAAGAAAAGGGAAAACATACTCACAACTGCAAGTATTAGAAACACAGCCACATTGACTTGAAAATGTCAGACTGTTAAAAAACTGCTTTCTTGGTAAACCCAGTTTCACTGAAACTGCACCAAATCTGGACTAAACCCCTTCTGCTCTGAGTCATTTGCTTATCATTATTCTTTCTCAAGGCTGAATGCACTTTTTCAAATTTCTCTTGCCTTCTGCAGCTCAGCATCCCTCATCTGCTCCAACATTAGGTCCTGTGGCATCTCTGCACCCACCTCAATCCAGCTCAAATTGTCTGCTGGTTCTTGTCAAGCAAATTAATCATTCCTTCTTCCATAGCATGTCATTTCCACTGTTCTGTCAAGACATTTCCTCAATCAACCTCCTTAAACTCTGTTTAAACTTCCTGCTGGCTCTAACATGACCTCTCCACATTTGTTCCTTCCAAAGAAAAGCCTGTCTTATCCCCTGTTTTTTCCATTACTCCATCCTTTCACCCTCAGTCTGACAATATATTTAATTGTGCAACTATATAATACGTTTGCCCTGCTCCTATTAGTGGAAATCTAATCAGCACAGATCCTAATGCAATATGGCAACTGCTAATGCAAATACACCCTGCACTGTATCTAGTATATGCCAAGAAAGAAGTGATTTATGCTTTCAGATCCATTTCCCAACGCTGAGGAGCTGCTGGTGTCCTTCAGTCAGTGAGCTCAGCACAGCCTGCAGGTTAAAGGGAAGGTGACAACTGGGCTCTAACAGCCATAGGATACACTCGCTGAAAAACAAACAGAAAAGAGTCCCAAATTCTTATGCTCATACGAAACTATTGAAATATATTATTAAAGGAGACTAAATCCAATGTGAATGACACCATAGTTATGTTTTAGTGTAGAGTAAGAAAGCAGAAATATGGGGTTAGGCTTTTTGGAGAGGGCTTTTTTTTTAATGTGATGGGAAATAAAATATCAGGTGATAATGGCCAAGCAGTTAGAATATTCTGTCTCCAAAGAACAAGTACAACTCACACAATAAATGAGAGCAAGTCACCACTGGGTCACCATTTGCCTGTGGAGTGACTCTCCTTCAGCAACAGGGCCCTCATCTGTTCAGCCTCTGCCCTCTGTCACGGGACTGCAGGAAAAAAAAACATCATCCAAAACAACAAAACATGAAAAAGAGAGATGGGTCCTCTTCTCCACCCCAGCATGGTGAGAAAGGGGTCACACTCCCACTGAACCCTGCCCAGCACAGGTCCCAGCAATGCTGTGCCAGAGGGGGCTCCAGAGAAAGCACTTCTGCTCCTTCAGGGCAGCCCCAGCAGAGCCCAACAGGCAGGAATGGTCCAACAATGCCTTAGCCTCAAGGGCTTGGGTATCCAGCACAACAGCAAGGAAAAACCTAAAGGCATGTGAAGGGTGATAAACAAGCAGAGCTGACTCATGGTGAGGCTACTGAAATGATCTAACATCGTGCTGTCACCAAAATTATTCCTACAAAAGATCATCACAGAGGGTGACTCTGCCCCTTTTTACAGTTCTGCTCCTCCTCCTGATGTGGGAAAACAGACTGGCAAACCCGAATGTGTTTTATTTGTAGTGTTTTACACTTTTTTAGGAACATGTTTCTTGGGCAGGGGAAGGGGTGGACAAGAGTGAACACATGGATGTTATATATATATATATATATATATATATATGAATGAATATATATCTCTCTGCTGATATCTCGCTGTTGGAGCAGAAGTGCTTTCTC